>JAWWEW010000131.1:71100598-71127273 GCA_035583185.1 Anabacerthia variegaticeps
CAGTGCCCACCACCCTCTGGGGGAAGAGCCTTTGGCTGAGATCCCCCCTGACCCTGCCCTGGCCCAGCCCCAGCCATTCCCTGGGTGCTGTCCCTGTCACCCAGAGCAGAGATGGAGCTGCCCCTCCTGAGGAAGCTGCAGACCATGGTGAGGTCTGACCTCAGTCTCCTCTTCTCC
Organism: Anabacerthia variegaticeps; assembly: GCA_035583185.1. NCBI lineage: Eukaryota > Metazoa > Chordata > Aves > Passeriformes > Furnariidae > Anabacerthia > Anabacerthia variegaticeps. The sequence goes on from JAWWEW010000131.1 coordinate 71,100,776, forward strand.
AGGCTGAACAAACCAAGCCTCTCCTTGTGTGGTCCCTCCAGACCCTTCACCACCTTTGTAGCCCTCCCATTCTGGTGCTGCTGCTCTGGGCCCAGGCAGCTGGTGCAGAGAGGCAGAGCAGGAGGGTTCAGGAGGGCACTCAGAGCCCTGTGGGGCCCAGTTCAGCCTTTAAAGCTTCCCCTCTGCAAGGGAATGAAGCTCAATTCCCACATTTCAGTAGCTCCAACCAGACTGAGAACAGCTCTCTCTGTTCTTACACACCAAGGCAGAGCCTCCCTGGCATGACTTTTGGGACAGAAACACAGCCAGGGCAGTACACATCTCTCTCCTTTAATTCCAAGCACTCTGAGGTCATTTGAACAGGTATCCACATGTACCTGCCAAGACAGCTGTTCTCCAGCCTTGCCCACAGGATCAGGTCACACAATGTTTGTGCTGGAACCTTCCCCCACCTCACCCTCCGAAAGAGCAAGACTGCCCAGCAATAAACCAAACTTGTTCAGACAGAGCTCCCCACAGGCTCAGTCTCTGCTCACATTCCAGCTTGGAACTGTGTGGGTACATGGCTGGGAACAAGCACTTCACTTGCTCCAGCATCCTGGAGGGCTCTGGGATGTTTGCTTCTCCCACAGCATGCCATAACCCAGTGCTGGGCTTTAGCCACCAAGGCTGGGCAAACTACCCCAAATTATCCCAGTGATCCTTTCCAATTCAGATTCCACAAGAGCCCATTTGCAGCTGGCTGCTCAGCAACCCCAAAAAGCCTTCAGCAGATGGGTAAATAAATAAAATATAGGTAAGCATCTAGTTATCAACCCCTATGAGGATCCTTAGAACAGGAATGACACTGGAAATCTCTGTCTGCCACAGGGAAGGCACCTCCTGCACCACCACCTCTCATCCCCTTTGTGCCTTGGCTGTCACCTGTCAAAGTGCCATCTGCCATCAGGGTCTGGATTCTGTTAATTGCATCCTGTGCAGAAGAGAAAAAGGAACAACAGATTGATCAAAAGGCAGGCAAAAAACCATTCCACATGTTCAGATAAACTACAAACAGAGGTTGCCATTTAATCCCTCAGCATTAAGGGCTGCAGGGAAGGGCACACATCAGTGTTCCCACACAGACAGATGCCCTTAGGTCTTAGCAGGATGAATTTCCTGCATTTTTGGGTGTTCAAATCACTTCCCTACCCCAAAGAGAGACTTTAATTGCTGTTTCAAGGAACAGGGATGGTTCCAGGAATCTTCCCAGGGAAAGGCTGTGCAGTGCCACTGCAACAGGCAAGTTCCATGAAGCACACTGAGGTACTTCTCCAAGAGTCTTGCTCAACACATTCCAGAGTTTTTTATATATTTTCCTGCCCCATTTCAGAGCAGGAAAACCTCTTTTATCAATGCAAAGCATCAACTTGTTGAATTTATGGCTGGCTTAACTCCATAGTTACCCCAAGCATGCAGTTCTACTGCACCCTAAGTAACTAAGCCCTGGTTTCCACAATTCTGCATCTCTCCCTTTCCTGTATTTATGTGACTGCAGAGGCAAATTGCAGTTTAAACTTCAACCCTGAGTGACTTAGTGCAAGCTTAAATGGAGTTGTGGTTTAAGAGAGAGGCAGGGGCCCAGCAGCCTGGGCTTGAGGCAGTGGAAGTTCCCTGTAAACCAGAAAACATTGCTCCATCATCAGCTTCACAAACAGCACAGGGTCCATTCCCCAGCAGGCAGCTGTGAAAGGGGTACACTGAGCACTTCCCACTGGAACAACCTTGTGAGCCATCACTCCACCTCCCTGGCTGGCTGGTACTTTGGTGAATGGGCACATTTTTAGGGCTGGCTTTGCTGATCCTCACCAAAATTCAAGCATTTTCAGTAATGCTCAGACACCTCCCTAGAGATACCTTCATTTACCTGTTATCTCTCTCGTCCTTTCAAACTCTTTGCTTGTACTTGCCCCCAAAAGCCAGTCTTTACACCCCAAAAGACAGTGCTCACCTGTGTTCTTAAACCCAGATGTGAAGCCAAGTCCTCCAGCTGGATAACCTTTGTTTTCTATGGGAACAAAGAAGAGTTACACACAGCTGATGAATTAGAAGGTTGGCGTGTTTTATTTCCCATTCAAGTAACAAATTGCATTTACCAGACAAAGCAAAACCTGTCACTCTCAGTAACTTTTCCAAGTAAGCAATTTTCTTCTGGTTTAAAACTCTCAAGTTACTTAAACCAGTGAGCATTGTGGAAAGGCTGAGTGCCTGACCCACTTAGGGCAAGACTCAAATCCACTTGCCAGCAGTTATCCTGGACTTTTCCTTACATTAGGATGAGCACAGCAATCAGCCATGGTCCTGTTCTCCTGCCAGGGAGTTTCTCAGCTGCTACCTTTAATTTCCAATGTGCTTTATCAAGATCCTTTTTTTTTTCCGAGAGATGTTTCAAAGTACCTTTTAAAGCCCTCACTGGAGTGTATCAGCACATACATAAAATCCAGCCAAGACTGGCAGCATTAAGTGCTTTAGTCTGTTTTATTAATGTCATGTGTATTAATGCCAAAATAATCTTCCTAAGCAAGCAAGCACCTTATTAAAATTGTCAGGGCTGGAACTTGAAATTGCCATTTTGCTTTTGACAGAGATTCTTCCTGCAGGTTTTCTCAGTCAGGGCACAGTCACCACTGCTCACATCTGGTTTTATGCTTCTCTGCAGCTCCAGAGAAAACACCTGCAGTGCTCATCTGGAGCTACTTGGTTCCTGTTTTCTTCTCTGCCAAAGCTTTAGGAACTCATCTGTTTAGTGTTGTAAGGAGCTTGGAAAATACAAAACTGCCAAAAAGTTCAGTTAATATTCAGGACCACATTCCTAAAATCCATATGTATGTATGGCCACAGGAGCTGCACCTCCATTAGCAAATGCAGTACTTCAAACAATAAACTCATTTGTTTCTTGAGAGCGAACTGGAAGGACACTGAAGAAATAAAGGGAGGCTGAAATAGATGAATGTCTTTCATTAATAAAATCAGACCAAGGAAAGCCACACACAGATTTAGTAGTTGTGAAGTTCGATGCAGCCAAGCTAGAGAACTGAATACCATGGACTGAACACATGGAACTGGAACCAGTCCATGGAATTCAGTTCTCAGAGCTGGGAACTGCCAACATTCGTCACATCTTCTTTTAAAAAGGGTTGGGGGGGTGTTGGTGCAAAGCCACATAAACAAGAAAAACAGGACTTCAACCTTCACTTAAAGATATTCACCCTCAGTGACCAAGTTTAGTGGAAGCTTTCCAGGACAGATCCTGCTGTGAATAAGAGCCCAGGGAATGGGGTGGAATTAGGATGCATTTCCCCCCCACACACACTCTGAAATATAATGACAATGTGAGGTCCCAAGGGAAGAAAACACTTCACCACGTGCTTCAGGTTGTAGAAAGAGGTTTGACTTCCACAGGGCAACATATACACATCCACACGGTAGTGAATTCCTTTAATTTTCAGTGTGATTCTGCTGCTGTCCTCAGCAAGGCATGAAACAGAGCAGGAGGCTGCATCTGACTTCCAACACCCTCAGGAACGAAGCATGGGGTGAGCTATCTCCAGTCAGTTATGGCAGTATAATAAGTTATTCAACAGAAGAGCTGAATTCAATTTTACTTTTTAAAAAATGCCAATTACTCTTAATTTATACGTTTCCCAGACAGCTCCAAGCAGCTCAGCACTGCTTCCTGTCAGGGAGTTTCTGTGAACAGAAGACGAGGGCCATACATAATCTATACATTAAGCACACGCTCAAGATTAAAGAAAAATACTTAAAGTGATGCCCCAGTTCTGCAGCTCAGAGGGAATCAGGTGTTGGGGCGCTTCTGAATTCGGCTTTTCAGCCCAAGTTTGATTTCTCTGATGTCAAGATGAAGTGACTAATCCAACATCACACACGTGTGCCCAGACCCTGAGCCCAGGCTTTGTGACTAATCTGTTCCACCACAGCCACCGGGGGCAATGGGCAGGACCTGACCAGGCTGTGGCAGCCCCTGGGAGCCCTTCCAGAGGTTGTAGGAGATCCCAAGGGATGCTGAAATCCCCCCTTGTGTTACCTGTGTTATCCTAAGGCACAGGAGGACTCTGCACTGAGCTCTGGTTCAGCCCTGCCTGGCAATTGCCCCCATGGACTCCCCTAAGGAGACTCAGCCACGAGGCAAAGCTGTTTGTAAGTGCATGAGAGAAATCCAGGGTTCTGCTGAGATAATGGACAAGCAAAACCAGCCCAGAGAGCAAGGTTTTGGATTAACAAAATGATTAGGACTTCACTAAGCATACAAGTGATTTGCTTGCTAAAGAAGCCCTTCACACACAGGTCACACTTCCTGAGAGTTCAGTTTCCAGGGGAAGGAGGGAAGGGATTCATTAGGACAGAAGATTTGCATTACACTGTTAGAGCAAGAGGAGAAGAATGCACCTGATCTTTGATATAGTGGAGAGCAAGGCCTTTGTCCTTACAGATCAAAAGCAGAAATCCTCATCAACACACCACAGGCTTTAAACACCCACCCTCACAACACGATGAAAGGGATACTAACACACCCTGTTTAAAACAAGTGATCTTCTCCTCAAATATCCCTGCCAAACACTGAGACAACACTGCCTGGATAATTGTACAGAAAGCTGGGGTTGACCTTTCCAGTGGCAGTGTTTGAGGCACACGCTGGTGCAGCAACCCTTGCTCCTGCTGAGATCACATGCAGAGCTTGTTTTCCAAACCAGTGGCTGCTGCTCACAAGCAAAAAGGCCTGAATGTCCCAAATCCCAACCTACAGCAAATATTAAAACTTTGAGGGTGATTCACCAGGCCTGTGTTTATGAAAGAGCCACATCCTGCCCCAAAAAGCCAAGCCAGAGCTGTAATTATAAACCCTTCTAACAACGATGGATGTGCTCGTGCTGGTAAGTAAATAAAGCTTATTTAAAGTATCACTTTGGTTTCTTGCTGAATATTTAAGCAAATCAAAGAGGAAGTAACGATGTCCCTCTCTGACAAGAAGTATTTTACAAAATCTAACAAGTATGGAAGGAGGAGAAAGACCAATGGCAGCTTACCTTAACATATTCCAGGAATTCCAGAAGAAAGCTGCGGGACTGGACACAGCAAGGAAAACAAGTGTTACTTGCAACTCAGGAACATTAAATGCATCACAAAATTGCTGGGTGCAAATATCACAAAAAGGTTTAGACTGCATAATTCTAAGTTATAACTACACACACGCTGAGATACTGAACTGGAAACAAAAATAATCGAGATTTAACCTTGAGAGTGATTTATGACAGGCATTTTCTGAGACAGAGTGGCTCAGGTACAATTTGTGTTCTCTGAAAGGAAATCTTTGAATGTTTTACTCTTCCCATCACACCCCTCCTGAAATAACCCCATCTGGGTGAGTCTGAGCATCACTGAGTTACACAGAGACCCTGAGGATGGTTTTGTACAGAAATAAAGCCCAGAGTGACTCAGGACACAGCTCCTGCAGATGCCAAAAACACGTGTGGAGGCTCAACCCCTTTTCAAAGCCAATGCACCTGAAATCCAGTGCTTTGATGTGAGCAGCTCCCCTTCCAAAGGCAATGCAAACAACTGGCATTGAAGTCAGAAGAGATCAAGCTGCTCTGCAGCCCTGGAAATCAATCAGCCTTAATTAACTGCTTAGCTCTGCACTCAGGAGTTTAATTTTGAGCCCGAGTTTCGGCACAGCAGCCCCAACACCACAAGGCAGAGTCAGCTTTGTAACAGGGCTCTGAAATGCTTCAGTACTTCAGCCACCACAAGGCAAGGCTGGCTCGTCCTCTCTGCAAGGCTGCCTGCTCTTATTTCTGAATATGACTTTTAAATCACCTACAATTCAAGTTCTAACTCCCCAGCCCTACCAAAGTTATCTTAGGTTGACATCCAGGTATCATCAAGTACCTGCTGAAGGAATAAGGGCAATAAACACATTCCAGCTTTAAAGGGTGTCTAAAGTGGAACAATTTACTATTTAGGTACAAGCTCCTCTTCTAAAAGGATAGGCACAGATTTTTGAAAGAACTTTCAATGAAAAAATGCATTTTCCTGTTCTCTGCATCTCAGGGAATTCCCCATCACCAGATACAACTTCTCTTGGTGTTAATCCCGGTGAGATGGAGGAATTTTTCTCAGTGGGAAGGGGGTCCACAGTGAGAACTCGTAATGAGCCAATATTACTTGACATTAGGCACAAGCTCCTCAGCCCAAAGCCACTCTCAGGCACACCAAAGCAAACCCATTTAATCCAACAAGGTCATTTCAGCAGAGGAGCAAAGGCACAGATGGCCCTGAAATAAATCCCTCTCATGAAATGCGCTGGGCAGCTCCAATTTGGCAGCTCCAACCCAAGAGCAAGTCCAGCATTTGAAGGCAAATAACCTGAGCCTAACAGGTTTGCAGCAGACAGAACAAGAGCTCTGCCTCCCATAGCAGCAAAATTTTACAGGTTTGCTGTGATATGTTACCAAGTGTCATATTTCAACCACCATCCCCAGCAGCTCATCTGGGGGAGCACGCGAGGATGTTATGCATGAGTTTGAAATCTCATCATTTGCAACACTAAATGTGTCATTTTCCAGAGTATAACCCACAAACACCCAGGCTGTGTGCTGTGAATTCTCTTACCAGAAGCCTTTTAAGACAAGAACTTGGGTTTTTGATTATGCAGCAGCTCTGTTGGTGTAGAAAACAAAACCAAACCCAAGCAATTGCCCCCACGATCTGTGGGTGCCACCAAACCCCAAATTTAGCTTTGGGCTCACTCTCTATGGGTAAGGCAGAGCTGGTGACAGTGAGAGATTATGTGAATTCCAGAATGAGCTCTATCTGAGCCCTCAGATGAGGGAGGAAAGGACTCATTTCCAGTGACAGGCACTTCCTTTAGCACTCCAAACTAACTTGTCCAGGTCTGCTATGAGGAACTGTGGCATTCCCCAGGAAATACTCCAGGCTAACCTGTGCCACAGACACAATTTAGCTTTCACAAGCAAAAACCTCTGGCTGACTCCTACCTTCCAGTTCATTTTACACAAGACAGTGCAGAGAATCCAACAAAGAGAAGGGAAACTGCAGACCCAGCCTAGCACATACCTGTTCCTCTGTCATTGACTCTTCAACTCCTTCCTCTTCAACTACAAAGCTCTCCTTCAGCTTCAGGTACTCTTCATACTCTCTCTTCTCCTCTTCTTCCTTTGCCTTCCTTTTTTCCTCTTCCTGGACAGAAAAGATGACAAGTGGTCACTTTGCTCCTCCCCGAGTCAGGGTTGGTTTTAAGTGAAGCAGCATCTTCCTTTTGTGCAGCCAGGAGATCAAAAGCATTTAAAAATGAGCCTGAGCTCTCCCTTGGTGGCATCACTGCTTTCCCAAGCCCTTCTGGAGGCAGTGACCATCTCCCACCAGGGCTGGCTCTGACTAGGTCTGACAGAGGGCACAAAAGCACTCTTAAATAGCAACCTGCTGGCTTCATTTGCATGAATGTGTTTCTCCTGCACATCCCGTGACGGGAAGTCCCTGCCCCAACTGTCCTCTGATGCAAGAGCCACATTTTTGGCAAGTGGCCCCAATTCTGCCCTGACACTCGAGTGCACTGGGAGGGAGCACAAGACCAGTGGGGTTCCACCAGTGTCCAGTAAAATCAAGTTTTCAGGTGAAATCTCATTTTTATGAGAGCTTTCTCTCAGCAAATTGTGCCTATGTGGAATGTAAAGAGCTGTATGAAGTATTTTAGGCAGAGGAAACAAGGTATGATTGCATTAAAAAGGGTATTTTTTACATGGTTGGCTCTTAACCAAAATCTTCAGGCTCTGCTTTTAGTTATCTGCAATAACATACTTTGTTGCCTGCCCTGAAAGAAATCCTGAAGTCTGGAAAAAACCCCAAAATGCCAACCCAGAAAACTCCAAGCCCAGCATCAGTGACATTGTTTTGTAGAATTCACATGTTCCCAAAGCAAAACTGTGATTAAAGGTTTGGGGACGTGAGAGTTCCTTAGAAAATGTTTCCAATAAGAACAGGTTTTTCCTGGGAGCTCATTAAAAAAAAACAAAAAAACCTCAGCTTTCCACAATTTTCTCTTAAAACTTGTTCTGCTCTTCTCCAAGTGCAGATTCAGAGGTTGGATTTGATGACCTTGGAGGTTTTTCCCAATCCAAATGATCCTACTATTCTACACAGAATAAAAGTGTTTCCTGCCAGGACTGTTTCTTCCCCAGAGAAATCACTGCTTGTGCAGCACCTGGGACAAGGAGATTCCCAAGTGCCTGGCCTCTGGCTCTATCCCATTCCAGAGGCTGATTAAAACTCAGACAGAGGAGTTCCTCAAATATCAGTGACAATCTCAGGGCATTCCTTTACCATTAGCACAGGAATTGATCTTTTAAAGAACAATTATATTGATTTCTAAATGCTTGCCACGCTGCATCTTTGACACTAACACGGTTAATTTGCTTCCTTAAATAGATGGAAAGCAAACATTTGTTCCATTGAACCAGGAAGAGACAGCAACAGGTCATTAAATAGATTGAAAACCATCCAGATTAAAAAAGATGCCACATAAGGCCAAAACCAGCAAGGTAACAGAAATGGGCATGGCAGAGTTGCCCTTCAAGAAAAATCAGAGAGAAAACAGTATTTGACTGCAATTTAATTTCATCAAATTCCCAGAAAGTCAGGAGAGAGAATCCTGCCAACATCCAAGGATGAGAAAAACAGGACTGGAAGGATCTTGCTGTACCTGCAAAGCCAAAGCCATCTTTTGAACTGCTGTCTCCTGAAAAATCTACAGATCTGAGGAAGCTCCTGAGACAAAACCAGACCATTTTTTGGGTCATTCCTCACTGTAACAATTAGCCCAACAGCACATTTTCCCCTTATAAGCATTACAGGTGCCAAAAACAACAAAACCATATTTCCCTTGGAAGTGACAGCAATTGTTCTTTTCTTGTGAGTGCAATAAGTTTAATCTTGATCCTGGAAAGACAAGAATAAGGTTCTTCCCCACATCTATTAGAGAGGTTGTAATTCAACAGGGTTTGAAAAGAGGGGGGGGGAAAATAGTCACAAAACCTGAAAATTCCTTTGGTAAATAATTTCTATACGGTTCTAAAATAAATAAATTAACAGAGGACACTGTCCCATTTGTAACTGAGAGCAACAATAAGAAAAATAACATTTTCCAGTTTCTGGAAGGTCTAACAAATGAATGAGGCTCCTTCCCTATCTGAAGAGCAGCACCTCCACTTTTTTAAAGCACCCCAGCACTTCCATGTCCAACCCATGCAGAAAGGCAGTTCTGCTGTGAGCCTGGCAAAGCACTCAGCTCCCAGGCCCTCTTTTGCTGGAAAGCCAAGAGGAATTTGTTTTCCTCATGCCAAATTTTGATGGGCAGAGCATTTCCAGGTGGGCTGAGTTAAAGTGTGTCTCAGTTTCCTGGTGACCACAGCCTCTTCCATAAAACAAAGCATTTCCAGATGCTTCTTCACCTAATAATTAAAAATTGATGCACAATCTCACTTGCCTTACAACCTGAATTCACCTGTGATTCAATCAGAGGCAAAAGAAGGGTTTAGCCAGACCTGGGTGAGAGCCAGGGCAGAGATGACTTTGCACAATGAGCAGTTGAGCAGGCAGGACTTGTGGGAATGTTTATTCCCAGCTTTTTGTGCTCCCCCATCACACCATCCCTCTTCCCTCACATGCCCAAGTCATGCAGCAGTTGCATGGAAGCTGCAGGGTCACCTTTAGGCAGCAGCATTCCCAAAAAACCCAGAGTGTGTGTAGGAATAACCCAGGCACAGGCTCAGCCTCTCAGGGTGTGCTCAGGGAACAGAGCCCAGCCTTTGCTTTGGCCAGGTGGGCTCAAATGCACCTTTTAAACCCCACACCTTTGTCTGGCAGGTTTTTTGGAGCCCTCCCCACTGGGATGTCAGTGGTGCAGCAGCAGCTGAGAGCACAGAAAGGCTGGGCCACCTCACCCAGCCACCCATGGGTGGGGTGCTGGGGAAATCCCAGCAGCCTGGAAATTTGGTAGCTGCAGATGCTCCCCTTCAGCTGCCTGCTTTTGCTATTTTTCTTTTTTTTTTTGCTTTTGCTGCTCTCCTCACTCACCTAAATGTTACCCAAACCATGGAATGTTTGTACAGTGTAAAGACTTCTTTTTGATCTGCATGTAAGGAACAAACTACCTCAATTTCATAATATCTTTGTCAAACAAATAAATAAATTAGTCACTCAAACCTTTCTTCCTTCTGTTCTTTTCCTCACAAAGTGCCCACATTATCACTGCTGGATCAACTCTACCTCTGCTTGCTTGCTACCAGCCTCATGTGAGACCCAAGAGCTTCCAGAGCTCCATGCAGTCCATGGATCTCCAGCACTTCCAACATCCTCACCCCCTCCAATAGTGGATCTAGTCAGCACCCACTTGCCCAGCAAGGACCTGGATTTGCTCTGAGGCTCCTCTTTGCCTCTTACCTCCATCCCAAGGACCCCTTCCTTTCCCCAGGTGAAACCCACAGCACCCTGGAAACTCCTGTAGGGCTTCCAGCTGGGTTTTTGGGATCACAGACTGCTCAGGAGTCATGGGATGCTGCTTGGTCACTGTCAGTGTCACTGGACACTCTTCAACCATCACCTGTCATTCCTTTGTGGCTGTTCCCTTCATGTGCAGGAGGAGGAAGGGCATCCAAATGCCCTGGACCAAAGAAACCCTCCTTGCAGAGCATCCAGGTTTTGTGCTATCAGTGCAGCTTCTGCAGGGAGAAGGAAGGGATTTCCCAGGGAATAATCTGGCACAGAGCAGCTGGATCTGTAGGATTCATTGCCCTCCCTCACTGCTTGCACAAAGTGTCCTTATCCTCTCAAAAGGAGAGAAGGAGTTTTTTGGTTTCCACTTGTACTTCTTTAGGAGGCATCAATCCTCAGGAAAGCATACACACTTGAAAACTGATGCTTAAACTGGAGTAGTCTCCATCAGCCTCCAGAAAAGGCACTGCTCATGGAGGAATAATGGATAAAAATGGCAAACAGGCAATGGAAAGCTCTGCTGAGAAGCACAGAAATCTCAATAAGACATAACAGAAGAACTAAAAATCGCTGCCTCTTCTTAAACAATCAAGTAGCAAAGAGTCAAAACCTCAGGGTCTTTGTTCTCCAAAAGCTCCAAGAGGACCCTTGTGACCTACAGCTCTGGAGACCCAGCCCATTTTTATTCAGGCACTTAAATGCAACCTTACAAAAATCCCTATATGAAAGGACAGAAAAGAAAAGCTGTTCTGTGAGCAAGCAGCAAGGCTGTGTGTGTGAAGCCCCTGTTTTGCAACACCAGAGGAAGTCGAGCCCTCATTGATAAGTGTCGGTGGGTAAAACCAGCTCACCACCAAAAAACTCCAGGAGTGAGAGGGAAATCCCCAGGGCTGAGCCAAATGCCAATGATCAAGGGGCTGCCTCAGGCCTTGCAGCCAATGAGGCCAGCAGAGCTCTGCAAAGGAAACCTGAATTTAAAAATATATTATTTGCTTTGCAACGCCAAAGCCAAAGGGTAACGACACTGTATTTCTAAGTGCACGCAAATGTATTTAAACAGAAGCAAGGGGGGTATTTTTCTCAAGAATAAGGAAGGTTTTAGCCCCCATTAACTCTCCTGAAGGGACAGTTTCCAGCTTTTAGCATGATTTTGGTTGTATTTCTTGAGAGAGACTGAACACAAGGTTCAGGTGGAATTTAGCTTTGCTTGGTTGGGGGATTTGCCACTGTCACTGTACCTGCAGAAATGCTCTGATGTGCTGGAAAAAGAAGGGAAAAATGAGGTTACCTGACAACTGTGACAGTTCTCAGACAAAATTCAGGGATAAAATCCAAATTTCTTGTGCCTTGTGGGATTATATGAACTGCAGCAATGTCAGCAATCAAAATGCCTCCAAAAAAATCCAAATTTCTCGTGCCTTGTGAGATTATATGAACTGCAGCAACGTCAGCAATCAAAATGCCTCCAAAAGCCACAGGACCAGCCACCCCCTGGTTTTTATCTCATGACTATCACTTAGTTCTTGACCTGTTTTTCAGAACTTTGCCTTTGCACCTCCTAACTTCCAGGGGGAACAGTATCACAAATTTGACAAAATATTCCTGGTGGAAATTAATTCCTCCTGGAGGAGAGCATAAACAACATTTTATCCTCTATATTCTTTAAAACCCACAATTAAACCCAAGGATCCTCTCACTGCTCAAGGAGGCCTAGAAATTACTGGATTATCAACTTAGACACAAGCAAAAAATGAAATACTGAAGAAACTTTACTCTGAGAGGCAAAATAACATTGCTGATGTAGCTGGTGGGTTGGCTTTGCTGTCCTGATAAACACTGGGAAAAATAAACAATCCAAGCAAACTAAAATGGCTTGAAAAGACAGAATTTAAGTAGCTGAGCAAGGCATTGGCTGAAGTGAACATCAGGCTGGATTCTGGCTATTTTCCCAGGTCTAGTAATTCCTCCTCTGGTTTATGGTGCACAAAATTTAAGAATCAAAATAAACCAAAAAGTCAGAGCCTTAGTTTGTATTCCTCTTTTTCATTGAGCCTTATAAAAGAGAGGTGGAAGTGCTTTAATGCACTCTTTACTAAGGATACTGAAAATTAAAATAAAAACACTAAGAGTTACCTCAATCAACCAAAAACACATCACAAAGCCCTAAACTGACCAGAAACAAACTTTAAAAAAAAGGGATAAATATGTCAATGAGCACTTTCTGGCTGGAATTTCACCCTTATTTTCTGCACAACTTTTCAACCATGATCCTGATTATCCAGGTACACCCAGAGGGGATCCCAGGATAACATCTCTGTCCTGTCTTCAGCTTCCTTGGAGCAGGTTGGCCAAGCTCAGTTGCAATTGCCTTTGGAATTCTCCTGCCACCCTGGAAGCACCTGGAAGTTCCAGTGTCACTGGAAGTGTCACTTAAACAGGGTTAAGTGTCCAGCCAACATGCCTTTCTAACTCCCCCAAAGTCCTGGAGTCAGGGTTTCAAGGATATTAAACTCTCAGAACCATATGAAATTAGGAAAAGAAAAATAAAATAAATAAATCAGGGAACTGAGTGGAGACAAAACACACAAAGGACTAAATCACTGGAGGGAAACCTTGCCATGTGAGTTTTGAGTTATGCCAAACCCCAAGATGTGCTTTAGAGGCAACCAGAGCTCACCTTGACTCCTTCCAAGCTGGAATTACGAGGAGGAAAAATGGGAAAATAATTTGGAGAAAAGCAAGGCCCAGAAGGCAGAAGCTGGTGCTGCTGGAGTGTGTGGAGAGGGAAAAAGAGGCACCACGGATCCAAAGGAAGCCAGGTCTGCTCCAACACACCTTGGCTGAGCACAGGGCTGGCCTGGAGTGGCCAAGATGGTTGGGCAGCCTCAGGGGTCACTCTTGGACCACCACCAGGTTCTTCTGCACTTGTACATCTCTCTTGGAAGGGGACCTGTGGAGTTATTGGTCCCCTGAAGTTTGTTCAAGCTGCTTTACAAAGCAAAATCTTGGACTACGCTACATATCCTGATGTTGTTGTACAGTCTCCTCCTCCAATTTCTGGAATTCAGGAGACTTTTATTGAGGAAAAGGAAATAAAACAGCCCAGAAGAGGAAGGATTTGGGGGGGGAATAGCCCCAAAGGCAAATGGACATTCACACAAAGATCTCATGGATACAACCTGCATGTCTAACATGTGGATTATTTTTCATAAAATTGCTTCATCCTTCCTTCATGATCCCACCAAAGGAAAGGAAAAATTGTCTTGTCTTTTCTTAAAATGTTCTCAGTAACACACTTCACTTACCCCACCTGCACTCAGAACAAATGCTACCAAACCTACAAACCAGAGACACAATTCCCATGCACAGAACTCTCCCCCAAAATTCCCAGTGAGAGCTGGGGGCTGTGCTCTCCTGGGACAGCAATTATTAAACAGCACTCTTTGGTCCTGGCCTCCAGGAGCAAAGCCACCACAACCTGCAGCAGCAGCAGCAGCAGAGCAGGAAGTTCTCAGCCAGCAGCACTGATGCCCTGAGGACACAGAGCAGCCCTGAACTCAGTTTTCCTCCCTCACTGATGAAAAGTATCCAACAAAAGCATTCCAGCTGAGCAGGACCTGTTTTTCTGGGTCATTCCTGCCTGTCATGTACCTCACACACATGCTTTAGAAATCTTTAATTGGGAAGCACATGCAAATCTGTGTAATTAGAGTAAAATTACATGATTTTACACAATGAAAGTTGCAGAATCAGTTGCTGGTGCCTTTCCCTTTCTGCCCTGCTGGCAGCTCAGAGGGAGCAGGAGCCCAGGGAAGGTGTGAAATCTCCATCCTCAGGAGGCACTCCGAGCTGGGCTGGGTGAGTGCTGAGCAGCAGCTCTGCCTGGCCATGGGCTGAGCAGGACAGAGCAGGGGGTTCCTGACCTCTCTGCTTACACAGAGGCAATTCCAAAGACAATCCTGGAGCAGCATTTCCATGGAGAGACACCACCAAGCCCACCTGTCGTTCCTCCTCCAGGCGTAGCCTCTCCTCTTCTTTCCGCCTTTCCTCCTCTCTTTTGGACTCAAGTTTTCTCCTTTCTTCTCTCTCTGCTTCTTCAGCCTGAAAAAAAAAAAGGCATTATGTAAATCAAGCCTTACTCTTCCTGAATACACTTTATTTCATATTGGGATGCCATGAGGGGGTTTCTTCCCATCTTCCTAGATGTCTGCTCAGAAAGAAACATTAAAAAGAGTAATGATAATAAAAAGTCATTACCATTTAACTCCCCCCTCCCTTTCAGCACCATCAACAGTGCAGTAAATTTAGAATTACCCCCCTCCCTTGCCTTTATTAAGGCTTTAAGTTTTGAATGTGCACGAGTTTATTACTACAGTGACATGAAACAATATTGTTTCATGGCATTCCATGTCTCCTCACTCAAGGTTTAGTTAGAATGGACCCTAAGGAGAGGAAGAAAAGGATTGACAAGATAAACTCTGTAAAACCAAGTGCATTCAAATGTATCATTAACCTGGTCTGAAGCTCTTCAAGACAATTTGTACTGGTCTCTTAAAAGAATTTTATTTTTGGTTTTAAGCCAAAGAGATTGTTGAGAAATGGGGGAGGGAATAAAAAGGGTGTTTAGTGTATTTCCTAAAGGTTTTTTTTCTTCAGTCTCTTCAGTACACTTAGATTTGAAAATATATTAAGAGAACAAGCAGAAAACATTCAAATGAAGGATTAGTGGCTTTGAATATTTCAGAGAAAAAGCCCCAACCAAGGGATTTCTCTGTCTACATGGGAAAATAAAAATCAGCGTGTTCTAAAATGAACCAGAAGATTCCTTGCTCAGCCAAGTGATGCTCATCTCCCTTCACTCAGGTTTTCCACAAAAAAGAGGCCAATTAAACAGAATGAACATGGAAAGTAACAACAAAATGATGAAAGCACCGAGTGAGCGAGAAAAGGTTCGTAATGGAAGTTTATATATAACATAATAATTAAGTTTACCACTACACTGTAAAGCAGATATTGGATTTAAACCTCAGGTGGCAGTAAATATTCCCAAGCTGGGATTTCAGAAGCTTTGTTTGGACTCTTGACACATTGAAAACTTTCACACAGAGCAATACAGAGTCCTCAAAAAATACATACAGAACAACTCCAAGGAATGAAAGCACAACCTGCTGCCTTCCACAAGCACCCTTCAGAAAGCTGCAAAAAGCCTGCTCCTTCCCTGGAATGAACAGCAAAATGCTTTTCATCTCCCCCAGTCCATAAAAACAATAAATGCTGATCCTTAGGGGTCTTTTCCCACTCAGAATATTCTGTAGTTCTGTAAACACAGCTAAAGCCAAAGCCAGTTTTTACACTAGGAGAGCACATGAAACACCACTCACAGGTTTTGCTCCTGGTGTTACAACAACACCCTGTGGGTCTGAGTGTGTTTTTAAGGGCAGACAGGACTGACATTAAATGACAAGCCAGTGGAAACATCAAACAGAGAGCATTCAAATTTTAACTCCTTTTTCCCCCCAAAAAAAATGCCAGAGAAGCGAACGGAAAGAAAACGAGACCCCATTTTCCACGGCCCTCTTGGGATTTGACAGAAAAAGCTGAATTTCCAGTTTTAGAAGAAAACAACAAATGTTGTAGTGATGACACTGGTTTTGCCTTCCTGGGGTGTCTCCCACCCCCAGTTCTCTGCTGAGCTGTTCAGGCTCTGCTCAGAGCTTGATACGTGGCAGGAAACACTCACCTCTCTCTGTGCTTTCCTGGCTTGTTTCTCTTCTAATTTCCTCTGCTTCTTTGCTCCAATTTTTGCAGACACCTGAAATTCTGGCACCTCCTCAGCATCCTCCTCCTCTGCAACATTGCACAAATGACAAATTGTGAATTGGCTGTAAAAACTCCCCTGGAGAAACTTCAGTGTCTCCCAGGAAAGCAGCAGCTGAGGGAAAGGAGACACACACACACATATTTTGGATGGAAAAAGGCAAAAAAAAAAATCACACAAGACTGCCAAAGCCACAGAGCAGAAGTAACAAAGCAAACACACACTCTCAAGTGAAGGCAGGAGTAAAAATTTCCTTCATCTTTGGAAGGAAGGCTTTTCATAAGGATTTCTCGCTTTCCAAAATTAAAAGAGGTATTTTCTCTTATGCATTGACTGTACTAATGGTTGCCATTAAATATCTGCTCAACACTTGCCTGCAAAGTCTTCCTTTCCCAGTCACCTGTAGGCTTTGCACAACAGACATCCACTGAAAAAGTGGGATTCAGAGGAGTGTCACTCTCCCACTGCTTCTAGCTGGATATAACTAACCTTTAAGGGAAGAGGGGGAAAAAGAAATACCCCTGAAATGCAAATGCTGGGTCTGGCTGCAGGAAAATGACATGTAAATAGGTGCCTGTTGTATGACAATGGGCTGTTTACATGATTTCTGCCACTGTGAAAGATGGAAGAGTCTGGCTCCAAGGGCTGCAAAGGAGTTTTTCTGAGCAAGAAGAGTTTTAAAGGCTGCCATTTCCTCCCTGCCCAAAGCTCAGCAACGTTTGGCCACTTTATCTATTGGTCTAAATTAGTCCTTGATCCCACCACACAAGTCATATGGATTGACATGACACTCCAGGAGAAACCCTGGGCTCACTGCATGGAACATCACACAAGACGTGGAGATCCCAGTGCCTGAATCAGATGGCAGGATCAGAATGAAAGATCTTCACACTCTGATCCCTTTTTGGGTAAAATAATTGGTATTTTGGGCATCCACACAGCTGGTATGCTCGAGGCTGACTTCACACCCAAAGCAGGGTGGATTTGGAGAGCAAATGGCAGGATATTTCCTGCAGGGCCCCTTTTTTGGGAACCCCAAAAGCTGCTAGGAAAGGAGAACATGGATGAACGAGCCTCCCCCCTTTTTTATACACAGAATTAGGTTTGAAACACTCCTGCTTTACTCATTCCAACACACAGTATGGGACTGTGGTTAAGCCACCAAGACACATCAGGACAAACAAATGTGAGAGCTGTGTAGGTGGCTCTCAAGTGACAGAGCTGTGTTCAGGAGATTAATTAATATATACATTAATATGAGCCTGGTTGCTGAATTGGGCTCCAGAGAAGTCCAGAAGTGTCTGATTCTGACCCAAAGGGTTCCCCCTTCCCACACCACACAGAACAACAGGGGATACTCAGACCTGACACAGTTGCTTCTACAGTTTTGCTGAAGCCTAAAATAACTTTATTTACATTTTAAACACGGAGTCAAGGGGAGTGCCAAACACAAGGGGTGAGCAACCCAGCATTAGCAGTTATTACTCCAAAATGACCTCAGTACTGGCATTATTTTTTAGGAACATCATTTCTGGCACACACCACAAGTATGAAACCCTGCCTATGACACTGTTCCACCTGAGGGCTTCTCAGATTTCATCTATATTAAGATTACCTGAGCCAGACATTAGGCACAAATCTAAGCAAGGCTTTTAAAGCCTTATTCCAGTCCTGGATCAAACATGCCTTTGTTCAAGGAGCATTTGCTTCCCTCCTGTTTGAAGCAGCTGATGTGATGCCTCAAGTACCACAGGTGCTGCAGACACAGCCTGTGATTCAGCAGAGCTCCAAAGGCCAACAGTGCACTAAACCTGGGTGCAATTAATAGGGGCTAAATAAATCTGGATGTGCTGACAGGAACATAAACACATGGGGAAATTATTGCTGAATCAATTTGCTGGTGCAGCAGAGCAGCTCCACCAAAAGCAGAGAGGTCTCTGCTCGCAGCCAGCAAGATTCCCTTGTTTGTTTTGAAATAAAGCAGCAGCTTTTAACAATCACTTTTCACACACTCCTAGCTGTGACAACAAGAGGAGACTCCATGAGGGGGTCAGTTCCATAGGAAGGTGCATTCCATCTACCCCTGAGCTTCAGATGTGATGCAAACAGGGTAATTGTGTGTGAGCACTTTGTCATCACCCAAAGCTCTGCAGTTGGCAGCCCTTGTATGTACCCAGCCAGGAAACACATCAGACATCACCAACACTGCCAGAGGGCAGGGATGGATGGGATATTGGGAAGGAATTCTTGGCTGTGAAGATGGAGAGCCGTGGCATAGGTTGCCCCATCCCTGGAAGGATCCAAGGCCAGGTTGGAAAAGGTTTGGAGCACCCTGGGTTGGTGGAAGGTGTCCCTGCCCATGGCAGGGGGTGGAATGAGGTGATCTTTAAGGTCCCTTCCAACTCAAACCACTCCATGATTTCCAGAGCCTGCAAAGTGTTCCCACCAGTTTCCACCCCCAAGAGGCAGACAGCAGGAAGAGCCTGACTCAGAGTGGTATTTTCACATCATTTTACATGTTCTGCTTTACACAAACACGGGTTTGGCTCAGCTGGCCAAGCTGAGAGGCACCTGCAGGGAATCTTTGCTTTTCCTTAATATTTGGAACACCCCGAGAGGCAGCACAACAGGAAACAGTCACACAGGGGGCTCAATCTCTTGAAATTTACTGATTACTTTTTCAGATGTTTCCCAATACCATCAGAAAATGTGCTGGAATGCTGAAATTCTCTATCACAACAGGAATTGATCAGCCTCTGTGCACAGGACACACAAAAAACTTCAGAAGAAAGCACCAGCATCAGGTATTTTGGTTATCACAGAATGGTTTGGGTTGGGAGGGACCTTAAAGCCCATCTTGTTCCAATCTACCATGGGCAGGGACACCTTCCACTAGCCCAGGTTGCTCCAAGCCCCATCCAACCTGGTCTAGTTGTCCTTGTCATTGATGTCAGAGGTTCTCTCTTGCTTCCTAAGTTCTGGAAGTGAAGCAAATGAAAAAGAACTCACAAAAAGCTGATTATTTACTATTTATGCAGCACCTAAAAAAGCAGTAAGAGAAAGGGAGGGAGGGGAAGGTGCCACTCAAAACAAAGAGCTCATCTTGAAAGCAGGAGATGTTATTAACAGCATGTCATTAACATCAAAGAGATGTAGGACACCAGGCACTGGAGGGCTAAGAAAAGGTGTGGGCACTCCTGAGTGACACAGCCCCGTGGTGGCAATAATAATAGTCTAATAGCTAGTCATAATTTTTATAATTTTTTTTAATTTCATTTGGTATATATGCCCAGACACTGGTTTGCTCATCTGAAGCCACAAAATCAGTCAACACCTAGGCCAGCAAAAGCGCAGCACAAACAAAAGGGCATTAGACCTCTAGAGCAGAAGTCAAAATGATGAAGTTTATTCTCAAATAAAGTCATCTGGCAGAACTGAGAAACCACACAGCTCCCTCCCCCTTGCAGGCAGCCTGTGCTTGGAGTGGCTCCAGGGCAGACACTGCAGGCACCCTGATAACACCAGAGCCACTCTGTGAGTGGTAGCAAGTCAAAATTGACTTTTGATTCACTAGTTGGGATATTAGTCAAAGTTGAACTGTACTAGAAAGGTTTTCCTACTGATTAAGCACTACAATTATTTCAGCCACCACGATTAATACAGCTCTATTTCACAAGAACCGTGTAGGACCACATCACTGGTTCTAAACTTAGACATTTTCCATATCTTTCAGCACTCAGAAAAAGTGCTGCTTCTTTTCAGAAATTTCAGCACCAGCACATCCTTCTCAAACCTATGCACAATATCCATCACTGAATGGGCATTAAAAATTAAGTTTTTGTATCACTTTTCCCCAAAACTAGCAGAAAACACTCATGCAGGGTTTTTTTCAGCTGCAAGATTTGAATGCTGAACTTAGATGCTACACAAAGCAATAAGGGGCACTTTAACATGCCCAATTATATTTTTTTTAAGCTTTAAAAACCTTTTTTCTTTGTTTTGTGCTTTCTTTCTCAATAGTGATCAACAGTTATAAAGAAAAACACGACTTTCTGAGCTCTAAGTCCTGCCAAAGCAAAAGAAGAGAGGAACTGATGATTTCAATTATGCTGGACTTTAACTTCTCTTTATCATGTTTTATTTACAAGCTGCCAAAAGCAGAGAGCCCACAGCCTGTACCAGTTTGGAATAAACAATAAAAGTAACCTGACAAACCCAGATTATTTCTTTGATGCAGTCCTGACTTTCTGTTTTGTTAAAAAACCAAATCAAAACACAACAGAGCCCACAAA
Source organism: Anabacerthia variegaticeps (assembly GCA_035583185.1). NCBI lineage: Eukaryota > Metazoa > Chordata > Aves > Passeriformes > Furnariidae > Anabacerthia > Anabacerthia variegaticeps. Next base: position 71,121,452 of record JAWWEW010000131.1, read on the forward strand.
AAGTCCCATTTTTTGGCAAGACTTTTTGCCACAAGTCAGAGAGGTCATCCCTAAGATGTGGAATTGTCTTCCAAAATTAAACCCTGGAAATCCTCCCTGGAAATGTACTGGGCTGAACTGGCACATCCTTCTTTGTCGAGCTCAGCCTCACAACCTTCTGCTCCAAGAAACAAAAAATGCAGAGTCAAAGTACCTGCTTTGGCTCTGAGCTCTTTGCAGTGTTCCCAAGAAGCAGGTTGGGAGGGACAAGTGAATTGGAGACCTGGACAACTGGTTTTTCTGCCCATGAGCAGCAACCAAGTGAAAGGTCTCAACAAAACACCTTTATGTTCACCCAAAGGTGATCAGAGTCCAAGTGGATGCTCTCAGAGCATCAGTCAGGCACAATCAAGAGCTAAGCACAGATTCCTCACTCAGGGAATAAGTGGGATTTGAAACTGGAAAATGGCTAATTTAGTCACACTACCCCATGCCCCAAACCACCTTGGACCCACCTCCAATTTAACCCCTTTCCCACTGCTCAGCTTGGCCTCTCCTGCCCTAAATGATTAATGCCTGAAATCCTCCCCCATTTATGCCTTGCAGCAGGTTCCTTTTCATCTGGGCTGCAGCTTGCCCACAAAGCCACCCCTGTCTGCCTTCAATTTAAATTAAGATTCAACAGCCTCACGAAGTCTGCGAGCCAGGATATCAACCCAACACATGAATACACAACTCTCCTCCCAGCCTCCCTTTTCCACAGGGAGAGGAGTCAGCAACTCTGCTCCAGTGTGCAGACACACAGATGTAACAGGGCTGCAGGAAAGGCAGGAATGTTGTGGCTGGAATCAAATTAGGCAATTCCAGGCAATCAAACCCATTTTTTCTAAAGGCAGCCTGGAAGTCACGCTGGTGGAACACTCTCAGGGGGTCTCAGTCATTTTGAGAATCACTTTGTCACCAAGGAAAACTGTCTCCCCAGCAATCTTTGGCCACCAGAGGGTATTAATAGATGCTGATGTTCTATCTGAGCACCTCAATAACCACTGAGAAACACTGCTCAGCCACACTGGGGCAGGGTGGGCACCCGGGTGGGAGGCTGTCCCACAGCACAGCCCACATGGAACCCCTGAATAAGGAACCCACCTACCCTCTCTGGTGGCATTCTGGTCAGGAAGTCATTCATCTTCTGTCTGTGACAATCTGTGAGTAATTCTGGGGTCTTACCCCACCCCTCTGAGCTAAAGGAAGAATTACAACCTGGTTTAGTTCCACTGATACTCGCTGTAGATTTGAATATTCAAAATAATCTTTTACCATCCTTGCCTGTATGAAATGACTCCTTACCCAGACCTGCAAGTAAATCAGACCAGCTACAGAAGGGACAATTACAAGTTTTCAAGATCCTGCTCCTACCTCCCTAGAGGGCTTGGGGTTTTTTTTCCTCCCCCATTCCTGTGCCAGAGATTTGAGTCCTGGCACAAACACAACAACCCAGCAGAGGCAGCAGGAGCCGTGGGCTCCCATTTTACCCCTTGAAGCTTCTTTTCTGATTCTGGAACTGAAATCTGATTGTCAGATGGAAAACAGAAAACCCTCGTGCTAACCACAACTCCAAGGTCTGCTGTTTGAGGTTGTTTCCCAGAGTCAGCACAAGTGGCTCCCAACAGGCAGAGCACTTTGGTGCTGGCAGAATTTCCCACTTAGCTCCACTTCTGTGCCTGTGACAGCAACATAGACACAGCCAGGGTCTCCTCACACCCTCCCTGAGGTTCAGTGCTGGGTATCCTGCAGCCATGGGCTGGTGAAGGAATCACTTCTTGGCAGAAGAAGGGACACAGAGCAGGGTCAGGCAGCTTTGCCCAAGGCTCAACACATGCCCAGAGTGGAAATTCCACACACAGGACAGAAACCTCCTAGTGAAACAGAAATTCCACAATGAAGAAAGAAATCCACTTCAGAGGCAGATGTTCAGAACTCTTCCAAAGCAACACAAGCATCTACAAGGCAAGACTGAAGAGGCCAGACTGGTTTGGGTTTGGTGTTTCTGGATAAATTGCCAAATAAATAACTTTGCTCTTGAGTCCTGGGTGCCCCAGCTGGTGCTGCACTGCCTGGCACCACACATCACTCTCTTAATACTCTTTATACTCTCTTAATACTCTTAAAATACTCTTTTATGGGCTCTCTTTCCATATGAATCCACTGCTTTTTGTAACACAAAACTTGCTCTTTCAACAGGTTGAAACAGGGGCAGTGAATCCGCCCAAACTGCTTTATATTGCAGTGACATGGACAAACTGCACAAAGGGGACAAATGCAAGAAGGATTCCAAGTCTAGGCCACAGGTCCACAGAGTGGGCTTTAGACATGAGACACATCCTTTTCTAAGGGGAAAAAATACCCCAAAGTCCACAGCACTGCAGGGCCAGGCTAAGAGATTTGCAGCACAGAGAGAGAAGCACAAAACAGAAGCCAAGAGCAAGAAGCTGTTTTAATTTGGAAAAGGAATTAGAGAAAACAAATAAAAGAGGGATGTCATTTCAAAGGAAACTTCATGCAAGAGAGACAGCACTTGCATCTGATGTACTGAAAGCTGCAAAAGAATTATTTATAAAGCCCAATGACAGAGATTCCTCTATTGCTGGAGAGACTAAGATAAGATGAGCCATTTGCTTTGACAGTTCCACTGTCGGCCTTTGGCATTCAGACTTTTTGATGTCTGGAGTTGAAAACTCAATATTTTTAGATTCCAATTTCTTTCCAGGATGTTATCACATGAGAAGAAATAACCCAAGTTCAAAAGTTCAGGCCTGTCCATTCTCCATCTGTGAAAATGCTGAATATAATTAGCTTGGAAAGCACGTTTACCTGTCAGTGTGAGACCAGGAGGCTTCCCACAAACTGCAGGGCAAGAAAAGCTGACCGAAGTGCAACTGGTCCCTGATCAAGGCATGACACAAGGCTCAGTTCCCACCAAAAAGGCTCCCTGACCTCCACTGCAAAGCCAGGTGAAGCAAACCCCACTCGAGCAGAACCCTGAACACTTCACCCACAATCTGAAAGTGGAAAGAATCCAGTGAGGTGAATCATGGTGATATCACGTCTGTAGCAATAAAGATAATACCATGTGAAGTTTCACCAGAAAAGGGAGTGATGCTTGCAGGGTGTTGTTCACCACTGTATTTCTGTCTACAACCCCAGCACAGAAATGTAGCTACGAGCTGGAAATCCAGCAAAGGGTTTACAAAACACACTGTCAACAACCTGCTGGCAAAATGCTGCACTCTGGGGTGAGCTCCAGGTAACCAGCTTCATCCTGACCACCACCTGGATGGCTCCTTCGAAAGAAAACTCCAGATTTTGCAAGCATTATGTTAGGAAATTAATATTTCACACCGATTTGCAAGAAAACATTATTTCACTGCAGCAAGGTAGTAAATTGGCATGGATTCTCTTGTCCCAAATTTAACCTGCATGGCTAAATACCAAAGGCAGTTTTGAGGAATTAAGTGAAGAGTATGTTGTGATGCAGAGCTGGCCCAACAAACAGCCAGGATTCACCTCAGGAGGAGGAAGACATTGCAGCTAAAGGGTGGTATCTGAGGGACCAAGGATGGAAGTCAGACAGATTACGGTCAAGCAAAGCAAAGGTGAAAAGCCTCCTCCAGGAGGCAGCTGCAGGTTTGTCTGGATGTCTGGAGGATGAGCTGAGGCTAGGGTTACCTTCCCTCCACTCCTCTGCCTGCTGGGCTCTCCTCTGGGCCATCAGCCGGGCTCCCATGTTCCTGCGGCGCCGGGGCATCCCCTCTGCCCGCTCCTCTGCCTGGGCACGGGGTCTGCCCACTGCTGCTGCTGCTGCTGCTGCCACATTCTGCTGGTGCTCCTCATCAGCTGCAAAAAACAAAATATTCCTGCTTAATCTCATCATTTCATCCAGTTTTCCCTTCTGAGCTACCAAACAGCAAAGAGCCCCCAAGTCCCTTTTCGCCCCTCTTCTTAAATATTTGGATTTTTTTACATTTTATTTTCCCTTTGTACTCATGTAACTCAGAAGAAGGTTCATCTGATTGAAACCTCAGAGCATGAACCCTGGAGAGTGGGATAAGTAACTTGTTATACCTGAAACAACACCCGATGAGCAAATGAGGGTCACAAATTAATGCTGAAAGAGACACAGTTCCAGGGTAAGTTCATTCCACCCCCTGGATTTAAACTCCCACAAACACATACAGGGGCACACAAGACACCAAAGGCCACTGTGGATATCCCCTGCTTTTACTGCAGTTACTAATTAACATCTCACAAATGAGGAATATCCTGACAGGAGCAGCTGGGAGGAAGGAACTGACCACTTTCAGGGCTCAGCTCAGAAGTTTTCCACTGAAAACTCCCTGCCAGGTTTTCTTTTTGAAACCTCCTGTTGCCACTAACTACAGCAGTCATGCCAAAACAATCAGATAATGGTAAAATATCACCATCCTCCACACCTGCTTTGCATATTCCGTTGATAAAACCAACTGATATTTGTGGACATTGTTACTTGCTCAATCCTGCAAAAATATTAACTATTAAGCCTTAATTCAGGCCAATATTCAAATGGCCTCATGGAAAGCTGCAGAACTACTCCTTTCCTTCAACTCAGGGCGTTTTTTTGTGCTTTGCTGGATTATATTGTGTCCCAGCAGGAGCACAAAATGCTTTCTACACTCTACAAAGTCTCCAGCATCCTCTGATCCAAAGAAGGCCTTCCTAAAGAAATTAATATTAGCATATCTACGATCAGAAAATAAGCTTTGCTATGACTCCAGCTATGCAAGGATCAAAGGTGTGCCTGCAGCTCACCTCAGTGGAGCTCCAGTCTTCAAAGCACCTGACCTTGGGGCTGATAAGGGCACAGGAGCTCAGCAGGGGCTGAAAGCAGAGCTGTGGCACAGGATTTGGCCAGCAGAGCCCTGGCCTGTGATAAGTCCCAGAGACCCCACCATTGGCTTCAAGGTTTGCCCAGTGTTATTCACAGCACCACGATGCTCATTTTGGATGCTGGAGGTAACACCTTCCTGCACATCACTTACTGGTCACTGCTAAATGCCAGAGGCACTCTGCAGGAACTTTTTATATAAATGGAATATTTCTCTTACTAAGTTCTTGAGGTACACTGCAATTTAAACTTTCAGCATCCTTTCAGCTGCAGAAGTCAGTGTGTCTCTCTCAGTAATTCCAAAGGTGGTCCTGCCCAGTGGAACAGCTGTGCAGTTCCAGCACTCATTCATTCTGGTTTTGGTTCCTGTTGTTCTGTGAAACAGAGACTGTTCTGCATTTTTGTGAAAGAGGAATCTATTTATAAGCCATGTATTTATTTCAAACTGCTGAGCTTAACCCTCACTGAGTGAAATGTGGGAGCCAAGCCCTCCTGTTCTCTCAGTTTAATTCTCCACAGGAGACTTGGTAATTTCTCAAAGTGACCAGTGTGAACACAGCTCAGAGAGAAGGCAAACCCACCAAACCTGGCCCGTGGCATGGTCAAACACACAAGGCAGTTGCTGGACTTGTCAGATCTCCATAATATTCACACAAACGAAAGGAGACACCCAGACACTGTGGGTTATCATTTGGTCAGAAAAAGGTATGTTTTAATAAAGTTTTTTTCTTCCTCTCTCTTCCTAAAATATTTATACTGACTGAAGTTTCTTTTTCAATAGCACACAGTGCCTGGACATGTGCCCAGGTGGCCAAGGTGGCCAATGGCCCCCAGTCTGTGCCAGTCCAGGGCAGTGCCCATCCCTGTGCTGGCACTGCTGGGGCACCTCCAGCCCTGGGGGCAGCTCTGGGACCCCCAGCCA
>JAWWEW010000131.1:71174120-71186577 GCA_035583185.1 Anabacerthia variegaticeps
TGGATCCCTGGGAGTGTCCAAGGCCAGGTTGGAGCACCCTGGGCTGGTGGAAGGTGTCCCTGCCCATGGCAGGAGGTTGGAACTCAATCTTTAATTTCCTTCCAACCCAAAGCAGTCTGTAACTGTGTAAATGGAGGTGTTTGTGGCTTTATTGGTTTCTCTTTGTCAGGGAGCTCCATACAAACATCAGCACCTGGGGGCCATGGGCAGGACTGTGCCCAGTCCCTTTTTGGGGAGCACTGCAGAGCCTGCACATTTATCAGACCTGGTGATCTCACGTGGCAGGTGGACAGAATAGTAAGGTTAAACCACACTGGGGGCAAACTGGGCCGTGCTGGCTGTCAGAATGGTCCATGGTGTGGCAGCAGGCGGCTGAGGAAGTACATCAGCATGGGGTATGGACAGTGGAGTCCCTCCTCAAAAATCCCTCAGTCTTTGGCGAAGTAAGTTAAGGGTGTCCTAAGGATGAATGAGATTCATAGAAGATGAACAAGATTCATAGAAGAGGATGGAAGAAGACAAAACTCATTTTTCCATGTGTTAATCCCACCTGCCCCACCCCATCCTCATCCTCATCCTCATCCTCATCCTATTCCTCATCCTCATCCTATTCCCAGCACAGGGAAGTGCAAAACCCAAGTGGTAGTGCCAAAATGCAGTGACACAGGATGCTCCAGAGGCATCTGCCATGAAGATGCCCCTCCTTGTTGGATTACAGCCTGTTTTTTCAGCATCCAAGGATGTGCCTCAACAGTGGGGATGAAGACAAGGACTATGGAGCAAACCAATGTTCTGGAACACTTGATGTTGAAAAGAGACTTTGCATATTTGGCAAAGCTGATGTGGCCAGTCCAAAAACTTGAAGAAAGATATTCCCAGCTGGTTTTAGCCTCTTCAGCTGGGCTGCAGACACAGCCCTGTCCTTACCCACCATGGCAGAGCTATAAATAAATCTTTTTAGACAAGCAAAAAGAGGTTTCCCTCGCCTCCTTTTGTCTTCCTCCCTGTAGCATTTGTTGTCGGAGGCGTGGGCTGCTGTGTTGTTTGTTGTTGCCTTTGTTGCATTTTTGTTTGAGTACTTAAAACCCTCAGAGGCCAACTTTGCACTGGAACAAGCAAAATGCAGCTGACAGGTAAAGACAGGCCTGGGGAGGAGAGCTGGGTCAGACACTCTCATATGACTCACATTTTGAGAGGTAAAAATCTTCCTGCCACGCTCTAGAGAAGCAAAAAAAAAAGGTTCCCTCACTTATTTTTTTTTGTCTTTGTCCCTGTGGTGTTAATTGTCTGAGATGGGGGTTCTGCTGCACTCCTTTCCCATCTCATCCTGGCAAAAAAACAGCAAAATAGTCCCAAAAAGCCTCTTGTTGGAGCCTCTCAGGGCAATAAGAGGTGCATTTCCCATCGGGGAGCCCAGCCTGTCTCAGCAGAGATGCTCTTGAAAGGTCAGAGCTCTTTGGGCAGCACCTCAAAGTGCCAGGAGGTGTCTGGAGTGGTGGGGAGCATCTGCCAGTGGAGATTTGTCTGGGATCTGGGCATTGATGAAGAGGTGGGAGGAGGAAAAGTCTCTGGCAAATACCAGGTGGCTCCATAAATACAGAGAGGGGCAAGGCTATGATTGGGAAAGCTGTGTGTGCTCAGCAGGGTTGTGCTTTGAGCCCACATTTTGTGTCTGGGTCCCGGTGACACCAATTTCTGTGGGTTTTGCCAGGTAGGAGTTAAGCTGGATACCCAGTTTCATCCCCCTCCTCTTTTCTCCCTGCAGATAATTTAAATCCTTTCGTGTCCTGGGTGAAATGGCAATGTTGAGTTCACACAGTGCTCCTTCAGCCAAAGGGGCTGGTTACTGATGAGGATTTCGAGCCACTACATCACCAGAAAAGCATCTCAGACACCATCACAACACATTTTTGAAGCCTAAACTTCACCTGCCTTGCCACAAACTCCAAGTTCACACCTTTTCACCCGGTACTTTTAATGCAAACCACTCATCTCATGGATTTGTGAGTCCCACGAGCGACAGGGACATCTCTTGGGCAATGGTTGAGTTGGGTGAGGAGCTGCAAACCTTGTCCCTACAAAGAAAAGCAAGTCTGGGGCACAAATAAGGCTTTGGTGGATGTGGTGAGCAACGAGGACCACTGAGCCCAGAGCAGCACTGGGAGGGTGGTGGAGCTGTGGCTGTGGGACAGAGCTCCAGGCTGGAAGCCAGAGGCCAGGAAGAGAGTCAGCCTCAGTAAGACCCAGAGGGGAGAGCAGGGAGAAAAATGGACGGGAATAGAGGTTTGGAGCATTGACAGAAAAAAATTACTTCATCCCAGCTCCTTCACAGCCAGGGAAACCTTTTCATCCCTGTTTCGCTTGTGTACAAATTTCTGAAAGACCTCTTCTAATTCATCCCACTCCAGAAGACACCAAGTGCTTGGTCAAGAGGGGCTCCAGCCACAGCCAAGCATTCCAGGGAGCTTCCAAGGCTTTTCTTTGCCACCTGCTTTGAGATCCCTGGCTGGAAAAGGCCAGGCTAAGGCAGCTGCTGGTTGTACCTGTGATGTGGAATATGAACTCCAGCCTTGCTGATGTGGCTGCAGCATTAGCTGAGATTCCAACCCCAAAGCTGGGCTCTCTCAGCCCGGGAAAGAGAAGAGTTCACTTTCAGTCACAACTCGAGGCCAGTCTCCGTGAAGCAGCAGCAGCTTTAAGTAAGGATTTGAGCTGAAACATTTCACAAACAGCTGCTCCCAGACACACACAAGCAGCTGATATCTTGCTCAAGCAGCTCCAAAAATACGTGGCTTCTTGCTCCCTCAGCTCAAGAGAAAATCAACCATTTGGATGGGTGAGGAAATTCATTTCCCCCACTCCCGAGGTCCCTGTGATGGATGATGACACCACCAGAAGCAGCACCAGTAGCAGGAGACAGGGAGGGGTCTCCCCAGGCTTTTGGCCAGGCTTCCCATGTTGCTGGTGTTTTGCTTGGCATTTCTTTCCTGCTGGAGGGATGCTGCTCCGGGGGAAGACTTTGCTGGCAGCTTTCCCAAACCACTTCTGCTGGAACAATTCTGTAGGATTATTTAGATTGGAAAAGGTCTGAGATCATTTGGTCCTGCCCTTAACCCAGAACCACCCTTTCCACCACTAAACCATGTCCCCAAGTGCCACATCCACGTGCCTGTTGAACACCTCCAGGAGTGGTGATCCCACCAGGCTGTGCCCATGCCCTCAATGCCCATCACTGCCACGTGCAGTGCCCATTTCTCCAGCTCAGGGAGGCAGCTGGGTGATCCTCAGGTCACTTTTTCCCAGGTGCTGAGCCCTGGGGTCACCAGGGCTTGTCACCTCAGCAACAGAGAGGATCAAATGAGCCTTCACAGACCCTTAGACCTGGCTCTGCAGATGCTGCTGAAGGCTGAGACATGGTTATCCCAGGCAGATCCTACTGATTTCTCCCTAAGCCTCCTCTCTGAGTCCTTGGCAGCACTTTCCTCTTTCAAAAGGGGAGGGAATTGAGGAAATGCAGAAAATTAAAGAGCTTTGGGAGCACCATCCTGCTGGATGTGGGTTCCCAGGGCTCTGCACCACCCTGGGAGCAACAACCACCCTCTCTTTTGTGACCCTGCAGGTCACCCCAGACCTGGGCTCTGATCTGTCCTGCCCCAGGCTGGCAGGGTTGGGGGATATCCCCATGTCCCTGATGGATATTCCTGCTCCAGGAGGCCAAGGCAGCCTTGTCCCACCAGGACAAAGGGGACCAGCCCTGCCCAGCCCTGCTGCAGGACCCTTTAGCCCCACAGCCTGACCTGGGGCCAGCAGCAGCTCAGGAAGATGCAATAATTTCCTTTTTCTGACCAGCATCACACCTCAGGGCCAGCTTTCCAAAATCCTGAGCATCTCCCAAGACTTTCAGCATCAGCAGGAGCTGCTGGCACAGCCCTGTCAAAAAATGGGGCCCTTTAACGTGACTCAATGAAATATAAAATTATCCAGAAAACTAGGGACGAGTTGGAAGATTCGAGCTGTTTTGCCTGGATATTAATTCCTGCCTTGATATTAATTCTTGCCTCGGTATTAATTCTTGATATTAATTCTGGCCATGCATATCCTTGCAATGTTGTTTTGCAGATCGTGCCAGGCAGAGACAACACTCACACAACACACACACATCTGATTTCCACAGTACTACAACAGACAAAGGGAAAAGCTGGGTCATCCCGTCCCCCAAAAATAAAGGTCGGCTTCCAGATGACTCAGGAACATCCCAGAGATCAGCTTTACCTATTTCTGTATTTATTCTGGCCGACATCCATGAATCACCGCTAATAGCAAACAGTTGCATAATTTCAAGGAAGATGCTTTTGTGATGCCTCTGACCGGAGAAAATACATCTATTTTGGCTTGTGCCTATGAATAGACACCCTGCTCTGACTCCCTGCGTTTGCAAAGCACAGATACTCCTGAAAATAAGGCGTGATTGGCAGGTACAAGCCTGATTAGCATTTACAAATTGCCGTGGCCTTTCTCCAAGCAATCATTTGTACAAATTGTTTCCTCTGTCTCCGAGCTGAAAAGGAACGGCGCTATTAGGTGAGTTGAGACTTTAAAAGAGTCGCATCAAGGCTAATGCTCACACCATCTCATTTCACACCCTTTTAAACGTTCAGCTGTGGGGTTTTTTTTCTCTTTTTCTTAAGAAAAAGGCCAAACATGGGCTTTGGGTGAAGAGGCGTTTTTTTTTTTTCATCCCTGAAGAAAATCCTTGCTTTTTGCTTTTTCTTTTTATTTCCCACAGGTTTTTTTTTTGTGTGTGTGTTTTCTTTTTTTTTTTCCTTCCTTACAGCAACTGTTCCTAAAATATTTGCACATTGTGGTTTTCAAACAGATGAAAAATTGCTGTAACAGTTTAGATTATATGTTGTTTCTTTTTTTTTTCTTATTTTAAAATCACAGCAAAATGGAAACAGAGGCTTGCAAGAGAAAGAAAACCTCTCCTGATGAGAAGTGCTTCGGAGTGGGCTGGCATGATATTCCTCCCCCTTTATTCCAGCCAGGAATAGGTCTGGTGAGATTTTTTGGACTGAGTGCGTTCCTGCACGCTCCTCCTGAGATGTTTGACAGCACCAATTATGGAGGTCCAAGCCCTGAGTTAAAGACACCAAACATGTGCAAGCCCTTCCACATACAGGAATAATTCTGTTTTCCCCTTTTCTTTGTGCACACTGGACCCGGAGAAGGTGTTGCCTCCTTCTCTATAGTCAAGGACACTCAGCTCTTGCTATTTTTGTGGTGGTGGAGGCTCCCACGACTCCAAGAGCCAGAGGTTTAAGCCCTCCAAGGCTCCTCTGCTCCCTGCAGGCAATAAGAGGGTCAAGTGGAGAGTCAGTGTGTCACCGAGTCCTTTGGAGCGAGGACACCGCTCCAGAAGTTTAATCCTCCCCAGGTGAATTCCAATAAACAGCATCACTTTGCTGAACAGCCCATCCAAATTTCACAGGCTTTGGAATCGATAACGAGGCGCCCTCACTCCGGTTCCAAACGCGCTGCAGCCTTAATTAAAACCATCTCTCGGCAGGATAAATAAATAATTCCCTTTTAAGTCTGAGGCCATTTTGTGTTGCAGACCCTGTCGGGCTGCAGGAGGGCTGGTGTGTGGGAGAGGTGTGACAGCTCTGCCTCGATGAGGTAAGTGGTGGAGAGGCAGCTTGCATCCTCCAGAGTGGTCCTGACAGCATCCTCATCGCCGTCACCCTTTCCTTTGCCCTGCAGGCTTTCTGCCCAGAATCATTTCGCTTCATTTTATTTTCCCTACGTTGCCTCCCAGGGAAATTTTTTTCCCCCTCTCTAGTGGTTTGTTCTCTGGGGGCTTAAATAAATGGAGTGTGAGTGGGTGTGTGGGTGAGAGGAGGAGGCAATGTTGGGAAGCCGAGCCGAGCGTTTCACTCCGTGCAGGGATGGTGTGTGGGGCTGCCTGTCCAAAAAATCATCCTCCAACCCCAACGTTCCAGGGGAAGGCTTTGCTGCTTGCCTTCCTGGCCAGAATCCATGCAGAGCTGCTGCTGAAATACCAAATGGGTGTTGTGGGTCCTCCTGAAGGGCTCTTTCTGGCCATGACCTTTTAGCCAATGACCCAGCTGATGATACAAAATCGTTGACAGTGGTGTTTGCAGCTGAGAAAGAGATTACTGGTGTAATGTGCAATGAGGCAGGACACATAATATCACAGTGAGTCACGGAGGTGAAGGTATTTCAGGCTTTATTTCGGAGAGAAAAGAGGAGGTTTTCGAGGCTGCAGTTTGAAAGGAGCTCGGGGCCAAAGTCCTTGTGTCAGTCCAGATCAGGCTGGGTGATGGGGGCAGAGCAGGACCCCGGGCTGAGGGTCCTCAAGGAGCAGCTCCGAGAGATTCAAGTCAATGAATGTTCTCAAAGTGCTTTACTGAATGTTGGAAAATCTCTGAAAATGGTTACCTGGGTGACTTTTAAGGGTCATGCAGTCCAACCCCTCTGCCGTGGGCAGGGCCACCTTCAGCTGCATCAGAGCCCCATCCAACCTGAGCTAAGATGTTTCCAGGGATGGGGCAACCTGTGCTGGTGTTTATCAGCTTCATGGTAAAGAATTTCCTTATATCTAATGTCAATCAACCCTCTTTCTGTTTCAAACCATCACCCCTTGTCCTAAGGCAAGAGGCTCTGCCAAAAGGTTTGTCCCCATCTTTCTTTGAGGCCCCCTTTAAGGAGTAATAAAGAAATAAATTCCCCTTCTCCTGCAGCCCAGTGATGCAGGGAAGGATCAGCATGGATCCAATGGGGCAAACCCAACCCACAAGCTGTGATCAGGCTCCCTTTCCACCTCTGCTGGTGGAACCCAAAGATCAGACTCTCCAAACCTCCAAACCACACAAGTTTTAGCTCCTGACTCCGTCAGTGTGGGACTCCAGGACGAGGATGTGCTGAATGAGGAGCTCCCCAGTGTCCTGGTGCTGGGATCCAGGAGCTTCCCAGTGCTCTGATCCCTTGCTCACCCAACCCATCCCTCTGACACCTCAGGCTGTGCACACATCACATAAAGCTATAAAGCCATGAAATAAATATACATATATATATATATGAACACACCTGAAATAAGGGATTTACAATCCTTAACATGTTGGTTAATGACAGAGCATGTTTTGCTGGGATCCCTGGGAGCTGGACATCTCCTCCCCAGCATCCAGAGGGAGTGGCAAAGGTTGGGAACATGCACATGGATAATCTGTGCCAGGCCCTGAAGGGACCAGTATCATTTGAAGCCTTTCTTAAAGTGCCCATTTATTGCCCTGCAATATTTAATACCTTGCTATGGATCCCGAGGAGTGTCTGCTGCTCCATCATTATAATTAATAATAACACCCCACTGCAGGGAAAATGACTTGTCTGAATGCTCTCCATTGTTAATGACTCAGACCTTAAGGTTTAATTCATCCTGTTCCCCTCCTTGTTAATTAAAGGCACTCAGTGTCTCGTGGTGCCAGCTGGATTAAGAGGAGCAGTGTTAGTGTCACCACAGGGAAATGGCAAAGTTCTCCCAGCCCGGGACACCCAGGGATGGCTGGGGATGCTTTAGCTGACAGCAAAGATGGAAAATGTGCAGCGTGGTGATAAACTGCCTCCCTGAGCTTCTGCAATCCTTTTCTTTCCAACCCAGAGATTGTGGCCACGGCTGATTTCTGCTCCGATTCCTTGATAGTCAGGAATTATTTATTTTGCAGCTGTCAGGCTGTATTTGCCACATGCGGCGTTTTTCTATTGCAGCTCCCTCTTGGATATCCTGGGGTTTCAGAACTGAATTTGTGTTCTTTGTGGCTCTCTTAAAAATACAATGAGGCCAAAAATAATTATGTTTGTTACAACTGCGATGGAGGAGTTTTTCTGCCAGGATGTAGCAGAATTCAGGAGCTGGTGGCATGATTTCCAGGCAGAAAAAGGGTCAAGTGACAAAAAAACAATCAATACCTTTTGAATCATAGGTCATTTATTTGCTGGATCAAACCAGAACTTCCCAGATCTAGGAAGAATCCTCCCTGGGATCCGCTCAAAATAGCACAATGAATTTATTTAAGAAGATTAGGGTGGAAAACAAAGTCACCTTCAGTTGACAGCAACTTTCCTACTCCCCCCCCCCCGCCTCGTATAACCTTATATATTTTTAGTCCTCCAAGCCTTGTAGTGGTTTTGTGCAGGAGCCAAATGCTGTGGAGTAATGGCAAGCTTAGTCAATCCCCTCCTGGGAATACATGGAAATAAGGAAGGTTTGGCACGGGGATGAACTGATGACACGTTCCTTGGGCAGCGCACATTAAAAAAAGGGGAAAAAAAAGAAAGAACCAAATAGTTTTTTCTCTGCTTGAAAAAAAAAATGGTGCTTTCATGTTAGACTGAAAATATCCTCCTGGTACCTTCCTATCTCTGAAGTAGCTCAGAACTGAAAGCAGCTTTGCAGAAAGGGCTTCTGAGGAGAATTCCTAGCGGTCGGAATTATCTCCCTCGGTCCTGCCTGCTTGCAGACAAAATTTGGAATTCTTTTTTTTTCTCTGAAGAAGTCAAATTCTCCTCGGGGATTTGGCCCTGCCTCCTGCTGCTGTGGGAGAACCACAGCCCCTTGCCCCTTTAAAATCCAAAATTGAAGATATCCTCCTCCCCTCTTCCCAAAATCGATGCAGCCTTTGCCACTTGGAGGATAAAGAGGGATTTAAAATCTCAGCACGTTCCATGAGATGCCACTTTTCCAGTGTTAGTTCCCTCCCTGCAGTGATTGCTGCTAAGAGTGAACTCAAACCAGTGAGAACCACATTTTATCAGTGGTTAATCCTCTCAGACCTGAGGGATTCAGGGGGTTCCTCTTCCCCTCCAGTGCCCTCCACATCCCAGGCACACTGTTATCCTCAGGGGTCTTCACCTTCCCCGTGGAAAACTTAGTGGTCCACCACATTCAGAAGCTCCAGGATGGACAAATGGACAGAGGTTTCACCCAAATTTTATTTTTTTATCTCAAATGGGCAGTTTTTGCCAATGTTTGCCCCAGTTTGGGCTGGGCTGAGCACACACATCTGGAGTATTGCTGGTGAGTACAACCAGCCAGAGCCCACGAGCCCACAGCTGGCTTTGCTTTGGGCTCATCGTCCCACGTAAGTAGCTTTGGCTTGGAGAAGACCTTTCCTACTAAAGGCTAAGCCATGGTTTGATTCTATGCACCACATTTTGAGTCTGTGCCAGCCTTCACCCCAGATCCTCCACATCCTGAGAAGATGGTGCATCTCAGGGGTTCTGTAACAAAATACTCCCCATCCCACTGTCCCATCACAGCCCCAGGTCTTCCACATCCCGAGAAGATGGTGCTTCTCAAGGGGGCCATAACAAAATACCAATAGTCCCAACTGTCCCACCACATCCCCAGATCCTCCACATCCCACGATTGTGCTTCTCAAGGGGTTCCATAACAAAATACCCACAGTCCCACCACACCCCCAGATCTTCGACATCCCAAGAAGATGGTTCTTCTCAAGGGGGGCTATAACAAAATACCCACAGTCCCACCACATCCCCAGATCCTCCACATCCCAAGAAGATGGTGCATCTCAGGGGTTCTGTAACAAAATACTCCCCATCCCACTGTCCCACCACACCCCCAGATCCTCCAGATCCCGAGAAGATGGTGCTTCTCAGGGGTTCTATAACAACATACCCACATGTGGCAAGGGAGGACACATGGAAATCTCCTTACAGCCACAGATCCAACAGCGAGATAAACCAGCTTCTCTCTTCAAACTCCTCAGCTCCTGTGCCTCCAGTGGGCTCTTTGGCAAGTCCTGCCCCGTGCAGCACCTCGCTGCTCTCACTGCCCTCACTCCTCTCACTCTCCTGTGTTTTCAGAGTGCCATGCAAGGCAGGTGTGGCCATCAAACAGCCCCACTAAAGCCCCCAAGGCTCGAGTATCCACAGTCATCCCATTCCTGGGAATGCTTTTTGCACAGCTGTTTGGGTTTTTTCCTGGGTGGAAAAGAGGTTGAGGAGAAAGGATTTGCTGAAGGGGTTTTGGGTGCAGAATTTGGGAGGCGAGCAAGGCACGTGCACGGGTGTGTGAGAGGGTTCAGGAGGGAGTTGCAGTCATCCCTTAGTCACCAGAATGTCCTGGGGAGTTCATTCCAGAAGCTCCCGTGATGGGAAGAAACCTCAAGCACTGCAGCCTCTTCCTCCATTTCTCCTGGAATGCCCAGGACTGGACAAGGGTCATGTTGCAAAGTGGCCAGGGCTGCCCAGCATGGACATCTGGGAGGGGGAAGGAGGTTGTGAAGCTTCTGTGAACCACGTGGTGCTCCCTGGGTCCTGGACCCAGTTCTGGGACCCTCAGACAGGAGAGACATTGAGGGGCTGGAGTGAGACCAGGGAAGGGAAGGGAGCTGGGAAGGGTCTGGAGCAGCAGGAGGGGCTGAGGGAGCTGGGGGGGCTCAGCCTGGAGAAAAGGAGGCTCAGGGGGGACCTTCTGGCTCTGCAAGTCCCTGCCAGGAGGGGGGAGCCAGGGTGGGGTTCAGGAACAAGGCACAGGCCAAGGGGAAGTGGCCTCAGGTTCCACCAGGGGTGGTTTAGATTGAACATCAGGAGGAATTTCTGCCTTGAAAGGTGGTCAGGCATTGGAAAGGGCTGTGCAGGGAGGTTTGGAGTCCTCATCTCTGGAGGTGGCCAAGAAACAACTCTATGTGACATTTAGATCTATAGTTTGGTTTACAAGGTGGAGATCCATCAAAGGTTGGACTTGATGATTTTGGAGGTCTTTTCCAACCTTAATGATTCTGTGATTCTGTGATTCACACTGGTGAGAAGAAGAACTTGGACATGACAATTCAGCTCCTAGCTGATTTGCCTGCCTTGCATCAAGGATAGAGGAGCTGGAGGCAGCCTCGGAAGAGATTTGGGTGCCATGCAGGGATGCTGAAGGTGCAGAGCAGGACAGTTCAGATCCTGTGGAAGGAAGAGGAGGTAGCTCTACTGGGGAAAGGAGAAGACTCAATTTCTTCAAGGAGTTCTCTGTGTTCTGGTTTGCTCTGCCACTGTGGCTTCAAATTCCCAGCCTTGAGGGATTGCCCAGGGCACCAGATGCTGATGAAGGAAGGACAGGAGAAGTCTCCCCACCATCACAGAATTCTCCCCAGGCCTCTTCTGCATCCACCTCATTCCCTCCACCTCCCAGGGCAAGGAAAAATGTCCTTCTCTGGGGCAAACTCTCCCCTTGTAACACAACAAAGCTCTGCAGGGCAGGAAATCCACGGGAAGAGCCAGAGAGAGCTCTGAGTGCCTGGGGTGTGCGAAGGAGAAGCAACAGCCACACATCATTTTTGGGGACTGCTGAGCAACCTTCCCCTTCAGAGGGTTTGCAGCAGCAACAGGGTAGAGCTTACAATCTTCCCCTGGAAGTTCAGAGCAAGGTTTTGCCATGGAAGGATGAAAACTACACATTTTTTCAGTTTGGATATGCCTTTGAATTGTTTTATTCTGATGGTGTCATTGGCAGATGGATTCTAATCTGATAATGTTGGCATCAAATGAGTGTGATAAACCCCAGAAATAAGTAACTTCCAAGCAGGGGTGGCCCTTCAATTAATTTTCCAGGGACAAACACTTCCAGGGAAAAGCCAGCCTTTTCCATTTCCCTCCCCACTACAAAAATCCATAACACAGAGTTGGACTTGATGGTTTTGGTGGGTCCCTTCCAGCTCAGAAAATCCTGTGACTCTGTAACATCTCCTCTGAAAGTGATGAACCCAACCCAGTCCCAAATGGAAACCACTCCAAGAAACACACTTTCAGGCATCTTTAGCTAAGAAGCCCAAAGAGCCAGCTCAGCTCCATCCCATGGAGCCCCTGGCACTGAAACACACAACTGGAGAGGTCCCAGCTCTGGGTAATTAGGAGAACATACCCTGGAATGAAGCCCAGTGAAAGCAAACATGTTCTCCTTAAGAGCATTGACATCAATTAAGGTAAAAGTCTCTTTTCTCATCTTTTTTTTTTCCACATTCCTGCTTCCCGTTGTTATGGCCTGGAGGCAGGAAGGGGTTGTTGAGGCAGTTGTAGATTTTTTTTTTCCAGAGTGTTGAAAGAAGATGAGCTGTTATTTTATACATCAAGATGCACAGACTTTGCTCTGTGGTCCAGGAATAGCAGAGAGGTGGATGAAGATAAAAGTGGAAATAAACCCTGCCAACATTTCAGCCACAGCAGGAGAAGATTGTTTCAAGAATTGAACAGCAACAACCAAAGGCAAGAACAGGGATCTTCAGGCATTTCACAGATTCCTGGCCCTATAGATCAGGTGGGTGGTAGGACAAGACCTTCTGGAGGATGGTCCTCTGGTCAACCTCTCCTCTCCTCTCCTCTCCTCTCCTCTCCTCTCCTCTCCTCTCCTCTCCTCTCCTCTCCTCTCCTCTCCTCT
>JAWWEW010000131.1:71211231-71222352 GCA_035583185.1 Anabacerthia variegaticeps
CCCCTGACCCTGCCCTGGCCCAGCCCCAGCCATGCCCTGGGTGCTGTCCCTGTCACCCAGAGCAGAGATGGAGCTGCCCTTTCTGAGGAAGCTGCAGACCATGGTGAGCTCTGACCTCAGTCTCCTCCAGCTGAACAAGCCAAGTGACCTCAGCCGCTCCTTCTGGACCCTCCATCATCTTCATAGCCCTCCTTTGGATGCTCTCTAATGGCTTTATATCCTTCTTACATCGTGGCACCCCTTTAGCAAGAGCACCTCCCAGAGCTGTGGCTGCAGTTCCCGTGGGTGTGCTCACACCAGCCATTTGACAGGAGCTCCAGCCTGTGGGTGAGATGGCCAAGACATTTCCTGGTCTAGAAATGCACATTTTGGCTTTCAGATTGTCTTGGTTGCACACACAAACCACAGGCTTCGAGCAGAGCCCTCCCGAGCCATGCTGAGCTCAGGGCTGTGTTGTCACACACTGTCACCAAGTGTCTGGCGTTCAGCCACTCTTTCCTCCCTCTTTTCCCAGTTGCTGCATCACCAGACCACTGGTTGTGTCCAAAGGGTCAGAAATGTGATGCTAAGAGTGGAGAGTGGCTGGAAAAGGGAGTCCTGAGAAGGCAGCTTTTACAGAGCCTTTTCCCCTCCCCTGGAAAGAGTGAATTTTCCATGTCTGGAGACGTGAAAAACACGTGGAGGCTGCCAGGATCTGAGCCTGGGTGCCTCCAGGATGGGTCTTCTTGCTGCTTTCTCACCCAGGTGATGTTTTTCTCCAGCAGTCAGAGGATGTGGAGCTCCACTCAGTTTATGTTGTCCCCCATCAGACTCTGTGTTAGTTTGGGCTGTAGAGAAAACTCTTGTCCCACCCAGACTGGGACACCAGGCCATGATGAGCCTCCACCTTATAGAATCATAGGATGGTTTGGGTTGGAAGGGATCTTAAAGATCATCCAGTTCCACCCCCTGCCAGGGGCAGGGACACCTTCCACTACACCAGATTGCTTCATGCCTTGTTCAATCTGGCCTTGACCTTCTCCATTTCCCCTGCCCAGGGACCTTATTCATGTCCATCACCAGCAAATCCTACCCTGGTCCAACTTCCACCACCCATGAGCTTCTCCTTCCTTCCCTGAGCCAACCTTCTGGGTTCATGTGCTCCATCACAGAGCCACAGAATCCTCCCTGGGCTTATTTTTCCTGCCTTTTCCCCATTTTTATTTTAGGGAGCTGGGATACTCTTGCCACAGAAGGGTAAATGTCTCTAATGAACATGTGGAAACAACCCAGAAGGGAGTTTTTGTGTGACCTGGGTGACCGAGGGACCAAGGGCAAGGCTCACCCAGGGGTAAGTATTAATGCAGCCAAAGATTGCTAAAGAAAACTGAGTTTTGCAGGAGAGATTCAGTTTTGATCAGATTAAGGCATTTGTAAAATATCACCTTTCTACTCCAGCTTTCTTCTTGACTTTCTTTTCCTGAAATTGTAGCTTCTACATGGAAGATTTTGTCATGGAAAAAAGGGTGGGATCACCAGAGCAGAGCAGTCTTCTTCCTTCCCTGTATGGCAGTGCTGGGAAGGGCTGGGAATGGCTGGAAAAACTCTTTGGAAGTGTCCAAGGCCAGGTTGGATGGGGCTTGGAACAACCTGGGCTGGTGGAAGCTGACCCTGCCTCGTGGCTGGGGGTTGGAACAAGACGGTCTTTAAGGTCCCTTCCAACCCAAACTATTCTGTGTTTTTATGAAATATCCACTTTTTGCCTTTACTGTGACTTAAAAATGACCTTTTAGCAGTGACCTGCTCGTTCATTTAGTGTTGTTGGGCTTTTGCTTAAGCTCTGCCTCAGAATGATGCACAAGAGGGAGAAAAGAACAAGTCAGGCAACCAAAGATCCTGCACTGTGATCATGAAACGTGTCCACATGAAAATGGCACTCAAACAAACAGAGGAACCCCATTTCTTATGTAAGAACACAGGTGGAAAGTGTCGTGTGGCTCACTCTCTTTTATTGACATGTGACTCAGAAGGCTCAAACCAGAAAAAGCTTCCTCACGTGGTAGGTAGGAGATCTGTAGATTGCCTTGCCAAAAAAAATAAGGATGATAAATATTTGCATGTGTTTGAGTGGGAAACTACACCAATCATCCAAATCAGAAAGTGCTGAAGTTGGAAGGGAAACCTGCAGGCTTCTGAATCCATGTCATGCTCAAAGCTTCACATTGCTCCAGGCCTGATCCAGCTGAGGTTGGAATATGGTCAGACAAAGAGATTCCTCCACCTCTCTGCATCCACCTTCCCCCAGATGTCCCTCAAGGCACTGGCTGGCCATCATTAACCTTCTGCTTGCCAAGCTCAGCAGTGCCCTGGGCACCAGGTCCTGCCCCAGCCTGGGCTGTTGTGTGGGGTTATCCAACCCCAGATGGAAGATTTGCCATTTTCCTGTGGAAAAACCAGGGCTTACACCGAGTCTTGCACAGAAACCTCGTCCAAACTGGGAATTTCCTGAACTAGAGAAGGTTGGATGCTTTGAGGATAGTGGAGAGTGGGAAGGCACACCATCCAGACTCTCCTTGTCCTGGTACTTTTCCCAAAGCATTTCCTGCTGTTGGAAAAGGAATTAGGGGGTGGATGGATCCTCTTAATTTCAAAAGGAAGAACGTGGCAAAGGTCTGCAAAACCCTAACTGGCTTGGAGAGGGGGAGTAGGGATAATCACTCCTTCTCCTCCTAATGCAAGGATTAGGGCTTAAAAAGCTCAGCAGGTTCAAAAGGGTGAGGGGAGACACTTCTCCACTGAAAAAAATAATGACATTTTGGAACTTGGGATGGCAGAGTTGGAAAAACTTTAACAGGGTGGAAGAAAAGCACCTGCTGGAGGTTATTGAACACTCCAAGAGGGCTTGGGGTTGCGGAACTTATAATTGGGGGGAGAAGGAAAGGTATCAAAGACAAGAAAGTTGGTGTGACTCTGTAAGAATCCACCACCAGCCTGTGTTCCAGGTGGGATCCTGGGCTGGAGCATCTCCCAGTGTGGCACGGTTGGTATTTCATTGTCATCAGGAGGTGGAAGAGGTGGGGATGAAGAATATAAGGGGGTTTGCTGAGCTCTGCCCACGCACATCTCCAGCCCTTATCCATCAGTCAAACCTATTCCTGAAGTGCTGAGCTCAGAGGGGGGGGATATTGAAGCGTTTTGGGGAGAAACACCCAGGGTTTTCCCCCCCTTGAGCTCCTTCTTACACCTCTGCCTGATCTCACCTGGCTTTGCTCAATATGGTTATCAAAACCCCACAACCCCCAGCTGGGCTTTGCCAGGACTTCCTTTCCTCCCCACAAAACTCTGCCGGCATCCCTGGATGAATTTCCCCTGCACAGGGAGCAGAATTAAAAGCTGATTTGAGACCTGCTGATTTTCTGCCCGAATTAGTTCAATGTTCTGAGGGTCCCCATTCTTCTCCCCCATGTTGCTGTTGCCCTGCTGGGACTCCCTCATTGTCCACAAAAGTTTCCCTTCTCCTCCTAAATTGATGATTTTCTCCTCTTAAATTGATGATTTTCTCCTCGAGCTCACGTTTTTGCCTAAATATGGAGCTTTTAGAGCTAATTTCCCTTCAAACTCACGCAGTTTGGTTAGGCACACGTGTGCGTGCTAAAATCAGTTTCAGAATGGCTCACATTTATTTTAAGCCAGGTTTGTGGGGTTGGTTTTTTTTGCATTGATTCCTGTCTGATTAAGAAAATCAAAACCCTACAGAGTATTTTCAGCATGATTTAGTAGCTCATCTTTTGACTGGCTTAACTAAGTGGTTGGTGCTCACTCGTGTGTGGAAAAGGCCTCGGTGTCTTGGGTTAAACATCATTTTATCCAATTTAAACACAATTTAATCTTGGGGGGATTAAAAAGCTGATGCCTCAAAGCTTGAGTCAACAACTACTGGGAAAAATCATACAGGCCATCTCATTTTTTATTTTTTTTGAGCAAAATGTTTTCTTTCAGTGAAGCCACTGCAGTTAAATATTTCTGGATGCAAACCCTTGGAATTGCTGCTAGGAAGAAAGATTTTCTTTGGAGTGTTCCCACAGTTTGAAATGAAAATATAAGGGGAAAAAAATTGTCAGATAAGCCCCAAGTGCAACAAAAGACTCAATTCCAAGTCAAAGATAACACTGGGTTTTTCTAAGACAAATAAACCATTTTGCTTGATTCCTCGCTTAGAAGAAGTTTGGGGTTTGGATCATCCAGCATCATATTCTCTTTTCTTACTGTTTTTATTCTGGAAGCACCACCAAACCTGAAAAAAACCCAACCTTTGTGTGATATCACTTAAAAAAGCTCAAACACCATCCCGTGGCTCTTTTGCAGAACACTTTTGAGCAGCACTGGAAATACCATGAGAATAGGGATATTAAGAGGAATTAAACAAGATTATAACTGTTAGAGGCAGTTTTAGAGGGCCTGATTTGGAAAATAAGTGCCGTGGTGCACAAATAAATCCAGCCCAGTAGAACAGCCAGCCTTTTGGTCCTTGCTGGGTGTCAAATGGGCTGGCCTGGGGCTTTCACACCCTGACAAGACAGTGGGAATTAGCAGCTGGATAGTTCTGATCCACACAGCTCTGTCCAAAGGGCACCCTTGGCTCCCTGGTGGGGAAGGAGCTGGAGGAGCTGATGGAAGAACTTGGATCATGGAGGATCTTCATGTCCCTGTGGCAGGAGCAGAACCAGCTGCTGCCAAGATGTTGTGTCAGAGGGGATGGTGGCCTGGGGTGTTTTGTGGAAGGAAAGGGGTTGATTTTGTTGAGCAGATCCTGAGATGGGCAGTCAGAGCATTGCCTGGAGTGTGAGGACCTGGAAGCAGAAGCATCATGAGAAGTTGTGACCATGATGAGCAGCAAGGTGACCGTACCCCACTGAGGGAAAGCAGAGAGGTGGGGATGAGCTGCAGCAGCAGGTCATGGGGCAGCAGAGGGTAATCCAGAGAGGGAGGGTGTGCTCATGCCTTCTCCTGCCCCATTGTGTTGGGGGGTCTGTGTTTCGCAGGGTGCAAGACCACAGGGCATCCCAGGGGCACCACCCAAACTCCTCTGGGTCTGTCTTTGGCAGAATGGTAGAGGACAGGTCCTTGCTGCTGGCGTGGCTGGATGTTGTGTGGGTCCTGAGAGGGAGAGCAGCCTCTGAACAGCAGGGAATAGGGACTGAACACGGCTGCAGGGCATGGAATGCTGTGCCTGCAGCAGACAGCCCTGTCCAGCCAAACCCAACACCACCACACAGCCACGGGTGACAAACCATGGGAGACAGAAGGTGCAGAGCTGTCAACCATCTCAGCAAAATCACTCCCTGCCCTTCAAAGAGCTCCTGCCTGGGCTCACAGCTGAAACAGGGCTCCAGCTACACCTTTAGCATCCCTCCTGCTTAGGTCCTCCTGCAAATCTCTTTGCTCCCTGGTCTTTGAGTATCTCCCACCAGAGACCCACGACAGCTCCAACCTCCCCTGCTCCCACCTGCAGTTCTGACTGTGTGTGAGGACACGAGTCTGGAGAATATCTGGACATGTCATCCTTGCT
This sequence comes from Anabacerthia variegaticeps, assembly GCA_035583185.1. NCBI lineage: Eukaryota > Metazoa > Chordata > Aves > Passeriformes > Furnariidae > Anabacerthia > Anabacerthia variegaticeps. The sequence continues at coordinate 71,216,780 of JAWWEW010000131.1, forward strand.
GTGATCAACCCCTGAGTCCCTTGGGACATTCCCAGTGGGCTTGAGTGCCAGTTTCCCTGCTGTGAGCCACCAGTCTGAACTGGAGATCTTGTTGTGCATCTCTAGAAAAAGCGAAAATGAAGATTAAAAATGGCTGGGAAGAAGAGGAGAAGGGAGAGCACAAAGGATATCACAGGAGAAATACTCATTACTAAGCCAACCCAGCACTCAGCCAGGACATCCGACACCCAGCTCAGACATGGGTGAAGGCACCACACTTGCATTTTTGCCAGAGATGGGACTCCCACCACTCACACTCTCTCTCTCGATAAAGAAAATCTGGAGTGAAGGGAGAGTTAGAAACAACTTTACCTGAGCCTCTGAACAGTTTGGCTTTGACAAGAAAATCCAGAGAGGAGACATTCAACAACAACTGGAGCAGAAATTGTCGACCCTGGAAGTGTCCAAGGCCAGGTTGGACGGGGTGTGGAACAACCTGGGCTGGTGGAAGGTGTCCCTGCCCATGGCAGGGGGTTGGAACTGGATGGGCTTTAAGGTCCCTCCCAACCCAAACCATTCTGTGATTTTATGATTCAATGATCATCTACAAACAGGCAAAGGTTTGTGGGGCTGCAAGGTCGACACAACAGGGTTGGTCATGAGCAAAGAGGATCTCCAGGAAGGCAAGTCCCACCACCACAGAAAAATAAAGAGGCACCTGAAAGTCAAAGAGACCAAAGAGTCTACACCAAAATAAGGAAACCAGACTTTTTCTATTTTTTTCTTTTTTTAAAAAAAGATACATCATCCAGTGTATTTTTTTCAAGCTTGCTGGACATCATCATACCGAAGCACTGTAAAGCTGTCAGAGAAATTATATGGGGGTTTTTTTTCTGTTGTCAACCAAAGCGTGCTTTGATGGAGTCAATTAGCCACAAATGATGAACACACATCACTTGCCTGAGAATGAATTACAGTCCAACCCAATAAACACGAGTGTCTTTGCTCGCTGACCAGGAGACCGTCGGGCTTTCCTACCCGGCCGTGAAGGAAGCCACGTGTCCCTCTGTGTGGGATCCTGCAGGAGTGTCTCCTCCAAGGGCTGCACTGGGAGGGGGATCGGGGTCATTGGTGTCACCGCTCTGACGTGCAAACCTGGCCATGGGCTCAGCGTGGGGAACGCAATTCCATCCGTGGGAAGAGTTCCTGCGAGCTGGGGTGGGGGGAGAGCTTGGAGCTCCGACGGAGCTGCCGCCAGATTCCATTGGGAAGAGCAGCCACCGTCATCTTTAAATAGTGTATTTAAATATGTGCCCTCCCCAGACCTCAGAGCCCTTTGTGAAGGTGGAGAGCCACAGTCTTATCAAGTTTTTAGGGTGTTTTTTTGTTGTTTGGTTGGCTGGGAGGGTTTCTTTTCCCTTTTTATTTTTATTTTTTTTAACAACACATGGAGAAACCGAGGCACAGAAAGGTGGTGTGACTTGCCCACAGCTGGTAGACCTTGAACCCCCCCCCCAGTCTTGCCCACTGCTTTTGAGCTGCCACCCGGGACACGGTGAGAAGGAAGGGCTGTTCCCAAGGGGAGTCCCCTCCACTTGTTCCCAAGCTGAGGAGAGCCATGGCTCCTCACAGGGCGAGGGGAAGGGATGTCACTCTCAGCGGCGATGTCTGGCTGGGGTGGGGGGGGGGGGACAATGGCACAAATGGTTTCTGCCAGCCCCCGGGAGGGCAGGAGAAGCAAGGAAACCTGAAATGGAGAGGCAGGAGCTGGTTCGTCAGGCACTGGGCGAGCAGCAGTGGCTCTACAGGATGCACTCGTGCCTCTCTGTGGCTTTCAGAGCCTCGTGCATGCTGGCGGCCGAGAGCCTCCTGTTGATGTTCCTGTACCTACACCTCAGGAGGTTCCAGAAAGTAGTCCTCAAGTCCCGGTTGAAGAAGGCGTAAATGAGGGGGTTGATGAGGGAGTTGGTGTAGCCCAGCCAGAGCAGAGTCCTCTCCAGGCGCAGCGGGATGCAGCTGCAGCGCACGCCGCAGATGAACGGCCGAGCCGTGGACATCAGGAAGAAGGGCAGCCAGCAGAAGGTGAAGGCGCCCACGATAATTCCGAGGGTCCTGGCTGCCTTCTGCTCCCGCTTGAAGATGGAGATGTTCTTCCTGTCCTGCCGGAGCAGCTTGGAGAGCGTGGCGCACTCCTCCACGGCTTTGGTCCGCCTGGAGCTGTGGTGGCCCCGGCTGGAGGTCTCCAGGCAGTAGACCCCCTCCTCCTCGTAGTGCTTGGGGAAGTTCATGAAGCGGTGCTTCTCGGCGCTGACCTTGGCCGCCTTGTAGATGCGGCTGTACATGACGAGCATCACGGCCATGGGGATGTAGAAGGCCACCCCCGTGGAGTACACGGTGTAGCCGAAGTCCTGGCTGATGAGGCAGACCCTCTCCACCGTGACGTTCTGGGCCCAGCCGAAAAGAGGGGGGAGGGTGATGGAGGCGGAGAGGAGCCAGACGATGAAGACCATCTTGGCCATCAGCTTCCCGTTCTGCCGCACCGGGTACGTCAGCGGCCGAGTGATGCCCAGGTACCTGGAGAAGGGGACAGTGGCACGGGGTTAGGAGGGTTCCAAGGGGTGAGTGCTGATGGGTGCGTTTCAACCCCAGTCAGGTGTCGATGCTCCGTCACAGGAGAGTTTTGGCCCTCGGAGGGGTCAAGGAATTAATTCACTTGCCCAAACACCCTGATTTGGCTGTTCCCCACCCCTTCCTTGCAACCACCCCATGAACAGAATCGTGGAGGCACAGAATGGTTTGGGTTAGAAGGGACCTTAAAAACCACCTTATTCCATGCCCCCTGCCATGGGCAGGGACACCTTCCACCAGCCCAGGGTGCTCCAAGCCCCATCCAGCCTGGCCTTGGACATTTCCAGGGATTAGGAATCCATGACACGAGGTGTCATTTAACTGCTGAGTGCAGTCCAGACTCCACATGTTTTCCTGGGGAATGTAATGCTTAGAAAAGCTGAGTTTTCAGGAATAAAAATGCTTTTAAAAGCTTATTTTTTTTCCACCAGAACTACTCTGTACAGAGAATATTTAACAGCTTCCAGCCATGGCATGCAACTCACTCCAGACTGTTGCCCTTCCCAAGGAAACTCCCAGGACCAGGGTGGGTGATACTCAGGATAACGTACCAGGATACAACAGCACTGACTCCAGATGAAATGAGCAGACCCATAGCAAGGTTTAGTGGGAAGTGGGAGGGACAAGACCCTGCTCTTGTTTGTCCAGACAACTTGGGAACTCCAGAAATACAATCCTCAGCTGAGATGCCCTTGAGGAGAGCAAGGAGTAATCTTGCCTTTGGGAAGACTTAAAGATGTGCCTGAATGAGCCCTGCAAGCGAGGCTAGAAGTGGGGTGATGGACTGTTCTGGGGTCAGTTTTGGGACCCTCACAGGAGAGACCCTGAGGGGCTGGGGCATGTACAGGGAAGGGAACAGAGCTGGGAAGGGGCTGGAGCAGCAGGAGGGGCTGAGGGAGCTGGGGGGGCTCAGCCTGGAGAAAAGGAGGCTCAGGGGGGGCCTTCTGGCTCTGCAAGTCCCTGAATGTTGTTGGCCTCTGGAAACCAAGACAGGAGTGACCCAAACAGCTGGAGCAGCTGCTGAAGTGATGCTGTCCAGCCCTCCCTTGAGAGTAAAATGAGCTGAGTTCTGAGTAAGAGATCCCAAAAGCACGTGGTGACCCCCAGGTTTACAAATCCTGATGCCTGGGGTCAGGAGTTGCCTCGTCAGCTTGGCTGAAAGGAGCTGGAGGCTCCATCCACCACCAGCTGTGCCACAGGGTGGGAGTTTGAACCATCCTCAGTTTGGATTGAGAGGGTTCAAGTGGCTGAGAAATTGTGTCGGCTCTTGGTTGGGAAATTCCACTTGCAATCCAATAAATCAATGGGGAGCTGGCAGCCAGTGCTCCCCCTGGAAAACATCAGCCCAGCAAAAACCTTCAGCTGGTCATAGGGATTTATTTTAATGTTACAGCCTTTTTGATTCAAATCTCCTGCTGGCAGGAATTTGCAGGCATTTTTAGGCAGGATCATATCGCCTTTTACTTGTTCTTGGATAAATGATGGAGTCCAGAGAGGCAGTGGGAACAGCAGCTGAAGGGACACTTTTCCCAGAAAGCTGTTCAAGGGAAGAACAGGTTTTTCTGCCAAAAAAAAACCCAGAAAATTTCTGCAGAGAATTTTACCTCTGTTGTATCATTTTTTTTCCCTGACAGTCAGTCTCATTGTAGGTGTTAGGAGATTTTGTCTTCACCGATAATTTCCCTTTTCCAGATCCTCCCCCAAGATTAGAAGATGGAAATAAAATATATATAAAAAAATCTAATTTCTCCTCCCTTCCTGACTGCTAAATCAATTCAGAGCCCAAAGTGTTCTCCTCTGCCTCCCTGATAAAATGAATTTGAATTCATTCGCTGAGTGAATGATGCTTTTCCTGGTTCCCTCTGTATATTTTGGAGCTGGTCTTAGTCACAAAAAGCAAGCAAAACTCCCCATGACCTTCTGTGTTCATGGAATCATGGAATGGTTTGGCTTGGAAGGGACATTAAAGATCATCCAGTGCCACCTCCTGCCATTCAGGGACACCTTCCACTAGCACAGGGTACTCCAACCTGGCCTTGGGCACTTCCAAGGATCCAGGGGCAGCCACAGCTTCTCCACCCAATCTGTTCCCTCCTGATCCACGGAGAGGAGACTTGGATATTCCCTCAGCTGGGAGAAAACCCCTCCCTGCTGCTGCAATTCCACAATCCCCACCCAAACCCCACTCCTCGTGTACCCAAGCTTTGCAAACTAATAAGGTGAGATGTTGTGTGACATCCCTCATTATTCCATTACTGGCTTTCTTTGGACGCCAATCCGTGTGGGATTTGCTGAAACTTCAAGGAATTCACACACCAACCAGGCAAAACAGGATTTTAAGGAGCAGGCAAAGCCGACACGTTTCATCTGCAGGCGCCTCGTGCCGTCAATGCAGGGGGAAATGGGGCCGGTTTGAGGTCTTTGCTTCTGATTTTGAGGTGAGCAGGAAGAACCTCAAACTAGGCTGGTGTTCGCGGCAGGGTGGGAGCTGGGATGGCTCTGGCAAATCCAAACTGGCTCCAAACTGGCCTCTATCCCTCTGAAATTCCTGCTGTTTGGGGAGCGTGTCTTGCTGCCACTCAAGTTCAGTGCTAATCAGGTAACAAAAAGCCAGTTCCCAGGGCAGCGATTTATGGGATTTGCAGGACCCCTGGTGTGCTGAGCTGATTGTGGAGCCACTCATTCCACGGGGGATAAATTCCTTCCACACCCTGGTCCCTGTGGGTGCCTGGGCAGCCCGAGCCCTGGCTGTGGGGGGGAGAGCTGCCCCAGGCTGGGCTGCACCAGCAACTCCATGGATGGGGCAATCCAGGGAGTTTATTCCACGCTCAACAGGAATCGTGGAATGGGTTGGGTTGGAAGGGACCTTAAAGACCATCCAGTCCCACATCTGCCATGGGCAGGGACACCTCCCACCAGCCCAGGGTGCTCCAACCTGGCCTTGGACACTCCCAGGGATCCAGGGG
>JAWWEW010000131.1:71225033-71236677 GCA_035583185.1 Anabacerthia variegaticeps
GAAGGGAAGGGAAGGGAAGGGAAGGGAAGGGAAGGGAAGGGAAGGGAAGGGAAGGGAAGGGAAGGGAAGGGAAGGAAGGGGAAGGGAAGGGAAATTTTTAAAGCAAAGGCAATGTGATAAGTGTGGAGCTGCTTCCCTGCCCCTCACCCATCAGGATGAAGCATTAACATATTTCATTCCTGCATTTAATCTCTTCCCTCCAACAGCGTCAGGTTTCTGTCAGCTCAGAATCCACCTGCTTTGCTTTTTTTGTTTCCAGCAGGCATTTTATGAAAATAAAGCAAGTTCAGCAGAGGGGCTGGACCTTGCCTGTGGCCTGGGAGGGGTTTTTCTCTCAAGGCAAAGGAGCAAAGGGCAGCTCTCAGGGGAGCAGTGCCCGGCGTCAGTGAGGGCTCCAGGGCAGGACTTGCTCTTGGCTTCATCAAGCAGCAGCAGCAGCAGCAGCAGGATTATCACTGTCCTTTCTGCTTTGTCACCCGCTCTCACACCTGGGGAGGTGACCGGGGAGGTGGCACAGCTGAAGGACCATCTCCTCGGATGTGTCCCTCCCCTGAGCTGCTGCTCCCAAACCAGCCCAGCTCAGCAGAGCCACATAAAGCCAAGCTGACCCCCCTGACAAAGCCAGCCCACGTCAGACCTGGCCCCCCGGCTCGTCAGCACCGTGTCCCTAATGACGCAGGCTGGGCTGCTATAATTAGACCCAGAAGGTGCTGACTTGCCCGAGCCTTGCCAGTTTGCCAGGCAGGCTTAGCCTTTCCCTGCCAGCCCCAGGTGTGGGAGCTGCAGCCAGGAAATCCTCACAAATGCACTCGCTGGGTTGAACCAGAGGGTTGGGGATGGGGTGGGGGGAGTTGCTGGCATCCTTGGCCAGGGGACAAGTCCAGGGAGCGGCAGAGCATCCCACAGCACCGGTCCCAGAAGCCCTGGATTTTCAAGGTGCATCTGGGGTGGTTTTTTTTTTAATTTCTTGAATAGTTTTCTGGTCCATGGAGAAGGTCAGGTGGGTCTGTCCTACAGGTGCTGTTCCTCCAGGCAAGGAAGAACAACGTGAAGCAGCTGCCTAAAGGGGGAAGACTAAGGAAGTAACTTAGGGAAGTTACTTGGAAAAGCACCCTGAGCTCAGCTCTTCCAAAGGGACTGGGGCACCAAATTCCTCTAGAAAGACACTTGGAAAACCCACCCAGAAGGGCTGATCCAACCAAGAACGTGGCTCCAGTGGCCCTCAAGCTCCAGAAACACCCTTCTATTGAAGGCCCCCTGAGCACCCAGCAGGTGCCTCGCCCTCCCTTACCTGTCCACGCTGATGATGCACAAGGTCATGATGGAGGCCGTGCAGCACATAACGTCCATGGCGATGAACACGTTGCAAAAAACCTTCCCAAAGAGCCACTCTCCCCCCACCAGGTCCGTGATGGTGACGAAGGGCATGACGGCGAAGGCCACCGAGAGGTCTGCGGCCGCCAGGGACACCACCAGGTAGTTGGAGGGCTGCCGGAGCTTCTTGACGATGCACACGGAGATGATGACGAGCCCGTTGCCGGCGATGGTCATGAGGATGATGATGGAAAGCACGGCGCCGATGACGATCTTCTCGGTGTCCCCATAGAGCAGGATCTCCTCGCCGCAGTCGGTGGCGTTGGTGAGGTTGGAGGGCGGCAGGTCTGGCTCGGCTGGGGCGGGGGGTTCCTCAGTCATGAATGGGTTGGGCAGCGACTCCCGAGCCGGGGGCTGCTGCTCGGAGCTCTCCACGAAGAGCAGGTGATGCTCCAGGAACCTCCTGGGGCTGGCCCTCAGCAGCATGCTCCGAGCTCAGCGTGGTGGGCACGGGCTGTCCCCCAGCAGTGCCACCTCCAGCGACAAACCAGAGCATTTTGTCACAATGGGGCTGGGGAAATAAAATATTCTCCCCCCACCTCATCCCCCCCCCCCCGCCACCCTCCACTCCTCCCCAGCCTCCCAAAGCTGCGGCTGGATCTCACGTGCTCCGCAAGGAGCCGCTTCCCGAGGCTCCTTAAAAACCACACAGTTTGCTGGGGGATGCTCGGAGAGAGCTGCTCTCCGCTCGGGAAGGAGCACGGGCTGCCCGCAGCATCTCCCCGGCCATCCCTGCGCCTCTCCAGGAGCTGCCCGTGGATCGTGTGTCACTGCCGAGCTGCGCTGCTGGGCTGGCACTTCTCCTCCGCATCCATACATTTAATCCCATGCACGGGCTCCCATGTGGATATCGGAGGGAATGCGACAGCACAAGGCACAGCCACAGATGCGGGCACACACACACACACGCACCCACACCCACCCCGCGGGCTGCATCTCCCGCGGGTGTCACGCACAAACTTCAAAGCCGGCACCGCAAAACCCACGCACATGGCAGGGCACGGAGCCACCCAAGCCACGGGAGCGCATCCATCCCATGCGGCACCCCCAGGGTACCAGGCACGACCCCGGCGCATCCATCCCATGCGGCACCCCCGGGGTACCAGGCACGACCCCGGCACACACAGCGGGGACACACCGGGAGCGGCTACCCCTGGCAATCCAGCCCTGGAAGTGTTTCCCAGCCATCCACAAGGAAACTTTAGGGCAGGGCTCACCCCCGTGCAGGGCTGCGAGCGTCGTGCACAACCTGCAGCCTTTTTTTTCGTTTCAAACCCCGTTTTCCCCTTGAAGTTTTGTTTCAATCAAAGCCGGGTCGCAACTCCCTCCTCCCCTTTGCATCCCCCTCCCTACACGGGTCGGGGCGATGGGGGTCCCGGAGTTACCTGTGCCGAGGGGGTGAGACATCCTCCAAGCGAGCCCCTGCGAGCTCCGGGCAGGCGAGAAAGCAAAGAGCCACCCCCGGAGCATCCTTCTCCCCTCCCCGCCTCGCCGGTCCCTCCTACCGCCCTCCCCTCGCCCCTGCCGGGCACGGACCCAGATGGTCCCTGGCTCCCTGCGAGCCCCAGGGAGGAGCGAGGAGCGGGGAGGGGGCTCCAAGCTGGATCCTGCAGCCAGGGGAGGGAGAGGGAGGGAGGGAGCGTGTGAGGATGTGCAGGGAAAGGCTGGAAGTTGAGAGGATGCCTCTGAACGCGGCGAGGCGGCAGAAGCAGCCTGGATCCCAGCAAGCCATGGCGGGCGGGACAGGGAAAGGTTATTTCCAGAGCACTCTTCCCCGTGATTTTTATTATTTTACAGCAGAGGGGTTCTTTTCCCCCGTTCCATGCGTTTTCCCAGCCCTCCTGCTCGGAGCGGGTCTCGCATTCCTCCAGCTCCTCACTGAAGAGCAGCAAAGAGCCAGGGAGAGGCAGATCCCTAAGGATGAGCCTTTCCTTTCTCCTGGCAGCATCGAAACAAGGACTATAAACAAAGCGGGCAAGAACAATCAAAGATCCACATCCACTTCCCTCCCCACAAAGGTTTCACGGGCACTTTGGAGCTGGGATGGCTCCGGTGCTTCAACCCAAGGCACCAGCCGGGCGCTGGTTGCTCCTCCTGGGGGGAAAGATGCGGAGCTGACACATCCCCTGCCATGGTTGTTCCCAAGGGCAGTTCCCTTGGGAATGTCCCGGGTGGGGGGTGGTCGGTGCGGGGCTTCTCCCCTTGCCCCATCCCGCAGCTTTTGGGATGATGGAGAGGTGAGGGGAGGCGGCTCCGGAGCTGCTTGCGGGCTCGGGAAGCCATTCCCGATGTTAAGAACTCCGGGATAAAACGGGAATGCCATCCCTGGTGCCACCCGTGACTGTGCACACCCCGTGGCACCCTCCAGCCCTCCTGGGGACAGCGTGTAGGGCTGATATGGGGAAAAACCCCTTTAAACCTGTGCGATGCCAAGCACCGCATCACCTCCGGTCAGGGGCGGTAGCGCCCCCGAGGGATTTTTGGGATTTGGATGTTCCCGGGAAAAAGTGCAAGGGAAGCACCGGCGAGCTAAACCAGGGCTATTCAGGCTCCACTTAAAGCCGGGGGTTCTCCTTTGCTGCTCGAGCTTCGCAGCGGGTGTGGGAGGCTGGCGAAAATACCTTCCTCACCAGGGCAGGACGTGCTGGAGCTCCGCTTTTGGGTTTTTTCCCCCTTTTTTTTCCATTACAGGTATTTGGGCTTTTTTCCCCCCCCCCCAGCCCTTCAGAAGCAGTGACGTGTCAAGGTGGGATGGGACTGATGCAAAGCCCCAAACCCCAGCACGATGTGGGGACCGGGAGCTGACCAGCCTGAAATCAAGGGTGTTTGGCAGAAAAATGCATCCCGTATTTCCCAGGAGGAAAAAGGGGATCTGCAGAACTCCCTGCCGCAGGGATGAAGGATTCTGCAGGCTCCAAGCCCAGGCAAACTCACCCAAGAAGAAAACCACCCCCTAAGGACCAGCTTAGGCAATCTGTGGCTGGATTGCTGGAAAATTTTAGGAAAACCATCTGAACCCGAGCTGCAAACTTCTCTGCTTCCAGCCGTGGCAGAGGGGACAGCAGGAATACCAGGTGGGGTTTTTCCTGCTTCCTGGAGGTTCCTTTGAGAGAACCCAGCAAACAGCTCCTGTGCATTAAATAAAGAGAGAGAAAGAGAGGGATTTTTCCTCTCAGGACACTGCTGGGAAGCAGCTGGATTGTGCACAGCAGTCGAGGTCATCTCCTGGAAGAGAGGGAGGAAGGAGAGAAGGTGCTTGTGGAGGTGATGAACCTTCCAGGACCTGCGGCAGGAGCCTGAAAATCCTGCAAGAGTTTCATGGAGCAGCATTAACCCCCCTCTCTCCCATCCCAGCCCTGATTCTGCAGGATACAAACCCACAGCTTCTCCCTTTCAAACCTCCTGTGGGTCTGGGGACTCCAGAGGAGAAGTTTTCCCGGTTTTCCAGGGGAATGAGCTGCTCTCATAACTCGGGGAGCAACAAAATTCCTGCAAAAACAAGGGCAGAAAGTCACTGCCATGTCATGGGACACACACTGAGTGGCCAGAGGGCACATTCTCTGCCTGGGCTGATTTTGGGGAGGAGAGAAAAGAAAATGCCGATTTTTGCGTGAAGGAAGAATTGAAATAATACCAATTCTCCTGGCTAAAACTCTTAGTGCAGCATTTCTGCAGCCCCAGGCCGTGGTGACCTTGCTGAGACCCTTGTTCCTGGGGTGCTGGGAAGCACTAATTGCATTTGATGGCAATTAGGGGAGGAAATGGCCAGCGTGCCTCAGCTCGGCCACTGACTGGAGCTTTCTTCCTTTGCCTGAGAAGGCAGCCCGGATTTGGAGGAGCAGGGATGCTGGAGGAACCAGATGGATGAACCCCAAGGAAAATCATCCTCCAAAACAAAGCCGAGAAGCAGAAGGCACAAAATAACCAAAGTTTCCCCTCCATCAGCAGCAGGGCAGGGGTGAACAAAGTCATGAAGGCAGCGCCCACGGACATTATTCCATTTGCATGTGCAAATGACCACTAAGTGGCTATTTTATTAACAATTAATTGTTAATATTACGCCCTATTAAGTCTAATGGCAAGGTGATAGGGACAGTTATTAACATGCAAATTTAGAGCCATCTCATTAACTCCAAGGCCCTCACCCTCTCAGTGTTTCCAGGACCAGCATCCCAAAGCAGTCTTGCCTGCACCACAGATGTTGACATTTCTCCCTCCGAGAGGCAGAGCCTGCCCAGATGGATAAAATTAACCACTGGGGACCATCAGCTTTCAAGGAGCATCATTAAGGACGAGAGAAGTTTGGGCTGGGTTATCCAAACCCTCTCTGAGTTGGAAAAAGAGGGGTTTAGCTCACCTTCTCAGGAGCATGGCCAATCACCTGACCATGTGGAGATGCCACGGTGCTCCTCCCGTGGTTGTGATCAGGAGTAATGATGAAAAAGGTGTTTCAGTGACCCCAAACTGCCCCAAATATCACCTTGTTCTTCGTGGGCACCTCCTGCCCTCCTTCTGAGGCTCCTCTGCTTCCAAAGGCAGCCCAATCTCCTCCTGGTGACCATCAAACCTGGCTCCTCAGAGGTGTCCCCCAGCCACCACCACCTCAGAGAGGTGGGACTGTGGTACCCAAAACACAGATGGGTCTCCCCTTGACTTGGGGTCCAGCCCAGGGTGTCCAGTGTCATTCCCTTGGGTTGTGGAGGGGGGAATGGGGCTGGCAGAGACCAATGGTGGCTGAATGGGAGCTCTTGGAAGGCCCAGGAGGGCAGCAAAGCTCTGCATTTAAATTTCCAAACCACACGTGTCCTTTAAAAATCAACTTACAATTCTAAAAATGACAGAAGGTGTTCAAAGAAGAGCCTCTAAATTAGAAATTGTGGCATTTAAGTGGAACACTTTTGGCTGGATCAGAAAAAAAAGACCTTATAGAATGGGTTGGGTTGGAAGGGACCTTAAAGATCATCCAGTTCCACCTCCTGCCATGGGAAGGGACACCTTCCATAGCCCAGGTTGCTCCAAGGTCGATCCAGCCTGGTCTTGGACACTTCCCTGTCCCTGTTCCCTCAGCCCAGCACCCTCCCCTGCCTTTGGCTTCCCTCTGCCCCACAGCAGCAGGAGCCTTCCCTCCTTGCAGGAACCCATCCTCCAGGACAGAGGGGGCACACCCAGTGGCCCTGGGGGGACAAGGGGACTGGTCCCATGGTGGTGACATCAGTAGCCAAAGGGTTTCAAGCCAAAGGGCTTGCTGCCTAAAACCCCGTTCCCATGAAGGGCAAAGCCAAGGCAATGTGGATAAATGAACAATTTCCCTGGGACTTAAAGCTCGGGGTTGGGTTTTTGGTTGGTTTTTATTTTTCATCCTGCACCTCACTAAAATGGAAAAAAAAAATAAAATTAAACTTTTCCTTTCTTTATAAAGGCTCCCCGTGCGTTTTGCTGGTGGAGCAGAGGGGCAGAAATCGGAAATGTCCCGGGAAAATGCCATCCAAAGGAGACATCCTGATAGCTCATCTCCAAAAGGTGGATTTGCTGGAGAGCAGAGGGTTTCCATGCCGTTCCGTGCAGCCACGCTCCCTCTGCTGGAGCCTGCACAGACAACACGCAGCCTTTGGAGCCAAAATTACAATTTTTGGATACTTGGGAAGGCTCTCAAGGAGTTTTCTCTGTGCCCCAGCCAAGACAAGGCGTGCTGGCAGCCTCATCCCGATGTCCTGGGATTGTCCCAGGGGAGGATGGAGATAAGCAGGAAGGACATTTGGGGATGAGACTGAGGGAGAGAAACCCTTAAGAGGAAATTTTGGGTCTGCAGCCCCTTCTGTTCACCCTGTGGGTGCCACAAGGGTCTCCAGGACTGATGGACTTAGAGAGAAAACAAACACCTGAAATAGGGAAGGGTAAGAAAGGAATGATTGAAATAGGGAAGGGTAAGAAAGGAATGATTGAAATAGGGAAGGGTAAGAAAGGAATGATTCAGCCAAAGTTTCCAACCCCAACCCATGTGCCCTGCAGCTCTGGCTCGTTGCTGCAGTCACCAATTTGCCAGATTTTTATTAACGAGCTGGTCTCATTAGCGCTCATTATTTATTCAAAGTGGTGGACGTGCAGCATTCCCACCTCCTGCCCTGCCTTTCCACCACCTTTTCCAAGGGCTTGGGCAGAGCCTGGTTTTAGGTGTGGGGCAGTGAGGCACCTGCTGGTTTGGTTTGGGGGGCTCAGCTGGAGCCCTGGCACAGGGAACCAACCCCTTTGGTGGCTGGGGGGGCTCAGCCTGGAGAAAAGGAGCCTCAGGGGGGACCTTCTGGCTCTGCAAGTCCCTGCCAGGAGGGGGGAGACAGGGAGGGTTCCCAGGAAACAGGGACAGAGCAGGGACAAGTGGGATATTGGGGAAATTTCTCCCTGGAAAGGCTTGTCCATCCCTGGCACAGCTGCCCAGGGCAGGGGGGGAGTGCCCATCCCTGGAGGGATCTCAAAGCCCTGTGGATGTGGCACTTGGGGACATGGGTCAGTGGTGGCCTTGGCAGCGCTGGGGGATGGTTGGACTGGGTGATCTCAGAGGGCTTTTCCAGCCTAAACAACTCTGTGATTCTCTGGTTGTCCTGTTGCACCTTTGGAACATCCAGATTCTCAAGGGAGAGCAGTGGGTGATGCAGAGCAAGGACTTCTGGCCCAACTTTCTTTTCCAAAGGTAGCAGGACACGTCCCTCTGGAGAGGGGAGGGGAAGGGGAGAGGAGGAGAGAGGAAGGGAAGGTTTGGGAAGGGAAGGGAAGGGAAGGGAAGATGCTGCAGGACATCGTGGCCAACCTGGAGCTGGAACCCCGAGCTGTGCCTACAGAGAGTGAACCCACAGCTCTTTGTGTCCCTTCTGATTTCACCACACACTCAGAGCAAACCACTCGAAAAAAACCTTCTCTGAGCGTTCTCTGGTCCATGGCTTTGGGCACAAGGGATGCAGGAAGATGCCTTGGAAGTGTTCAAGGCCAGGTTGGACGGGGCTTGGAGCACCCTGGGCTGGTGGGAGGTGTCCCTGCCCATGTCAGGGAGTGGAACTGGATGGTCTTCAATGTCCCAACCCAACCCATTGCACGATTTGATGCTTTCTGCTCTGGATTTGGGGCTGGCTCAGCTTAAATCAAGCCCTGCACCCTCTAAGTGCCCATTTCGAGCCCAGGGCTCTCCGTGCTCGGTGTGAAGTGACTGGCAGTGCGGGTGGGTCGGTGTGGTGGAGCAAACACTGCAGGTTTGGGAATGAAACCCCTCCTTGCCTTCTGTTCTCTGTCCCCTAGATGGCACCTGCTCTCAGCAGATCGAACCCCCGATGAAGAACAGCAGGTTTCGGTGCCCGGGAGGGCTCAGGGATGCAAAGCGCTGCCTTGGAAAACAAACAAGTGAAAAAAACCCCACCTCAAACATTAATTAAAAAAAACCCAAACCCAAACAACCAACAGCAAAACTCCCAACCTACAATTAATTTTGTTTTTGTTTTTGTTTTTGGGGTTTTTTTGGGCTCTTACACTGAAAACTTCAGATTTCTGCTCCCTTTCTGGCTGCAGATTTTCTCCTGCCTTTTCTCTGGTCCATCTCTGGGTTCTTGATCCGGGCTGGGAATTGCAGGGAGCAAAATTCCAACTCCCTTCTCGGTTTAAATCACAGCAGGACGTTGAGAAGGGAACTTGTCCTGACAAACTCAGAGCGGTTTGAAGATGCAGCCACCCTAAACAATCCCTTTTTCCACGCCTTCCGTGCCAAGCCATGGCACAGGGCACATCCCCAGCTCCCATCCCCGGGGCCTGGCTCCTCTTTGAAGGGCTTAGCCATGGAATTTTTGGCCAGTGCACGTTTCAATCCTCCTGCAAAGCCCCTGGCAGTGCATCATCCTGGTGGAGGGTGAAGGACATGGTGGGGGGAGATGTCCCCATCTGACCTTCCTCCAGCTCCCATCTGCACCAAATGCCACTGACATTCACACCTCCTAATATTAGAAATCTGCTTTGATCGGGTGCCCTTGGCACCTTGCAGGGTCGTGGCCCTGCCAGGCAGATGCTCATCCACTGAAATTCCACGCAGTGACATCCAGAAGGTGACAAGAAGGAGGTCCTTCCCACCTCCTCCCTGCTCCTCACAACGCTGAATCCCTGCATATTTGCAGTGCTGGTGTAGCCCTGAGCATTCCCAGCTTCCCAAGGCTATTCCTGGGCTCCAGGCAGGGAGCTGGGGGAAAGCAGATCCCACAGGGGCACCAGGGACCCAGGGGACCCCAAAGCTCCCAGGAGGTTCTGATGGGGCAAAACCACTTCTTACCAATTCTTCTGTCCTCTTCTCGGGGTCTCCAGCACTTCCAGGAGGGAACAGTCTTGGATAGGACACATTTAAGCTCTTCAGTCATCTTGAAAGAGCAACACAGAGGTGCAAAACCAGCTCCTGAGCCTCCCCTGACCCCTCCTTCACTCAGGAGGATGGGACAAGGCTGGTGCAGCAGAGCCTGAGCACTCCTGCCCTGCCCCAGGGACTGGCACAGCTCTGAGATTCCCAGGGCAGGGCATGGAGCACCTCCCATCCCAAAAATCTGAGGCTGCCTGCATGTTCCACACCCCTCCAAAATGAGCACCACGCAGTTTCCCCCTGTTCCTGACAGCATGTCCATGTATATTTTATATATATATATATTTACATGAGGGTCACCAACCTTGCTCCAAGGGCAGGTCCTGCTACTGAAGGCCAGACCTGGAAGAAGAAGCCCCCAGGACCAGCAGAGATGCAGATCCTGGAGACAAGGAACAGGTTTGGATGCTCTGGCTGCTCCCAGATTGTGCTTTAAGAGCCATCCAGGCATTCCCAGCCTTACCTTCACCTCAAACTCAGCCCCTCTTCCAGCCAAGTGAGCTCCTCCAGGATCCTCGACCTGGAGGGCAACTCTCCAAGCCTGGATCCTGTGGTAGGGGACAAGGGAATGTTCTCCTTGGAGGAGTGGGTCCTTTCTAGAGTTCCATATGACAATATTCACCAGGTTTTGGGCTCATCTCAGGTTTGGATGATGCCAAGGAAGCCAGAGCCAGGTCCAGATGCTCTCAGGGCACCACAGCAGGTAAAAGGTGCAGTTATTTCTTACACTTCCCCAATAAATGATAAAATAATCCAAGTTTTGGCTCCCCAGCCTCCCATGAGTGACATGTGTGTCCTTACACTCACAACTGAGATGCTCAAATGCTAAAAGTGCTGGGGATTCCACAAATAGCACCACAGAAATACAAACAGCACTAGGAGGGAAGTCCAAGCCATGCTGGGAGCTTTGGTTTCAATAAAAGACACGGCTTAGGCACCAAGTAGAAATATATAAACAGCATATTTCCTTTTATTTTGGTTTTAAATACAGAGCTTTCTTATATAATAAAGGAATTCCCTCTCCCTCCCCCCTGGCCCCAAGCAACTCTTATCAAAAGAAATCATTCCCTGGAAAATCAGCACTGGATAGAGACATGCACGGGGAGAGGAGATTTAGGGAGTGCAATATCCATAGGGCAGAGCTCCCTGGACAGGAACAGGGGCTTTCCCTCATTCCAAATACTCCTGTGACAAATCTCCTGGTCACCCAACACAAATTTAACCAGTTCCACATCATGGGAGATGCTGGAAAATAAACCCACCCCTGCAGGTAAAGGGGATGAAGGAGGAAGGTTTCTCCTCTTAAACTGAGCTTATCCTGCATTTACACTCCTCCCAAGGGAAAAAAAAATGAGGGGATATTTAAGATACAGCCCCTTTCTCAGCTGGGAGCAAGGGGAAGGGGGTAGGTTTGCATTCATATTAAAGGGTGTGTATTTTGGGTAAAATTGGGTGTTTTTTTTTAGCAGAACTGCTGCACTTTTTAGTGGGAGAATTTCTGTGTTCTGGGGTAACATCTCACAGAATCACTCAATGTCCCCCGTTGGAAGGGACACACAGGGATCATTGAGGATCCAACTCCTTCCTGTGTGGAACAAGGTACAAACTCACATCAGCAAAGAGGACTGAGGGGCTGAACACCTCCAAAACCAGCAGAGCACTAAAGCCACTGTGCTTGTTCAACCAGGGTGGCTCCACCAGACAGGACAAACCCTCCCAGGGTCAGCAGCACAACGAGCCTCCCATTTTCCTGCTGTGCTTCCCAGCTGAATCCTGCTTTATCCCATGGGAAGAGATCCACTGAAACCTGCTGGGCACTCCAGAGTCCAGTTGTAGGCTGGACACAGCCACCACACAGCCCTGTGGCTGCAGGTTCTGAATTTGGGCACT
>JAWWEW010000131.1:71238666-71300869 GCA_035583185.1 Anabacerthia variegaticeps
CCCCTGGATCCCTGGGAGTGTCCAAGGCCAGGTTGGAGCACCCTGGGCTGGTGGGAGGTGTCCCTGCCCATGGCAGGTGGGTGGGACTGGATGGGCTTTAAGGTCCATTCCAACCCAAACCATTCCATGAAGATGTGAATCATTAAAACCCTGTTTCAGGTAGGCTGGGACTCAACTGAGGGTGCAGTTTGGAATCAGTGGCTCTGGCCCCATACTGGAGAAGTCCAGAAATAGGTGAGGGTTAAATAATTGAAAGGTGACCACCACAGCTCCCAAGGTAAGCAGCTCATGGAGAGGAGGGTTTGTGGCCTGAGCTCAGTTGTGTCACTCAGATGTCCATCAACCACCTCCTAAAAAGGGGCCACCTGCAGAATTGGAGATGCCACTGCTCATGGCCCCAAGGAAGCACCTCCTGCTCCACCAGGACCACGTTCCCTGCCATCAGTCACAGGGACAAAGCTGCAGAAACCACCCCAGCCACCCAGTCCTGGGGGACTTACCTCAAAAAAGCACATTAAGACACCAGTGGTCAATGATGGCCAGGGAGAACTGACCCCAGCCCTTCCACAAGCATCCCAAGCAGTGAATTCCACCTGTGGAATTGGAATGCTGGTTCTCTGGAACCCCCTGATGACATAAACACTTCTAGAGAGCTTTTTCCTTTTATTCTTCTTTTTTTTTGCATGTTAAGAAGTGCCAGCTCAGCTCAAGGAGGAGAAAAATCAAACCCGTTTTTAAGCTGTTTTCCCAACTCCTCGCCTTTTTTTCCCCTTTTTTGGATTCCCACCTGTCTGCTCTTCCCACAACAGGGATGGTTTGCTCCTTGCAGGCAGCAGAGCAATGGCCAGGCTTCGGTGCTTAAATGCCTTAATTAGGTATGAAGCCAATTAGAGAGGACTATCCTCTTCTGCCATCCACAGGCCTCAACGCAGAGGGAAAAAGGGGCAAACCCATCCCCTTATGTCCATTGGATTGTTTTGGGAGCTTGACAGAGGAAAGCAGGAGAGCTCAAATGGGCCACAAAGGCTGAGGAGATGCAGAGGACACACTTGCAAGTGCTGGACAGCTGGGAATCCTTCAGAGTCCCTTGTTCTGGCAAAGCAAACCCCAAGGGAGCAGCCACTGCCATCCTGCTGAGTTCTCCAGAGAAAAGTCCCCACTTGGGCAGCATTTCCACAGTGGAGGTTCCAGAGGCAGCTTCCAGAGAAGGGCTGGGTCAGGAGATGACACAAAATGGCTCGTGCTGAGATTTGGGGGGAACAGGCAGAAGAGATGAGCTTGAGCCAACCCTCATTCTGCCCTTTCAACTTCCAGGCAGGGAAAACACTCCAAAGGGCAGATTCAGAATGCAACAAACAATCCAAAAAAGCTTAATCAAGGAGGACCATGAACATGTGTCAACGATGGTGTAGATGCTTGGTGGGACACAGACTGGAAAACTGGAGGTGCTTTTGGTGACATGACATCTCAGGTCCCTTTTTGTTGATGAGAACTCCACAAACGGGGAAAAAAAGGCAAACCCCAACCCTTTCCCTCCCACCTCTCAGTGCTCCCCAGCTCTACCCATCTTTGGCCAACTTCATGTTTCTCCAAGGAGTGTCCACAGATCACAGTCCAGTTCCTAAAGCAGCACAGGCAAAAGTTTGAGGAGAGGGTTTCAGTCTTTTGGTACAGCTGATGTGTTGATGAATTGTTTGGGGAGAACCCTCTGACCTGCAGCACCCCCCAGTGTGACTGTGCCCATCCACCACATCTCCTTCCAGGGCATCCCAGTTCACACAGATCACTGGGAATGGCGTGTCGTGTCCCACGGTGGTGGGGCCCACGTGAAGCTCAGAAGGAAAGCAGCTGAATTCCTCTCCTCCACAGCCATGCAGGGATGATGCACACCCAAGGAGAGCTTGACATTTATGAATACCTTTGGCTGTTTGACTCCTGGGAGTCTGGGGGTTGCTGCTGCTGGAGTTGGCAGATTGGCTTCCTAAGCAATCCACAAAGTGCTACCCTGCTGGTTCAGCAGTCCATGTTTCCACCAGCCCCCTTAATTTACACAGAGAAACACATCTATTTCCACACACAGCACGTCAAGAAGGTTTTTGAAGGCAACAAAATAAGTCTCAGACCAACAGAACTTGTCAGGTACAAATCCAATTTTAATTGTCAAGCTCACTTCTCGCTCCTACATTCAACGCAAGGATCAAAAACTACAGGTTTGAGAGGAGAGTTCCATTCCCTCCCCAGTTTCTGATCGTTTTGGCAGCTGTCAAGACTTAACTTGCAAAAATCCACTCGTTTTCAGCAGCTTTTCCCTACCTCGTGGTCCCAGGTGAACACCGTGGACTCCCCCCCACCAGTAGCTCATCTTTCCAACCCAGTTCTTTGGCAACAGTTACACAGAGCATTGTGCGTATATAAAGAGCTTATAATTAAACTTCTTTTTACATTCTACTTGTCTTAACCTTCACAGAAGTATTAAAGTGCTCAACCAACTCGGAACAAAACCCCCCCTTCCCTAGTCAGCCCACTTCCTGGAGACGCCTGCAACGTCAGCAAAACCAGAAGCAAACAAGAAGAGAAAAGGCAGGAAAAATAAAAAACAATAATCCTCTGCAGGATCATGACAAGTCCTTCTGAGACAAGAGGCCTCCACACATCTCCCTTCTACCCAACACACTGGGGAAAGGGGTCCAAATGTTCAACCAGCCTAAGCCAGCACAACTTTTTACTCCCCACCCCAAGTTGTGCTGATTTCCCACCAGTTGATTTCATTTCTTTGGCCCCTGTAGAATGAAAATCCTGCAAAACAGAACCCTATTGAGGCTACAGAGAAAATACAAACACTGAAGTCATACTGGTAAAGCAAAATAAAAGATATAAACAAGAGTTGGGATGGATATTTAACCCTCCCTGCTACCTGGGTTTGGTATTATCTTGGCAACATTTGACACCACCTGAAACTGATGCTTTCAAAGAGGCTTTAATGGGGATGGTTTTGGTCCCTTCAGTGGGGGGATGGAGGGGACATCTCAAAACTACCTCCCCCTGGCAAGACCTGCAGCCCAGTTCACCCCACTGTGTCTCTGTGCTGCTGACAATCGCCCCAAAGCCACGTTCCCTTGGGCACATCCTTTCCCAAACAGGATTTAAAGGTGACTTTTTCCCCCTGGGGAGAGCAGAGACACCAGAAATTCACCCCGAGGCTGCGTGAGAGTTTTACAGCTCTACTCAACCCCCAGGATGACACCTCTCATTGGAGCTTTGGTTAAATCTTTTGACATCTCTGTGCAAAACATGTTAGTTCAGCCTCATCAGGCCCCTGCACTCCCTGTCTCCCAACAGGTCCTGAACTGCTGGCTGTCACCTGCCCTTTTTCTGCTGACTGGAGATCAGACATGCCTGTACCACCTCTGAAATCCTGTCTGCCCCCATTCCTACACTGGAATTGGTGATCCCAGCCCAGGAGTGACTCAAAAGCCAGGGAATGCCGAGGAAGGTGGTCAGAAGCCACCCATGGGTTTACAGCTGCTGTCCCTGTCACTTGTGACACACGGCAGGACTTCCCCCTTCTGCCTCTGAAAGCCAAATGACCTGCTCTGATGCACTGGGGGGCTCCTCCTGACCCTGAGACACCCCCCAAAGATGAGACTGGTGGCACAAGAAGCTCATGTTTTGCTTGCTGAGCTGAGGGCTTTGCCCTGTGATTCCTCAGGGATACACAAACCATGGGAACACTCTCACTGCCCTGTTCCATCCACACAAAGAGGAAGGGTTTTGTAAGAAAATGAAGAAAATTAGGTTTTCATACGTGCTTGAGTGCTACAGAAAGGTTAAATACCTCCTGATATTTAGTGCAAATACACCAGATCTTGAGTGGTTTGAGCCTGGCTTAGTTTCAGCATAGCTTTACACCCAGTGCCTTCCTCCCTCATGACAGGGCTGGTCTTCTTCATGATGCAGAGGATGAGGTGGGAGGAACCCCCTGCACCAGTGGGGAACGTGCTGATAAAAACTCTGCACCATTTACTGGGCAAGCAAGTGGTAAAAAAAGACTTCTCTGTGCTGATAGATTTGCATTTCGTTGTCTATTTACTCTTCCTCTCTCATTTCTACTGCTTTGAGAAAGTTTTATCATCCAGGCCCACACTTTTCTGGACACTTGACCTGCAGTCTGTGATGTGCAGCAAGGGGCAAGCACTGAACTAAAGGGCAGCTTTGTTTCACAGTACTCCAAAGAGAGAAAACTGACCAGAGCACGAGCCAAATTAAATAAACTGAAATATAAAAGACAGCAGAAGTTAGAGTCATCCAGAAATATAATATAACATCTGGGGAGTGGGGAAAACCTGGAGATTAGCTACAAAACAGGAACAGTGAAATGACCAACAAATATTGGTTAGGTGAGAGAGGGAAAACTTCCATTGCATTCTGTACATTAAAATTAAACACAAAATTCACACGTCGGAGCATCAAGACAGGATGAGGAAGGTCTGAAGCCACAGGAAGAAGAAGAAGAAAGCAAAAGGAACACCTTGAATAAAGCAACACGTGAACAAAACCAGTAACTGAGCAGCTTCCAAAGGAAAGAAAGTGACCATATCTCAAAAAACTGAGAAAAAGCAGCACTGAAGCAGAGAACAAGTATATGGTCAAGACATCATGGGTAACACTGACTGCACAAAACACTTTGGATATGTGGAAAGAATCAGGCCTATTTGTATATCTATGCAAAATATATACACAAATCCATATGTATATATGTACACATAGGCACTCCTGTACATATGTATATGCAACCCTTACACAACTGCCCTGGGACAAGGATCAGACTCTGGTGCAAGCAAAAAGGCTGCAGTTGTGCAAAACTACAATTCTGGGTTTGATTATTGACAAGTAATGGCAGAAAATCCAAACCAATTCCCAAAACAGCTCAGACCCAGCTGTGGTTTCATCAACACGGCCACGAGAGCCCAACCTCTGAATGTTCCCAGCTCCTTTGCAGGAATTCAATATTCATCCAAAGCTGTGGATTGTGTCATTACATATCACATCTGTTTCCAAACCCACTCATCTGAAGAAAGGGGCCAGAAACCTCTCCTGACATCAGTGGTTTAGCATGATGCCTTCCCACCCTGGAAACCAATATGGGAATACTGGATGCACGGGAAATTCAACTCAAAGGCCAGGTCAGGACTGTCATTCTGCAAAAAGAAGGGCCAGTTGGTGTCCTTAGTGTTTGGGAAGAACAGGATGAGGTGCATAAAAAACACAAAGAGAGATTTCCCCCCCACCCTGAAAAGAAGGGAACACGTGCCAACTCCAAAATTCATGCTCCAACCGTACAGACATGCTGATCTTTGGGGTTTTCAGCTTTGGGATGTGGGAAGTAGCACTTTCCATAAAGCTTGCTTGCCTTGCAGCTCTGAAGAGCATGGTCCTCCCAAGCCCAAGGCTGGCTTGGGACACTCCAGCATTCCCTTGGTCTCTCAGGTGTGTGCTGCCGACGCCGTGTTAGAGCAGAGAGAAAGTGGTGAAGGAAAAGAAGTGCATTAGATTGTCCTGTGCCTCGGAAAAGCCACCTGTTCCCACCCCAGAAGGGCTGTCCTTGCTGCTCCACACGTGGAGGACCCCGTTTAGTGCTCTGCATCCATGGCATCCAAGTACTTGGCTTCGATGATCCTTGGGAGCAGGTTATACCTAAGGTGGAACCAGAGAAAGAGCATTAGTTGGTAGCTGTGGAACACTCTTTTTGTCTGTCCTAAGACTCTCAGTTGAGTTTGTCCTCCAGTTGAAGGGGAGAAGAAGTGGGGGACAGTGAAACCAACCAAACCTGTAGGCAAATACAGTATTTGTGCAAAGCTCCTTCTAGAAGGAGCCTCCTCCTTTCTGTTGAAAAGGAAGAAGAATATCCTCATCCTCACAGGAGAAAAGTCCTTTTTCTAAAGTGCTCTGTCACCACAAAGTCCTCAAGGTGCCAAAAATGTGCCAGCCCACCCACAGCTCCACTGCTGGTTTGTGCTGGGACACAGGCAGGGCCTTCCTGCTGCCTCCAGTTTGCAAGTGGATATATTCCCTTGCCAGGAATCCCCATTTATTTCTAATTTCTGCTTTATTCATCACTAGCTGGCTCAAAGAGCTGCATTACATGTACACCAGCTGCTGGTAAGAGTCCATCCCTACCTGGTGACTGGGTTCTTCATTGGAATCATGGAGAGAGTGATTCCTTTCCTTTTATTTTGTTTTAATTTGTTTGTTTGCAAGAACATCCCCGTGAATTGATGTATTTGGGTGACAAAGGTGTGGTGCTGTAACAAAATGCTCTGAAATTGCTTTCAGTAAGTCCTGCTGCATCTTTAGTGTGACACTTGCCCTCGTTTAACAAGGAAGTTTTTTCCTCAGCTGTTAAAATAAGGCACAAAGCACCAGAAAAGCCAGTTTGGGACTTTAATAGCTGTGCAAGAGATCCCAAAAAACCCAGAGAAGTACCAGGATCTCCTTCAATGGACCCATGACAGAATAAAATGCTTGAGAGCCATGGGAGGACAGATAAGCAGCACAGAGAACTTGGAAAGAAGATGATTCTTTTCTGAGCAACCAAAGTAGTCACCCCAAAGTTCTGAATCAAAGCCACAAACTGGGGACACCCAAAGATCATGTTTTTCTCCACTGTAATAATGGCTTTCAATGGCTTCTCATTATCTGTGACATTAAGAGTGGTCCCTCCCCACTGACAATGCAAATCACATGTTGGACAGATGGGAATGGGGCTTTGAGATATGGCTGGTGTGCTGGATGGGACCCCAAACCATGTCTCACTCATTTGGGTTTGATTTGTGACCTGGATAATGTCCCATTCTCCTCTTTCCCCTTTCACTTCTTTAAAAAAAAAAATAAAGAAGAAAAAAAGAGAAAATACATCCAATTTCTTCTACACTGTCTCATCCATTTAGAATGCCAAACCCTTGGAAAGAGTCATTAACTACAGAGCTCATGGATCATGGTGCTGCCTTCTTGGCTGGAGGCCACAGAAATGACATGAAGAGGCAGGAGAAATCTGAGAAAGGAAAGCCAAGGGCAAATTTCTGTGCTGTGCCAGGGAGCAGCATCTTCCCCTGAGCAGCAGGGCTGATTATCCAGCCCCTAGGCAGGCACTGCTCTGGAAAGAGGCAGGAGTTAGCACCAGAGAGTGTGTGAGGTGGTCTAATTTAGATATATGATCATAAAAAATATATATGGGTAGAAGGAGAGTATAATATTTGCACCACAAAATTATCTAACTCATCACAAAAGGAGGTTTTTTGACAGGGAGTTCTCTCCACACTATGTCCAATAACTGCCTATTTGGCCAAGAGTGTCCCATGTTTCCTCTTTTGTGCTCCAATTCCCACCAGGGCCAATCACCCAGCCCTGCAAGGAGCTGGAGTATTGACCAGCCACCCAAAGCCACCCCAATGTGAAGGGCAGTGAGAGACTCCTACCACAGGAACAATAATTTCAGTGTTTTCCAAGACTGTTTGCCTTTAAAAACCCAGCCCAGACAGCTCTAACCTGATCCTGTTGAAAGCCAGGGTAGCTTTGACATTTGCTTTTGTTGTAGAAGGGACTGGACCTGTTTTTGTCAGCCAAGGAAAACACCACAACAGTTGCCTTTGGAGATTGTCACATTGGTAGCCCTGAACTTTGAGATCAGAGAGAAGATCTCTGAGACTGCAAGCTCAAAGTCAACCAGATATCACGGCATGCCATGCTGGCCTAAAAATACTCAAATGGACTGGAAACAGAGCTGTTCCATCCAAGATCTTATTAGGGCTTCTCATTACATCCAAAGGATTGAGAGCATGAATGATTTAAGTGGAGAATGATGGGCAGTCACTGCTAATGAACACTGAGGAAGAAATTAGTTAAATTTCTCAACCATTCTCTCTCGAGACCCAAGATATTGTGGGGTCCTTCCAGTTTTAAAGATCATTTTAAGGCTCAGTGTGGCCAGTCTGACCTGACTGGTCACTGGCAGTGGCATTCAGGTCTCTGAGGTCACCACAGCACTGGGTAAGAGATAAGGACTCCTCTTAGGAGAAGTTTCCAGCTCTGCTCTGAGCACTGGCCTTAGGAAATCAAATTGAGGAACATTACCAAGTATCACTTAGAGGGATGGCTCACATTGAAGCTTCTCAGGAAGATGAGGCTTTAAAAGGAGAGGCTTTTGCCTCTTGGGCAGCTGGAAGAACAGCACCTGCCAGCCCAGAACCCCTTGTACAACTCCCTTTCCCAGTGAAATCCCAGGCTCTCTGCACAGTTCCTCCTCAAACCCAAGCAGCTGGTCAAAAGGAGGAGACCACCATCCACTTCCAGGAGCTGGATAGTCTGGAAAGTACTGGCTACCCTTCTGAACCACTCAGACTTCATAGAACAGTTGGGGTTGGAAAGGACCTCTGGAGATCACCCAGGTCACCTGGCACAGGTGACACAGGGACATGTCCAGGTGAGTTTGGGATGTCTCCAGAGAAGGAGACTCCACACCCTCCCTGGGCAGAGTTCCAGTGCTCTGCCACCCTCAATGCAAAGAGGTTCTTCCTCGTGTTGAGGTGGAACTTGTGTTTTAGTTCATGGCCACTACTCCTCATCTGTTTTAGTTCATGGCCACTGCTCCTCGTCCTGTCTCTGGGCACCACCCTCTGACACCCCTTGGAGATACTTGTAAGGATTGATGAGATCCCCTCTCAGCCTTCTCTCTAGACTAAACAGGCCCAGCTCCAACAGTTTCTCCTTTCCTTGGACTTTAAGCAGTCCAAGTCTGAAGACAAAAATCAGGGAAAAAAAACCAGGTAGCCAAGCTTCATACCTGATGGGGATCATCCCTATCATGATGAGTGGGAAGATCATCTTCATGTAGGGCAGTGGTGACATGCCAAAGCCACAGAGGATGAGGAGCTGCAGGACCTGCAAGCCCGTGAAGTAGTGGATCTTCCTCTGGGGCACCCTGCGGATGTAATGAGTCGGAGGATACGCCGTCTGGAAGAGAAGAGCCACACATCAGGCATGCACAGACCTGGATTTGTGATGGGACAACGTGGCACAGGCCTTGGGACACCAGGATTTGAGGGAAGTTGTGGATTTGCACCCACACTGCAGCAACATCAGGGTCCTTCAGAGGTCCAAGAGCTGCACGTGGGGCGTAGAGGGTTAAACCAAGAGCCCCAAACCACAGCACTGGCAGCAGCAGGCACAGCATGACTGGGCACTGGGAACCTGGAGAGGGAAAGGCACCACAGAGCCAAGAGTGCCCCTGGGAGCATCTGGAGTGCACTGTAATATCTTCATTAGTCCAGTAATGAGATTCCCCTGAGGAGCATTGTCAGGGCTCTGCAGCAGCATCTCCAGTGCCTGGGGGGAGCAGATGCACTCGGGCGTCCTTTGCTGCTGGGTGGTTTCTCCACCTAGAAGGCACCTGGTCATTTTACAGCCTCCTCTCTCCCATCCTTGTCCCTGGTGCTCCCATCTCTTGGCTGAGCTCCAGTAGGGGAAGACCAGGAGATGAGGCCGGGGAGGTAAAGGAAGAGTCTGTGCTCAGACTGCAGTGATTTTCTCCATTCCTATAAGCTATTCATTTTTGAGGAATAGGGAGGGGGGGGGGAAGTGACATTAATAGGCTAAATATGGTGGTTTCTTCTGACAGTTACTTGCTCATGTCTGAGCACAGGCTTTGAGTCACTGTCTATACATCAATGAAGAGTATGAGCGACTGTCTGCTGGCACTGATACAGGCTCAATGGGTTTCAGATTGTGCCATGACTCATTAAAAGGCTTCCAGAAAAGGGAGATCTCCATATTCGAGAATGCTTTCTTAATTTTCCAAACCAAAGCTTGGAAAATTCCACCCATAATTCGCACTAAAGCCAGAAGGAATAAGTCACATACCTCGGTAGCTATTCAATCCTCACTCAAAAATTGACATGACAAATGTAATCTTCACCCAAATTGCACAGTTTGAACCTCTGGGATGTAATAGTAGAGATCAAGATAGATTGGCAGAGATGCAGAGCCAAATGTTGGGCTTTTTAAGCCCTTGACCCTTGTTACAGGAGAGAAGAGGAGCTGGAGACTCCCTGTTGCTCCCAGATACCTCCTATACTTCCAAACTAACACCTTTTTAGCACCTGTAACAGAGATGGCTTGAAAAAACATCTTCCAAGTTCGTTTTCATCCCACATCAGATGGGTTTCAATAATGCAATAATTTCATTTTGAGTTCAAAATCCCATCTTGTGGTATTTCACACAAAATGCAAGTGAAAAATACAGCAAAAAAAAGCTACCTGTCTGAAGCTTTGTGGGGGAAATCAAAGATCACCACTTTTTAATATTATATATTGTTATTTTTTAAAACATGAACACCCTCTGCAGCTGCCAAAACACCACGGTGGGGTTTGAGAACTCACAAACAGCCCCAAGTCTGCACAGTTGAGTGCTCAGGCTGGGAAACTCCAGGTGTGGTGGCCCATTCCATGTACCTGTTCCTTGAGCAGCAGGGCCACCCTTTCGAAGAGCTGGTTCCCATCAATGGAGGTCAAGGCAATGTAGAGGAAGAGGCCGTAGAGGACGGGCTTTGGGATCCACTGCAGAGGGAAAGGGAGGAGCAGGAGGGAGAGCCCCACCAAGAAATTCGCCACTAGACTTGTCAGCCGGGTCTCCTTCACACTCACGATCCTGGGAGAGAGAAAACAGGGATTAGAGGGGTGGGGTAACACACCAGAATCCTGGGAAGCTGCTCCCTGCTCCGTGGAGGTGCAGGACACGTGCCACTCGGGAAGGGGAAGCTCATCTCCACCACACTGAGATCAGCACTTCTGGCCCCGTGCTGACACCGAGAAGGCAGAGCCCTGCTGGATCCAGGCCAGCCACTTAATCCACAACTCAAACAGAGCAGCTGGAAAAAGGCCAAATTCCCCTTCTGCAAAGCTCCACAGATCCTACCCTGAACTAAATTGCCCTCTACACACTGATTCTCTTTAGCACAATGCAAAAAAAAAAACCAACAAAAACCAAAATGCCAAAACAAGCCCGACACGCACCCGAAACAACCCAGGCAAGAATCCTCTTTCTGGGCAGAAATCCTTCCCTGGATTTACCCAGTGCATATGCAATTGGCTCCCATCCCAAAGACAACTCCTTGACTTCTCCAGGAACTAATGAACCTCTTGTAATAAAAAAATAAAAGTGTCTGCACCCTCCTGACAGCTAGTCAGCATTTTTGATGGATAGGAGGAGCTCCCTGTTTACATGGAAGGGAATGCTGAGATTCAATCCTGCTGTGGGCAACAGCAGTTGTGCTGCCAACTGCTTATTGCCATGCAAAACATCTAATTAATTAATGCAAATTTTCCAGAGCTGACAGGCCAGAGATCGATATTTTTCTTTTTTTTTTTTTTTTTTGAAGGGAAGACTGACAGGAAAATACAGAGCAGCTTTCAGTACCTCCTCCAGGGGAGGTTGCTTTGTTTTCTTTTCACTTCCAACTAAACCTGTGAGCACCTCCTAGTTGAAAAGAAAATAAATTACCAGAAACAATAGGAGGAAAGAAACCCCTCATCTGTCAAGACTACTTATAAAGAGAGAAAAAGAGGATTCTTCACTTTTTAAGAAGATAAATTCACCAATGCAGTGGATAAGCCACAGTGAGTAAATCCCTCTATTATCAGGGGAAAAAAAAAAAAAGGGTGTTTTGGTGCCACTTAGTGACCTCATTCCCTGGATGAGACCCCTCATATTCTGAATTAACCCTGTACACAAACTACTCTGGGGATTAACACAAAAGACCTGTCAAAACACACTTGCCTCCTTTACATATGCACTGCTGGGACTTCATAATCCCTTCAGTCCTAAAGAAGATTGCTTCCCAGTGAATTATTTCAATATTAAGATGCTTGCTTCCCGGTGAATTATTTTAATATTAAATTGGAGAGTTTTACTTCTAAGTAAGGTCAGGTTGAACTTCAAATCTCTTTATACATTCAAGGAGTAAAATGAAGCTGTGGGGGTGAAGGAACTTTCCACACTTGTGTTTAGAGAGGAAGGGAAAGGGTAGCAGCCTAAAGCTTGCTCTGAGGATTTGGATAACAAGGCAGAATTAACACCATCAGTCATGAGACCTGAGGAACAACCCAAACCACAAACAGCACCCCAAGTGCTGAGGACAACACTGGAATTCTTCACAATTATCCAGGATTACAGGATGCACAGAGGTGTTAACCTTTAAGTGACCTTTGAATGGGTTTAAACAGCAGAAACCTTCCAAGAGAGTTTGTTTGGATCCTCTTGCAGATCTCCTGTGCCAAGGGGGCCCTGCCCAGAGCCACCAGAACCACTCCAGTGGCCCAGTGAAGCAGGACTTCAAGCATCCACCAGCTGAATTAGCCTCATCCAGGCAGAGCAAGGATTTCTCTGGCTTTATCATCAGGCAACCTAGAGAGGAAGGATTTCCTGCTCCTCCAGGCAAAGGTCTAACCCACCATGACCTGCAAGCACACACAAGTCTGCAAGGGAAGTCATGCAAATCAAAGAGCTCAGCAGCAAAGTGTGAAGACATTTCAATCAGCTGCAAGCACAGAACAGCTCAGAGCAGCAGCCCTTTGGGAATTCCACGAGCTCCAAGGTTCTTGAAGCTCATGGAATGTTCTACATCTCTTGGGGATGCAGCAATCCCAGCATGGTGTTTGATCACACACAAGATGCACTGCAAGGGCTGCTGCCAGCTCCTGCTAATGCCACTTAGTACTGTTTGGAGTATTTTATCAGAACATAGTTAAAATTGCTCAGAATTGATTGAGCATGACATCTTTGAAGCTGATGTTCCCAGCCTTAAATTGGCCTTCTGTTAATTATTCTACCACTGTTCTTATTTCCAGGGTAAGGACATCACATGTTAAGTGAACAGAGGAAACCCTGATTTCCATGTGCTCAAAATCCCGTTTGGTCCTTGAGGAAACAGCTCCAGAAATTCTGTGCTGAGATGGAAATGAAGTAATTAATGGAGATTAAAGGGTATAATCCAGGCTCATTTCCCCAAAATCCTTTAAATATGGCTGGCATGGGATTAGCCATTCCCAAACTTCTCCGTGTGAGTAACGAGAGCCCGTTTGCAGATTGACACGGGAAACTCAAATCGTTACTCTACAGGGGAGAAGAAAATTCTGCTTTCATTGTGGCTGCTCTTTATTCTTGTTTGTATCATCATCCTGTGAGAGCTTTGCTTTGAGTGCAGGAAAGGAGCCTGCCAAGGGAGACAGAGCTGATTTTCTAATTGAGCTTCATTTCGTTCCTCTTGCAGCAGAGCTGGCTGAGAAGGGGGGGAAAAATGGGGAAAAAAAAGAGATGACTACGTTGCTTGGAGCCTCCTGTTATAGCTCAATGTTTTGCAGAGAACAAAAAGCTTTGGTCTCAAAGGGAGTTCAAAGCACTAGGAAATCCTCATTCCCTTCTTCACTCGCAATATCCAGCTCACAGCACCAATTTGCTTCCAGCAGGGAAGAGTTGTGCCTTAAGGGAACACCCTTAGTGAGGTCAGGGCATCTCTCATCCCTTCCAGGATAATCACTGGAGCCATATCT
Source organism: Anabacerthia variegaticeps (assembly GCA_035583185.1). Lineage (NCBI taxonomy): Eukaryota > Metazoa > Chordata > Aves > Passeriformes > Furnariidae > Anabacerthia > Anabacerthia variegaticeps. The sequence continues at coordinate 71,252,269 of JAWWEW010000131.1, forward strand.
AGGTGAGAGTGGCCAAAGAGGCCTCTCTGATGCTCATTTTTGGGCAGCTGGGTGCAGGAGCAGAAGACAAGGGAGGAATACAGTCCTTAATTGAGACAGGGGACCTGGCTATGTCATGGAAAAGCCAGAACGTAGAATTGAGACTGGAAAAACAGGGGAAAAAACCACCAGGTATTAAAACTGACAACAGGAGACAGGAGGGAGGACTGGAATGTGGGTTCAAAAATGTGAGTTCTGCATCTCTCAAGGACATGGAGAACAGAGGGATTCCAGAGCAAATCATGGACACAAGGAGCACAGGCATGGATTAAAACCCTACAGAACTCAAATTTCAAAATGTTAAAAGAGTTGCAGGGAGCAGCAGGACTCAGCAACTTCCAGCTGTGGAAGGTGCAATCTGTCCATCCCTGACCCAACAAGCTGTGCCTGGTTGGGCTGGGCCAGCTGGCACCAAGAACAGACTGGAATTAAGACAGAGCCACTCGATCCCCCAAAGTAAATGACCACTTAGCCTCACTTTTGATAAGTGGCAAACTCAGAAAATGCAACCGAAGCAGGATAATTAAAACTAATGGCATGTGAGTGGAAATTACCACTCCTGTGGTAAAAGCACTCAGCTCTAACATATTGAGAGATCAAAGAGGCCACACAGGCTCTGCTCTGAAGCAGGTTTCCTGAGAAATAGGGGGTTTTTTTCTTATAGGTCTCTGATAAGAATTTGTTTCTTGACTTAGAACAGCAAAAAAATTGGTCTGAAATAGAAAGCTGTGACCCCAGCACAGCTTCACATTAGCTTTTGCTTCAAGCCAAGGGAATTCGAGCATCTCTCCTTCCCAAAACGTGGTGGAAGATGTTACGGGAGCTCGGAAACAACGGGGCATTTTTCCCACCCTTTGTAATAACCACCAGGCAGGTTTCAGGCAATGAATCAGCTCGGATTCTTTCTGGTGGAGACATCTGGAAAGATCCAGCCAAAGCATCTCCTGAGCTTTCCACAAGGATAAAGCTGAAAACAGGCCTTGGCTGACTCTTCCAGAGGGGAATTCACACTGGAGAAGGTGGAATCCCTGTAGGATGATACCACGTGTTGTCCAAGGCAGGAATTTGTGTCTGTCCTACAAGAAGCACTTCAGTGAAGGGGATGAAGCCAGGGCAGGGGTCACGTTGGCTGAGGTGACTTCATTTGGAGCATCTCCCCTTGCAACATCCAACATCCAACTCACCAACCACGCAACCCGCTGCTCCCAGAGGGCTGGGGAAGCACAAATGGAACCAAGGACACTTCCTACTCACGTCTCATAGATGTGTCCACTCTCGACCCTCTCCTCCACGTAGGCCAGGGCCCGGACGTGCATGGGGGAGTGCGGGAAGGCCGCGTGGATCCACGGGAGGCCGAACACGGACAGCCCCGTGTTGATGAGCGCCACGAGCAGGAGGTCCCAGTGATAGGCTGTGCCCTTCACCAACCTGAAAGGAGGTTTTGGTTAAAACCCACACCTGGTGCAAACACCCGAGCCAATGTGTTGAATGCTCAAGTGCTCTTGCACACATGGAGAGGTTTCACACCTCCTGCTTTACATGAGTGCTGAAGGCAGTGAAATGTGGTAGCTTGCCCCCAAACTGGAGAAAACTGAGAAGAAAACCCACCAAATCCACTAAAATTCCATCAGCAGTTTGCTCCTACAGCAGTCAAAATCCACATTTATGTTTGCTAGCAGAGGCTGCAGAGGGAGAGGTTAAAATCCTCAGCGCTGGCTGACAAACACCGCTGACACTGAAGTTCCTCATCTGTCTTGTTTCTAACACTGATCTCCCTCCTTCCCCATGAGGAGAACACGTGCTTGAGATGCTGCAGTAATCCCCTAATTATGTAATTGCTACTGCATGATAAGAAAATGGGACAGGCATTCATTAAACTTCAGCTCCTCCTCAGCAGTCACAGAATCATGGAATGGAATACAGAACGCTCTGGGTTGGAAGGGACCTTAAAGATCATGTTATTCCACCCCCCTGCCAAGGGCAGGGACACCTTCCACTATCCCAAGTTGCTCCAAGCCTCATCCAACCTGGCCTTCAATGATTCCATCAAGGAAAGTGACCACATCCAGTTTCCAAGGACTGCTCAGAGCAGCACTACCACTCAACTCCCATCTAGTTTAACCTTGCCTTTTTTTTCCAACATCTGCCCCTTCCCTGAATATTCTAAACTGCTCAGATATTCCAAGTAAAGTTCAGGAAAAAGACTGGGGAAGGATTCAGCTCTCAGGCTTCACTACCCAACCAAAAGGTGCAAGGCTGTGTTTCTGCCCAGCCATCCTCACACAACACAAGCTGAAGTGCTCTCCAGGCACCATCAACTAGAGAACGAGCACCATTTAGGTGTCTCAATGCCACTTAAACAAGCTCTGTTCAACACCAGAGCACAGACTTAGAGTCATCTAAGACACTCTATGACATGAGGCACGTGGAGCTGGTAGCCTTGACCCAGAACATGACCATCTGTGCCCAATATCTACCTCAAAGAGCAGCAGATGCCATTGTTTGGGCAGCAGAAAGCCTGGGTGGGGTTCAGCTTTGGAACAAAAGGACTTGTCTCACTGGGAGTGCTCACCTCCATTGCTGGAGGAGGCCACGGGGTGAGCAGGTCAGGTAGATGTCTACACTGCAATGCCTCTGGAGCTGGAAGGTGCTGGCAGGAAGGGTGGGATTGTGAACACGCTTCCTGTGTTGGCCTCTGCTCATGTGCTGCTTTCTCAGAGCAGAGGCACCCTCAGCATCCCCAGCAGGGTTATTGTGTCATTGTCCTGTCTGCCCTTTCCACAGGGCTCCAAGCACAAAGGTTACACAACAACCTGTTGGAGAGAGGCCAGAGGAGGCAACCAAGCTCATCACAGGGCTGGAGCAGCTCTGCTCGGAGGAAAGGCTGAGGGAATTGGGATTGTTCAGCCTGGAGAAGAGAAGCTTTGGGGTGACCTAATGGTGGCCTTCCAGGACCTGAAGGGGCCAACAAGAATGGTAGAGACTATTTACAAGAGGAGGGAGTGATGGGACAAGGGGGAATGGCTTCAAACTGACAGAGAGTGGGTTAAGATTTCATACCAAGAAGGAATTCTTGACTATGAGGGTGGGGAGACCCCAGCACAGGCTTCCCAGAGAAGCTGTGGCTGCCCCATCCCTGGAACTGTTCAAGACCAGGTTGGATGGAGTTCTAAGCAACCTGAGTCTAGCAGGTGGTGTTGGAAGTAAATTACCTTTAAACCCCCTTCCAATCCAAACCTGTGATGATCCAAACCCAAATCCAATCCAAACTCTGTGATGATCTAACAGGACACTGGACCTGGCACCATGCATGGTGTACTCCTGCTCTGACCAATGGACAGGCTTCTCTGAGCTGGTCCAGCTTAACAAAGATCTGGATGCCTTATCCCTGGTTATCTTCTCCCTGCCCAAGCAGCCCAGAATTCCTTGGACTATCCTATACCCCTGCTCTGATTACCCTTCAGCAAAACACAGCAGGTACAAACATCACCTTTTCCCTGTTTCTCTGTTTCTCCAGAAGGAAACCACTGCCCCTGGTAAGACACCAAGAGCACATTCTCTACTTTGGTATAAATGACAGCATTTTATTCTGTGGTGGCACCACAAACAGCAGGGGTCAAATCCTAGTTTTTCCATCTCTAGAAGCCCATGCCCTAATACCAGAGCAGCAGCAGCAGCTCAGCCCTGTAGGGAGGCATTCTGAAAAAAACCACAAACCTGTGAACAACTCCAAAGAATATTTCACATTGCTTAAGGACACTCTAGTGGAAAATACCCAAAGTTTAGAAGAAATTCATATGAGCAAAGAGATGACCCACTTACACACAGATTTATGCAACACTTAGAGGGATATAATAGAGATAAGAGGTGGTCAAAGGAAAGTAAATGAGTGTAACTGAATTTGAGCTTGTCTCCTCTCCCCTAACTCCCTGTGACTCCAGCACAACATGGAGAATGCTAATGAGCATTATGCAAGGAGAGAACCCTCCCACGCACTACATTAGCAAAAAAATCCTCGGAGACACGGTAGTTTCCCTGGAAAAACACTCACACACCTTCGTTCTCCGTATCATCTCTGACTGCAGCCAGCACAAAAACATCAGAGGGAATACTTTAATAGCACCAGCTCAAGCTGGCACATAAATTAGACTTATCAGATGTAGGACACACTGTTTTATTTCACTTCCACCTCTTTCAGCTGGGAACTAGGAGCTCCAAACGCTTGTGGTGCTCAGCTGAAGCCTAAAGCCTATCCTGCCACAACATTTATGTAAGTCACTGATTTCTCCTTTTCAACAAGAGCAGTGCAAGTGTCCACATGTGTCAGACACTCCCCTAAATATCTGGAGGTACATCCACAGACCACAAGCCACACAAAATACCATCTTGGTTTCTGAAACTATTCCTGGAAAATGCCTAGAGACTTTTAGGAGGGGAAAAAAAGCTGGTGATGAGCAGAAGGTAAAGAAGAACCAGGCTGAGGTGATGAGCTCATCAGTTCTTTGAGTTCCTGGCTTGCTGCCACCACACTGAGCTCTGGGGATGGTGAGGAGTTCAGCAGCAGAGTTACCCTCATCTGTGACAAACTGAAAACACGCCCTGACCACGTTTCCTGCTGCTCTGGGTGAGCAGGACTGGTTCCAGACCCACGTGTTACCTGTTCTCCGGGGCGTTGGTGAGCGAGGCGACGATGTTCTGCTCGATGAAGAAGAGCATGGAGAGGAGGAAGCCCAGGCCCATGGCGCTCATCACCGACCCGATGGACAGGGACTGCACGGGGGCCAGCACGAACAGGCTGTCAGACGTGTTGTAGTTAAATTTGGACACTGCAAAGAGCACGGGGATGACGTTAGGAGGAACCTTCTTGTCCCACCATCCACGTGGACTCTGTCCTGCCCGCACCACAAACTCCTGGGAGCCAATGCAGCAACCCAGGCGTGATGCTGTGGCATGTGGGAGCCAGAAGGCCACGGGAGACGGGTCCATCTGGCTGTTTTGGTTTGTTTTTTTTCCTCCATCCACTCAGAACTTGGCTGCCATCCTGATTTGACACATCACTGCTAGTTCTAGCGAGGCATTACATGTGTTTGAGCAAAACAAAAGAGGGAAACTTGTTTTCCACAGATGCAAGGTGGTTTGAGATTGGAAAACCTTATTTCTAACTAATCAACTCAGACATTTGAAAACTTCCTCATACCCAACAAGGCATTTTAGTATAACATGCCCCTACTTTCCTGCCATTGGAAGCAATCCATGGCTAGGGATAAATCACACATGGCCACACACTATTTTACAATCCAACTGGATGGAATGGCCATCACATTAAAAAAAACCCAAAAACAACACAACAAAAAAAAGCCATTTCTTATTTGTTTCCATACATTTCCTCACATCACCCACTCACGTCACCACAGGACAATGCAATTCCTGTCCCCGTTCTCACTTCCTGATATGGAAAAGTTGATCTATGTGGCCAATGAACGGTGTCTCATTTTTAGATTTCCTCATGTAACTTAGAGCTGCCCAGATGCTCTGCACCATTTCACCTGAACTGGGAAGATGCAAACTGGAGACAAAGGGGACACACTGGCACCATCAACTCTGCGTTGGTATGACTGGCACCAACCCTTCCTGCCTGGTAATTACTCTGCCCTTTGTTCTTTGGCAGAAACTGTTGATCCTCCTCATTGTAGGAGATACATACTTTAGGTTCATTAAAAAAACCCATCTGGATAATTTTTCTGGAGGAAAAACTTGACTCAGCCTTGTTTGGTTTGGGTTTTGAATAAATCTAGTCATGAGGAAATCTGAGCTCTTGAAGAGGTGGGAGGAACACGCAGGGTTTGTGAAATTATACTGGAAGAACTTTGCTATTTGCTAGCAAAACCTTTCTAGGATTTCATTTCTCTTTTTCACAAAGCCCAGCACAGCAGAGAACAGAAATAGAACTCACTTTCGATTTCCTTGAAGATGTAGGAACCCACAACAGAGAAAGTCAGAACTGAGATGGGTAAGGCACAGTCGGACAGGATCTCACGAACTCTCGCATGCAAATACGGGCTGCAATTCAAAGAGGAAAACACTCCATCAACACCATATGGATTGACAATCACTCAAATTCAGACAGCATTAATCAAGGGAAAACTCAGTCCCATCTTACAACTCTAAAGAGATGCTTGGAGTAAAGAACTGGTCTAATTCAGCCTTTAGTCCTTGGGAATCTACAGCCTTTGGTGAAAGCACAAGCAAAACACAAAGAAACAAGAGACTAAGCTGCAAGCTGGAAAAAAGTCCTCCAAGCACCCATTTGTGTGTCATTTCCACTTTACTTTAATTGCTTACTGCTCTTCAAATGAAGGACTTTGAGAGCAATTGGAGTAAAACCCAAATCAGGGCTGGCCATTTAACTCCCAATTGAACATTCCAATACATCTTCCAGCACCATCAAGGATTTTTTTGGCCACCAAAATGTTTTAATGCCTATTTGGAGGGACTTACAGGGATTCCACCATCAATTACATGGTTCATCCAAAGGTTTTTAAAAAGTCATTTGGGAGGCCAAACCAAATACAGAAGGGCATTGTCCAATGACTGAACATTTGTTTTCCAAGTGGCCCACCAAGTTCACATCTGGCTTTGGCTTCCACTAAGGGAAGAGTTCCACCTGATTTTCCTGGGTTACAGAATTAAGATTTAAGCCATTAGCAATCCCTCACAGGTAACACCAAAGAATCAACAGTCTGAGCTCCAAGGCTGAAGCAACTCACCTTTTCTTAAACTGATAGAGGGTATGGCCAAGCCAAAGGGTACCCAACATCAACATGAGACTAAGGACGGCAGTTTCACGTCCGTAATGCACGTCATGAGTGCAGGTTTGATTCTCTAGGGACATGGATCTGCTCACGGATGAATTCATCAAGAAGGTGGTATTGATGCCGAGGCTTGGGATAGCATCAGCTTGTTCTTTTCCCAAGTAATTGTCTCCTCTGTGCCCATGGTAGTAATATTTCTTAAAAACTGTACAAACAACCAACAGGCAAGCATTAGGATAGGATTGTGACAACCAAAGCAAGTAAAATAAAGTGGTTCTTTCTTGCTTGATCATGCAGTATTAATGTTATGCCTCACCAGGTTTACAGCTCTACCTCTCAAAGCAGGGGAAAGAAATCAAAATTGTTTGTCTTACAAAGCCAGCACTTCACAAATGGATTTTTTCACTCATTTTAACAGGTAGAAGTTAAATTAATCTATAAAGCTACATGTTTGAACTGGAAGGACTCGCAGTGCTAATTAGTTAAGTGGTTTTGTTCCCAACACTGGGATCACTGCTCTTATATATATATTTATAGAGAAACAACTACTTTCAGCACCCTGCTAAGCAAATTCCATCAGAGTTCTCTGAGCACACCGAGAGCAGCCAGGCTGCACTGATCCTTCAGTCTATTACAAAGTGTACAGTAATTACTTTTCCTCCAGGACTAATCCAGATTTTTAAGATAAGTGTTGATGACATGCAAAACCTGGCAGAACATTTAAATTTACACTGCAAATTGAAAGACTTATAGAGCAACACGAAGTAAACCTGTACAAGCCAAACACCCAGCAAAGCCCCTGGAACTGCCCATAAGTATATATGAGGTTATCTCAGAGGCATTTCCATGAGTAATTAATAGTTGTAAAGACAGTCTTGCTCTTCAGCATTTAGTTATGCCCCCACTCTATGGTACTGGCTGGCTCCAAGTGTATAAATATGGTTTGGGGGTCATTTCACCTCTTTGGGGAACAAGAGCCTGAGGAGTCACGGGAAGAAAGTAAAAGCGGAAGGTGGGAGTTGGGCTGGGAATCCTGGGAAGGATTCATGTTCAGATGGCAACATCACACAACATCAACCTTCCCAATGCCATGGGAAGATACAGGAGGATGGAAACCATCACAACCAGAGTGTCCCTCTGCCTTTCTTTGTTTTAGCCAAAATATCCTCTCAAGATTTGCATAGAGAAACCCAGAAGTTGAGGGCAAGATCATCCTCTTCAGGCCAAAATACAACCCCCTGAATCTTAGGCTATAATGCTCCTTAGAACATATTCCCCCACCTCCAAATGATAATCAAAGTCCTGAAAGCCCCAAGCAACTCAGGTTTTCTGTCTGCAGCAGCAACAGGGAAAGCAGGAAAGACAAAGTGTAATTATAACATTTGAAAACAAGGAAAACAAACTTTGAGCACTCTTGTGAAGCAAAACTGGTATTTGCAACTGGCTGAAGCACAGCTTGTGCTCCTGCTGGTTTGGAGCTCACCCCAGTGTAGAATGCCCTGTTTTAAATGCAGAAATAATCTTTCTTGTACCATCTCTTAGGATTTCCAAGGAGTTTGGGCACTCCACCAGTGGATGGGGTCAATGGGGCAGGCAGATCATGAGGGAAAAGACCAGTTGCCTCACACTGAGTAACACATTCTGAATTTAAACGCCTCACCTTCTGTATTTAAATTTAAATATCATAGAAGGTTTACAGCACAAAATGTAAGCTCCCAACTCGCACCAAGAGCAGCCTGCAATAATATATTTAGGAGTGATCTTTAGTGCCTTGTGTTCAGCTTGAGTGCATCCCTGCATGCTGCCTCTGAGCCTGCAATTTGATTTGCACCCACATCCAAACCAGGCACTTCATCCTGGATAATGGAAAAGAATTAACCCAGGGCAGTGGTCACAGCCTCAAGGCTGCCAGAGCTCCAGGAGGGTTTGGACCACACTCTCAGGGACAGGGTGGGATTGTTGGGGTGTCCTGGGCAGGGCCAGGAGTTGGACTGGATGGTCCTGATGGGTCCCTTCCAACTCAGGAAATTCTATAATTCTGTGACTTTGCTTTACTCGTGTATTTTAATTAAAGCAATGAGAATGTGCCAAGCTGGCCAGTGGAGACCTTCATCCTGCACCCTGGACCTGCTACAAAGGATTTGATTCCTGCAGACTTCCAGTTTGTTTTCAGAAGGGAGCTCAGTGCATCCCGTTGCCAACACCGAAAGCAGCGGAGCCACCGGTGCCCCGGCTGGACCCGAGCCCTTCTCCAGCCTGGCGTGTGCTCACACTCCCTCCAACAACACGAGCTGCCTTTGTTTTGCTCAGCCGGCTCCCCACTGTTTCCTGCAGAGTGCAGATGTCAAGATCAAACAAACACAGCCTCGGTGGCCGGGCCACGCAGCGAAAACAAGTGTCACCAGCACGGGGTGAGCGCTCCCGGCTCGGCTCCTCTGTGCAGTGCCACCTCCCTCCCCTCCTTTCCTGCATGGGAACCGGGGCCTTGCCAAAAAATAAGGCTGGGAGCAGGCTCAGGAAAACACCTGGGCAAAGGTGGCACGTCCCCTGGCACTAGGGAAGCCCAAAGCTGCAGTCAGCTGGATGGCCGTGACATATTTAAGAGCACGGAGAAGATCCCAGCTGTATCTTCCCAATTAACTGCTGGGATTTGAGCAGTTCAGGTTGGAGTGGGAGGGAGAAGTGGCAGCAGCAGCTGACAAATGTGTATTTCATCTTATTACCATCATTCCTACAAATTCAGCACTTCTTGAGTGCAAGGGAAAGTTCAATTCAAGAATACGAATTCCCTAATTACAGTAACACAGAATGGTTTGGGTTGGAAGGGATCTTTAAGACCATCTCCTTCCACCCCCTGCCATGGGCAAGGGACACCTTCCACCAGCCCAGGGTGCTCCAACCTGGCCTTGGACACTTCCAGGGATGGGGAAGCTTCTCTGGAAACCTGTGTCAGGGCCTGCCCACCCTCAAAGAATTTCTCCCTAATATCTAATCCAACCCTGCCCTCTGTGAGTTCAAGGCCACTCCCTTCATCTTCCAGGACCTTCTCCTGTCCCCGCTGCAAGGTATTACTCACACATTCCTTGTAAGCCTGGCAGACAAGGACAAAGGATGCTTCCTGCACTTCTAACCTGCACCCCAGGCCCCTGCTATGGGAAATCAGCTGCTACAGAAGCTCTGTGAACATTTCCTAGTTTTTACAGAGCAGCTGAATGTTCTCTTGAGGAACACCTTAGGGACACCACAGGGAGACCATCCCACTCTTCCAGGACCCGGCACCGACAGCACACGTTAAGGAAAGCTCACAGCTATGGACAACAAGTGCCCCAGAGCAACTTCTCCCTCACCAAGCTCTGTCTTAGCAGCAGATTTAAAAGATGCAGGTAGTTCTGCAGAGAAAAAAAAAACCCTCTGATTGCACAATCAAAGCACACATAAGGTAAATTAAGGATTCCCAGTGAAGCGAGAACGTCTCACTTCAAATTGCTTTGCAGTGTCAAACCTGCTCTTGGAGGGTGTTTTTGCACGAGAGATATCAAGCCTGAGTATCTTTAAAAACAAGGAGTGTGCTTAGACATATCCTGAAGGATTCAAAGGATCACCCAAAATTAGGGCTGTTGGACAACAGGTCAGAAAAATCAAGGAATGGAGTATTGGCCAGGTCCTCATTCCCATGATCTCCGCTAACAAGGTTCACCTTCACAAGCACCTCCTGCCAGTGCTGGTGGAGAGGAGGAGAAGTGGCAGAGGACCTTGGTAAACTCCAGGGCTCTCCATGGAGACTCAGGATTTAACTCAGGAATGGGAACCAAGAGGCTGGAAAGGGCAGAATAGCTTTAGGAGCTTGCTGGAAGGCACTGCAGTCCTTCTGCTGCCATTAAAGAAGGGTCTCAAAGCTCATGTGAAAATGGGAAACCTCAACTCATCTTTTAACTCCCATCCGTGTAGTTTGAATAATACAATAAGGATTAAAAACTAGATGCTCTGCATTTAAATTGGATTTTGTTTTTCTTTTTGCCAGGAGCATTCAAAAAGACAGCAGGACCAGGAGAAGACATTCACAACAATGACATTATGGTTCTTCCATCTGCTGAAAGTTTAGTCGAGACAGATTTAGTTTCTAATTCAAAATTAGAGCTGATAGAAATTCTGTACATCCAGGTAAAAGTGCTGACAAAGGGCTGCTTCCACCTCACACACTGATTTTCCTTTTTTTTTCCCCCCCTGAAGACTTGGAATGAACACAGAACAAGCAAACATCACACACATTTGCAGCCTTGTATTTCCCTTTGACAGGGAGGCAAAGCAAAGATCTGCACTAAAAAACACTGTTCTGTTGCAAGACTTACCTTTAATAATGCCTTTGATGGCATCAAGCACAAATGTGACAGATATAAAAAGTGCAATTATTTCTTCTGTTGACCTGTGGAAAAATCCCAGGAATTAATACAGCTGCATTCAGATCTGTTCAAAGAAAAAAAAAATCAGCACATTCATCCATTTACATGAAAATAAACCCATTTTAGTTAAACTCCAGCTTAGGAAAGAAAACCCAGTGAATCTCAAAGCTTCTTTCAAGCTGGAACAATAAGCCAAAATGATACTTGCCTCATCTCACAAAATACATTTTGCAGCAAGTTTGTAATTAAGGAGCGTGGGGAATGTATAATTTTCCCATTTGCTGAATAATCTGATCAAAATAAGGCTTTTTGAAAATAGCTACCTTTTGAAGAGCTTCATCAGAAGGCTGAAATTAAAGAGGGAGTACATCACAAGGAAAAAGCTGTTCCACAGTCCGATCCAGGCATAGAAAGCACTGAAATCCAAGTTGTAGTCATCGCAGATCCCTCGGATGACTGCAGGAGTGAAGCATGATTCATGTGGCACATCAAACTTGGGCCATCACCACCCTGGGAGTCCCATCTGCTCCATGGCAAGAGCCACCAATTCCAGGACTTCTCCCTGATGCTCAAACACCATCAAAGCCCTGTTCCTGCACTCCCAGAAGGGCACCGCATCAACCCAACCTGTGCTCCTCTTCCCACCAAAAATGGGGAGAAACACCTGGAAAAAGCCTCTCAGTGCTTAAAGCATCTCTCCAGGGGATTGAGGCCACAAAACCAGCCTTTGGGATTTGCTCCTGCTGACATTTGGGGATACTCTCAAGGTCTTGCACTCTGGACAAAGCCTCGTGTCTCAAAACCTTCTGAGCTGGTCACAATCCATGTGATTGTCCCTACAGACACTGAGCTTGCTCTTTGACGCCTCTGGCTCACTGATACCAGCCTGCAGTCACACCTGGAAAGCTGCTGATCAACTTTTAACAGACCAATGAAACACAAACCCCCCCAACCAAACCCAAAAAATGCTCTTATCCTCATGTTGGTTAAATGCAGCCATGTGAGAAAACCATTAATGAAACAGGTTTCCTCACTGAAGCTGAAGAAATGCTTATCTCCATGAAGTTTGGTCTATCCAAAAGTAGTTTCTTTAGAAAACAACTTTAACTAAACCAGAAGTTGGTCTTGATGATCCTTGTGGGTCCCTTCCAACTCAGGCTTACGATTTGATGAAACTGGAATCAAATTCCTTCCCATTCCCTCAGCACCTGAAGCCTGAGCTGGAAAGGACCTACAAGAACCATCCAGGACCCTTCAAGAATCCCACCCAGCCCCTCAGAGTGTTGTCCCAATGCTCCTGGAGCTCTGGCAGGTTGGTGCCATAACCCCATTCCCTGAGGAGCCTGTCCAGTGCCCAACCACCCCCTTGTCCTGATGGCAGCTCTTTAATATCGATTTATTAACCAACTACAACCAAAACCCCAAGAGGATCACCAGGTTCTCATCCCACCAACCCCCCCCCCCCCAGGCCCCTCATCTACACCTGGAGTAGACTTACCATTGATGTAGAGTGCTAAAGGAGCTGTAGTAAGGAGGACAACCAGAGGTTGCCCCGAGAAGAGGGCGTAGAGCAGCCCCCCAATACACTGACCAAAAATTGTCTTCCGCACATCTGCAGTTGGGAAGGATGGAAACAAAGAGGGGTTTTAATCAACACCCCCAATCAAGGAGCAGAAAAGGCAAGCACTAATTAGTAGGAACAATGTGTAGAGGGTACAGAGGTCAGACACTGTGAATGCAAAAAGTGACCCTTTGCTTGTAGCAGTAATTTAGGCTTCCAGATATTCAGCTAAAAGTAGGGTGGGGCCTTTGGTTTTGGGGTATTTTTGGTGTCTGGTGGTTTTTACATATTTTTTTAACTTATTGATTTTATTTTAAACAGCTATAAAACATAACCAGGGTTTGTGGACACCTCCAGGACAAGACTTGAACATTGACTCCTATAAGCTATGACAGCAGCATGAAATGCTTCAGGGCCACAGCTGGGACAATGGATTTTGTCTGTACCAGTGGTTTGGATATTCAAATTCAGATCAAAAGCACAGGAACTTCTACCTGGAAAACTGTGCAGATAATTGCACAGTTCTAAAGAGAGCATAATTTAAAATACAGCATGTTTGTCTCAGTCCGAGTCACATTGTTATTATCCAAAGCAGCCTTGAATTTTTCTGGTCCTCTAAGCAAGTTGTGAACTTAATTAGGAACAAACTTTTCAGTTGTGGTTTTGGGGTTGTTTTTTTTCTCCTAGTAAATAAAACCTATCAAACTATCAAAACTTTCAGTGACCAGAGCTTGAAAACTGCACAAAACTGATGAACTTACCAATAGCTCCTCGGGTGTTTTCATCATTGAGTGACCCAAAGGCAATGGATGGAAGGAGGCAGGCAAAATACAGAAAGATCATAGTTGTGATGTATTTTCCTATAGCTTTGTTGTTTCCAATAACACCTGGTGCAAACCACAGCAAAAACCACGTTAGTGCTGCCCATAAAGCACTGAAACCCCACTCACACCTGCCACATGTGCCATTAATTCTTTCCACACTGGAAAGCAGAAATTCAGCCCACGCTTCCAACTCGTTGAAGTGGGTCATTAACATTTCATTTTGCACAACCACACACATTTGTTCAGCTGGGACCTGAAGCAGAAGCACCAACGTGCCACCAGACATTCCTGGCATCATCAAAAAAAGGAAATGCAAGCAGCCTTTTGCTCAGTTTTGCCAGTCCCAAAAGCTTGGGAGAGGATCAAGGCAGAAACTGTAAGTTTAGGGTTCACAAACCCCCATCCCTGCCTTTTTCATACCAACTTTAGAGGTATTCTGGACTATCTTCCTAATAAGCTTCATGGTGATCACTTGTCTTTGTAACTCATGTCCTGGGCAGGAAAACACAAAGCACTTGGGTTTTCCCCCAGCTTACAGATCTGAATAATTAATATGCTGCTCTGAGCCAATTAATGGCAGCAGACCCCAAAAAAATTAGCACAAGAGGTCAGGAATTGAGACAGTGAGAGTTGCTTTAACGAGCCCTGCTGACAGAACAGCTTCTTGCTTTTCCATCCACTCAGCCCCCTCTCATCTCCATCGGAAAAAACACACCAGGCCAAAACAAAAAGCAGCCAGAAAGAGAATTAAAGTGTCAGAATATGGATTTAAGGGCCTCTGAAGTAGCTTCGCTTCCCTTTCCTGTTTTGAGGCTGATGTGCATCCCCAGTGAGCTCACATCACACAGGGGAGAGGAGGAGATGACAACAGCTGATTTTGCTCCAGGAGAACACAAGTTTTTCCACACAACAGCCTCTTCAGAGAAGAGACACTGCAGAAAGCCTTTCCCCAAAGGAAACCTTGAAACAGCCTCCAGCCTTGCCTGTGCCACCCTCCCTGATGGTGCTCCTGCTGCAAAACACAGGGATGAGCTTGGAGTTGCCCAAGTGCCCATTCTGGAAGCCTCCAGAGCAGTGAATTCCCACACAGGCATCTGCCTCTAAGCTCCCAAATTCCCATCCAAGCTTTTGCAGGATCAATCCCTTGCTGAGAGGGGTAAAAGCCAGTGAGTTGAATCAGAGAAGGAAGGACTTGGCCTGAGAGGTTATTGATGCAACACTGAAAATCTCTACCACCGGAATGAAACATAAAAAAAGGTCTCCCAGTGACTTTGGGATCTTATCTAACATCTGTTTTCTGCACCGTTTGCAGTGCAGAGATAAGGGCAGAAGGAGGATGCAAGCCCCAAAAAAATCAAAGGTGATGTGCAATGAACAGAGAGCCACTGAATAAAGGACACCTTGGGAGGTTCCTGTTCCCAGACACAAACAGGACCTCTGATGCTCAGCATCCTTAAAAACTTGAGGCTTAAACTTGACAAGAGACATCTCAAGCATGCAAATATGAGCTTGACCTTCCAGGAGTCATCGGTCCAGCTGTTCCCAGGCAAATTCCTTTCAACTTATTGTGAAGCTTCAGAAACCACAGGTCACATTCCTGACCAGTCCTGGCAACCACCGGGCCTGAAATCGAATTCTCACAGAGGAAGACTTCTCATGTGATCCTGAGTCCAACAGCTGCAGGTCCTACCTCACACCCCAAACTGTCCAAGACCCCTGGAGACAAGGAAAGATTTGGCAGGGCAGGCAGTGGGCTGAGGGGTGGTTTTGTAAGTAGAGGTGGCCACATCCTTATTCAGAAGACCTTGTGTCACTCCAAAATTCTGCTTTGTGGACAAGGGAGTCTTTCCAACGTGAAAGGTCAGGGGGAACAATGCCTGGAGGCTTTGAGATCACTCCTGAAAGGACAAGCAACCAGGACCAGAGAAGCAAATAATATTTTTTAAAAGAGGTTCAAGGTAGTTAAACCACAGTATGAGAGGGCAGAAGGAAGGAAGAAGCCTTGAAGAGCATCAATAAAACTCATGCATGGCTTTTGGTTTCAGTCCTCACAAAGGAAGCAGCAGGAATCCTGCTGATCATGGAGGTCCTTACACCACATAAGGATGGGGCCTTAGGGGAGGTTCAGGTGGGACACCAGGAGGAATTTCGTCATGGAAAGAGCTGTCAAGCTTTGGCAGGGGCTGCCCAGGGAGGTTTGGAGTGCCCAGCCCTGGAGGTGCCCAAGGCAGGACTGAATGTGGCACTCAGAGCTCTGGGCTGGGGGACAAGGTGGGCATCGGGCACAGGGTGGACAAACTTGGAGCTCTTTTCCAGCCTTAAGGATTCTGTGATTCATCGTGGTTGGGTCCAAGACTTCCAGTACTTCCTTTAAGCCATGATCAACCAGATGAGATGCAAGGAGCAAAGAACCTTTCTGGTGGGCAGCAAAACTCACTTTGCAATGGAGACAACCACACCAGATTAAATACACTCTGTGACAGAGATGATTGCTCACTCCTTCACCACAGTTAAAGCCATGACCAAACGCTCTCCTCGCACAGATTCACCTGTCACAGGCACTAAAATCCTGCACTAACCACAATTTACCTCTTGCCTTTTCAAAGTCAACATCTGGCAGAGCATTTCCAGGATCTATTTGCAGCCCATGGGCTGAGATGACTTCACTGAAAAGAAGGTGGGCTGCGTTATGGTGGCATTTCATCTGTGACAGGCTCATAAAGCCACTGAGGGATGTGTCACTCCACCTGCACTGTGTACATTTACAGCTCAAAATCAACTCTCAGCCCAGCTGGGAGGTTTGAGTAGCTGCCTATTAGAGGAGCAAACTCTTGAAATTATATGAACACATTGAAATGGGGAGCAATTACATTCATCAACGTGACAGATTTGCTTCACTTGTCTGGATTTCTGAAAAGTCACAGTTTTTAGAGACAAGGTGAGAGTTTCAGAGAAAACTGCAGCCTTGCTTTGCTTGGGATTCTGCATCAGGAAGTTCCTGAGTGGAGACCCAAAGATTGGGTTTAGAGCTCCTTAAGTCTATTAATTTTACATTCACTAAATCAAAATCACAACTGATGGACGTTCTCTCCCAACTCTCTAAAATACCCTATACAAAGCACGCTTAATTATACTGACCCACAGCACAGCAGAAAGGATAAATCTATTACAGTCCTAATTAAAAAAAAAAATCACCTTTTAATGTTAAAAACACTGTAAGAATATCTGTTCATAGGTTTTTGGTCATAAAACCCCAGAAGTAGAAGCTTCTAATGCCCTCAAGCTAAGCTTCCACTCATGTGATGCCTGCTGGACTCTGCCCAACGTTCTGAAGATGGATCTTCCCTAAAACCCTGTGCAGAATAAATCACAGCACAAGTGGGACCAGGAGCTTGACTGGAAAAGGAAATCCACTCTCAGTGGTTTTGGAGAAGCCAGGCATGTGCTCAGACTAGAGAAGGATGAAGGAATAAATCAAAGGCTCAGAGCTTTCCCTTCCTCTTGCTTCTTTCAGCCCATTTCCCCCTTTCAGGAAACATTCACAGACACAACAAGGTGCTTTTCTGCATCATTAATGCATTCCTATCCCTGCTGAGACACAGAGACTCCAAAGCAACCCAGGTCATGATGGCCCAGAGCATCCAACTCATCGGGATGTTAAACTTCTGTCCCCAGGTGATGTTCAGGGATGGAGGGCTGTAGAGTGATGCAGGAGCTCCCTCATAACTAACCCTGGGCAGCAGAGAAGGGGAAGAAGCTTATCTACAATCCCTTCATTTTTCCTCCTTCCTCAAGAATGCAATCCTGCCAAGCAAGTGGTCAGGGCCAGCCAGGTGGGAGAGTCAAAGATTTGGCACTTCCAAATCCAGTCAACATTTCAGCAGGTTGAAGCTCTGAGCTATCTCAGACAACCAGCAAGACAAAAATTCCCTTTCAAATCTCATTTTTCCAGTGCCTTCCAGCCTTCCATCTGAACACGATTGCATTAGAGGGAGCTCTGGAGATCTCCCTCCTGCAAACACCTCACCAAATCCCAGGGATGCTGCCAGCAGATGTGCTGGGCTTCCTCTCAGGAGCTGCTTAGGGACCCCTCTGCAGGACCAAGGACAGGGAGAAATCCACATCTCCAGCTGAACTATCCACCTCTCACAGCTGTGGGTTGAGGGCAAGCTTCAGGAAAACAGAATAAGCCTCAGCTCTCCTTTTTTTCCTCAACTTTCCCTCCCCAAGGAGTGAAGGGATATGGCAGAACATGGCAAAGCTCACCATAAACATCTCTGGCACCTCAAATTTCCCACTGGGCACTTCAAGCACTACATTGGTGTTTATTCCTTTGTGTTGTGCCAGAAAAATAGACACTGAAGAATAAAGATTGCAAGTTTTAGGAGTTTCTAAAAACTTGTATCTGAGTCCAGGCAGATTTCCCCTCTTCACTCAAACCAGCCTCAATGTAACAAACTTTCAGGAAGCTCCTATGGTTGGACTGAGATGTCAAGAGTAATAAAATGGGAACACAAGTGTTTTGAGCCTATTTGACAAAATCAGGATGAATAACGATCAATCACACGATTTTTAAAGGTAGCAGAATCCTACAGACAAAGGCTGTAGACATTAAGAGGAGAACAAGGCAAACTGGTGTGAGTTCCAGTTTAAAGGAAAACTGGAGGTGTTTTCAGGCTCAGCATAACCCAACTGTTCATCTTCAGATGCTCCTGCTGGAAGACATCTAGTACAAGCATCTATAACACTAAAATCCTGGTCAGAAGTTCAGAAAACTCTTCCTTGATCTCTGTACATTCAGCAAAATGCACAAGACTTCACAAAACAAAGCTGACAGGCTCCTAATCTGGAGTAAAACAAGAGAAAGACTATTCCTTTCTTTCCCAAATCACGGTAGTTAAGGATAATTTAGTGGCCAGCTTTGTGCAGTGTGTGAAGAGGATCAATCCCACAACCTCCAACTGCCCAAAGACCTGCTGGTCCTACAAAAGCCCCCCCATTTATGACCCTGCCCTTAATCGGTTTATCTGTCTAAACCAAGCCCCGGGATGCTCCTCAGATTGAGGATTTAGAGACTCCAACCACTCAAAAAGCAGCATCTGTGCAATTCAGAGCTCTTTGATGGTGCACATGTGGCTGTCTGGAGTGCAGATACACTTGGATAGTTCAAATGCCTCCTGTTCTGATACACTGCTGCCTTGAGATGGTCCAGGAATTCCACATTCCTGATCACCTTCCCTCTCAGCCATTTATGGCAGATGCTTTATGCTCCATCTGGTTTTCATTTCAAGCAGTTCCTGAAAGAATTCATCCTAACTTCTGGTTCCTGGGAAGAAATGGCACATACTAATACACAGGGGTTTTTGGTTTTTTTAAATACCCCTTTCCCTATATCCTATTTAAAAGGGCACAGCTGCTCCCAAACAAGAACTTTCCATTTGAGCTGAAGTAGTTCTGGAGCTTCACTGGGGTCTGCTCTACATCTTCCACTCTCCAGGAGCTGTACAACAAAGCACTGACACTTTTTAACATCCCCTTTTCCATTTTATATTCATTTTATACCCATTCTGTCCATGAGTTCATGGCAAGCCTCTGGAGTTGGGCTCCCTAGGGCCGAGGCAGCACGCACAGGTTAATTTGGAAGCATTCTGAGCCAGAATATGGACCTGGAGTGGGTTTCCAAACCTGCTGGCTGCAGGACCATTAGAGGATGTCTTTATGGCTGTGAACCCTGCTGTGCTCAGGACACAGCCACGGCAGACACTGTTCTGTCCCGAGGGGAACGTGGTCCCCACGAGGTGTTTCTGCCACAGTTCCCTTCTCCAGTGCTTCACTAACCCTTTCTAATGGAAAATCAGACTCTGGCAGCTCCACAAAGCAACAGCTAAAGAGATGAAGTGTCCAGATGAGGAGCTGAAGTCCCCTGCCAGACCTGATGCCAATGCTGCACATGCCAAGAAATACCTACTCTGTTTTATCACACTCCTACCCCCAAAAATCATTCCATGCTCCCTTTCCTTCTCAACATCCCCTCAAATCCTCACAGCAATGAGTATGAGCTTGACTCCAAATGGAGCCTGCCCTCCTATCCCCCTCCAGAAATGAGTTTCATCCCAGCAGCGAAAAAGCAGCCGGAGGAAGCACCAGCAACCAACCCCCGTGCCAAGCCAGCAGCTCATCCCACTTTATTCCTGGAGTGGGTTCCAGTAACTGCACAACACATGGGACACAGTGTGGCTTGAGCTAAGGAGCATTTCACAGCAGGAAGGTGTCTGATAAACCCCCAAGGTCCTCTCTGCCTCCACTCTACTTCTTTATTTTATGCTAACTTGCCGTGTTTGATACTTGAATACATTAACCAGCTTCCCAGGAAGCAAAAGAAATGTGTTTGATGGCAAACTGAGGCTCTGTAATCATGGTTTGCCCTGAAGACTTCTCCCAACCTTCAGGAATCCCTGGAAGTGTGGAAGTGGAACGGGAGAAAGCGACTCTTAAACCCCTCCAAGGCCACTTTGGGAGCTTTGTAAAGCCCCAAACCTGAGGCTCAGTCTAAACACCGGTGAGAGCATATATCCTATATCCTGTTTTTCAAAACACCAAGCTGAAGTCACTGCAGCTCACACTTGGTTTAAGCGTTCTCCACTCCCGCAGCATCACTGTAAATTCTGCTGATGCTGGATTGGGAAGACAGAAGAAAGGGTTTATTAGGCCACTGCTGACTAATTAGGCTGCAATGAGCTGAGCTGAGTCCACACGTGGCAATAATCGATGCTTTTAAGGGCCTCGTTGCTTCATAAAAATTAAAATCCTGCTCTACACCCTGTTAGCACCTTCATTAAGGAAACGCTGCCCATTCACAGCCCTTTGTCAGGATGCTCTTTTAACCGGGGACTAAGAGGGCTATTACACGTATCAAAGCACACTTTCAATGCACACTGTAAACAGGACATCACAGCACACAAAAAAAAAACCCCAAAGCAGGCCAAGGCTTTCATAAACCTTTCATAAACATTGGCCAACTTACCATCGGTGAAGTCCAACGCGTAGACTGGAAACCTTCGTGCAATGTCATCAGAAATCCCCTTGCCAACATTGAGAAACTCGTGCAGCTAAAGAAAGGAAGGAAGTGCTGTGTCAGTGTAAAGGCTCAGGCATTGTTAAAGAGATTAACCTCCTCATTGAGCCCGGAGAGGGGCAGAGCTGCTCCTTTTCAATAGGCCATTCAAATCCCGCCGGGGGATCGTAATAAAAATAAACTCGCTGGGCCTCGATTTACACCCTCAATAGTATTGTCGAAGGGAAAAAGCCCCCCAGACCACCCTGTTTTCCTCCCTTCCTTCCCTTTTCCCCCTCCCATTGGTATCTGCAGCCCTGGAGTTGCAGGTGAGGGAGCTGATGACCCACTTGGGGTGAAACATCAGGGCAGGGATGCCAACATTTTTCTTTCGATTCCATCACACAAAAAGTCTTCTCCCAAACCCACGTGAAGCCTCTCAAAGCGTTCCCTTCCTTGGCACTTCCAGGGGAAAAGGAGACCTCAAACAGATGTAGCAAGGGAGCTAAGGCTTTCTGCACCTCAAACCCCACCAAAACCAAACAAGCTTAAATAACTCCATATAACCAAGCCATCATTTTTTCCCATTAAAAGACAGTAAGAACGTTGTGAAAGGGTTCCAAAATCCCCCCCATGTTGCCTTTTGTTTCTGGTTTGGGGGCCTCCAAGGTGCACTGGGACTGCTGGTATGATCTGATGCTCAGCACAGACAAGAAGGAGAATCAGAAATAAGTGACAGCTGCTGTTGACTCTCAGCCTCCCAACTCTCCCAACTCCCTCCTTATGGAAAGCACATGGAAAGAGTCAGAGGAGGCAACACTTGCAAATGAGGCACCTGTCAGATTCTTCCCCTGTTATTCTCAGAGCACACACACCACTCTGAAAATCAAATGCACCTTTAGACAGTGATAACAACCCCAGCTGTCTCCTTTAAAGCATTTCATAGGTTTGTTTGCAGAACTAGGCACAAAAGACTTATAACCTCTGCTAGGGGGCGTAAGGGGGGAAATAAAAATCATAGATCCAAAATTGACAATAAGAGAACGTCTCAAAACAGCAGGGAGCTCTTCCTTTGCTCGGTGCATGTGGAAACTGATGAAAATTACTGCTTTAAAAAGGACTTGACACCACAGTGCTCATTGAAGAGACAACACACAGCTTTGCCTCTTCTCATGGCACTCACCTGTTTGCAGCACCTGGAAGAGCAAATCAATCCAACACAGAAAGGAAACTTTTCCTTAGGAAGGAATACACTGGGCACAACAAACGTGAGGGTTTGGGGTGTAAATGACACCTCTGAGGATCAGCTCCTTTATCAGTGACTACAACACCCTGTATTTCACGCTTAAGCCAATTCTGTTGCAATTTCCCAATACACCAGTAGAATTTGGGACTGTTTCAACTCTAACTCGAACAATGAGGATGAAAAGACAGATGTTATGCTGGCAGGCGCCACCAAAACACGTGCATTTTAAGCATTTCCAAAAAAGCCAGGACCTCCAACCACATTCAGTGACAGGGCTGGACATCAAAGCCGTATGCAGTCGAAAAGCAATTTAATTTTTTCCCCCAGAAAGAGATTCCTGAAGGCATGAGTCAGCCAGGCAATCACAATGGCTTTAGTGACAAGGATGTTTACTTATCATGCTGCAGTGAGCACAGGGAAAATGATGCTGGGCTGGCTCATCTTCCTGGGCAGGAGGCACAGACAGGGCTGCTGGCCTGGGGCAGGGAGGGAACACCAACCCTGCACTAGGGAGGGGTGAGGGGACACTCCCAGGGATCCAGGGGCAGCCACAGCTTCTCTGCCCAACCTGGGCCAGGGCCAGCCCACCCTCCCAGGGAACAATTTCCTCCTAATATCCAATCTAAATCTACCCTCCTTCAGCTTAACCCCCTTCCTTCTTGACTTGCCACTCCATGCCCTTGCACAGGTTCCTCTCCAGCCTTCCCCTGTTAGGTACTGGAAGGCTGCTAAAAAACCCCAACAAATTACAGAAGATAAAAAGATAAAAGGCCAAATTTACTGACCTCTGAAGTCATGGCCCTTTTGGTTTTGCTTTTACCTCCCAACCTATCCCACGACACACCTTGTCTAACTCTACTCCAGACATGTTTCAGTCTGGATTTTGCCTCTTGTCTTCTTCTGAGGTTTCCAAAAAACCTTGGTAAGGGCAGTGCTGATGCTTCACTCTTGTCCTTTTGCACCTCCTTCATACACTCCAGTGCTGGGAATTTCCTGGACTGCCATTCCCTGCCTCTTTTCTCCCTCAGTGGGTCAGGTTTGGCTGACCCATGGACTTTCCACTCCTGTTCACACTATCACATCTCTCAAGGCTTTGCCATCTTTTTGACTGAACATTCTGATCCCCAGGTGGGTTTTATCACAAGGCCAGAGCTTTATCCCTCAGGAACACAAAGTTCAAGGCTTAGTAGCTTTAGGAACTGCAGCTCAGGTGCCCAGCACACCAAAATCCTCCTTTGGGCCCCTTGTTCTCCTCTTCTGCAAGTCCATCCAGTGCTTTTCCCCTTCTGCTCTTAGTACACAAGGTGGGAAAGAGCAGAAAAGGAGCACACAAACAAAAAAAATTCAACTAGAAGGTCATGAATTATCCACTTCCCATTCTACAAATCCCTCTTGCCACAGGTGACCATTACTTGGGTTCCTGGCAAGAAGCTAAGCCAGCACTTAGCAGCTACAAAGCCAAATGGAAAATGTCTGCTCCAACAACTCTGACCCTTCCTCAGTGCTCCTCAAAAGTCATGGGGGGCTGTATGAGTGTTTTACAGGTCAGAGACACACACTGTGTCCTCCCTCCTGCAGATGCTGAGCAAACACAGCCCTCCCCACCCATCAAATCCACACAGGACCCAAAATCACAGCCAGGAAACATCACAGCTGTTCAGGGTTCCTCCACGAACAAAATCACAATTAGATGCCTCAGTAAACAAGAGGATTTCAGGCTGACTTAATTATGATTGAATATGTAGCCTTGCCTAAATAATCCTCTGAGATGAGCCAAAGCAGTGACAGTGCTGCAGGCACAGCATGGAATGGGGACTGTCACATCCCCCTCAGTGTTTCAGCAGAGGTAAAAACAAGCATTTGCAGAAATCCCACTCACACACACAATTTAAGACCCTTTTCTCTCCCATCACTGCAGGGCCAAGGGAAGAAGGGAGCCAGGAGGCAGATTTGCATGTCACCAGGAGACTTTACACCCTCCTGGCCCCTCCCGAGAGCTCGTTGTAATAACCCAGCAGCTCCAGATGAGGGTATTTATTTCACTGGGGGTGCCTGACAGGCTGAAATTACACCCCTGGTCTCGTGTGAGTTTGTGCTCATATTAAATGCTTCCTCTCCAGGTTATTGCCCAGGGGGAGAGGGTGCTCCTGGAGATGCCTCTCAGGAAAGGGATCTCCATCCCAGCTCTCAAGACCTCTACTGGCAAGGCAGGGTGGGGAAGAGGTGCTTCTGAGAGACATGAGAGAGCAGAGATATCACTACACTGGCTGCATCTCCCAAGAGCTGAAGGATAAAGTGTCTCAAAACCAACAGTTTACCCAATCCAGAGCAACAACTGTCAATGCCAAAAGCAAGAGCTGAAGAAACAAGCACTGTCTACAGCACTGGCTCAGAGGCACCAAAGCTGTGCCTGGCCAAGGCTGCTTTTCCAGCAAAGCTGGGAGGAATCACCAATGCCAAGGCCAACAAAAGTTCAGTGTTGCATCCAGCCCTCTTGCTTACCGAACCACAGAGCAGAAAACCCTCTGGACACCTTTAAAAATGGCCAGTTTCAGCAGAAGACAGAGCCAGAGCCTTCACCTGCCCTAATAAAAACTCCTCTGAAAGGCCAAGTGGAAAGGGTTAAACCTACTTTACCCAAATTTCTACTCCAAACATCCCTGCCCTGCGTGACCTGGGTTTAAAGAGGGTTTCAGGACTTGTTCTGCAAACTGAAGAGCAGGTATGGGGTCCAGCAAAGTTCAAAGCACTACCTATAAGCAAAGGGGATTCTGCAGAGAAAACATGAGCTTTGCTCACTTCCAGATGTGCAGATCAAGCCCCTTAAATCTATCCCAGGAAAAAAAAAGAAAAAAAGAGAAGTGATAAGCAGCTCTTGCACTGTAGGCAACCCAAAGCTTTCAGGTTATTTGTAATTCAGGGACAGGAGCAGCACAGCAGAGATGGCAGAGTTTGTTTTTCAGGTATGCTGTGTGGTTAAAGAATGACTTTCTGAACGGGAAAACAAAGCAATGACCAACACACAGGAAATTCCAGAAAAGAAAGCTGAGTTACAGCATTTCCCTCGGACTTTTCAAGCACAAGGCAAGTAATGCTTTACAGAGCTCCAGATCAGAAGGGAGAATCCAGGCCAAATACTGACAGGCAACCTTTAAGTGAAATTACTGTGCAGAGATGGCCAAGAAGCCTTTTGGCTGCGGGAGACACCAGCAGCAGCTTCCTGAGGAGCCTTCTGACTGTAAGGATTAAGTACCTTGGACTGACAACACACACTGATCCATTAATCCCACCCTTGACTGAGCATCTGGAATCAAAGTCCTGTAACCATTCCCCCCCTCCTACTGCTCTGCATCCCTTCAGCACCTGCCTCTTTGAAGTGGGTTCTTCTTGGGCTTTACAGCAGGAGCGAGGAAGGTGGATGGACACATGGGGAGCCTTGGTGTTGGGTCAGGAGAGCTGCCTGCACCCACCAGCCTCAAGTGCTTCATCTCCTCACCCCAAATCCCCTTGGATTTATGGATCTGGACACCACTGAAGCAGAGGGGTTGGCCAGGCTTACCTTGAGTGGTTTGTGCCCGTGTGACTTGTGCCCATCGCTCATCCCTGAGGGTCTCTGGTTCACCACGGTCAGCAGGTGCCGCTGGTGGACTAAGGCCTCCTTGAACTCCTCCTCAGTTTTGGTCTCCAGGAGTTTCTGCCGGAAGGCTATGTCTGAAAACATGGTGGCAAAGGTCCTGCCCACTTCTGTGGCTGTTTTGGTACTTTTCTGTGCAGGGAAAAAAAAAAGGAAAGAGACAGAAAAAGCACTTGTGAAATCATTTTCTTTCACTTCTGAAACCCACTGATTTACCCCACTGGGTACCATGTGAAGAGGAAGCTTCCAGGATCCCAGAGACACCTGAGGGAGAAGGTGAGGAACAAATGGAAGATGCTGCAGATGAAACCACCAACCACAGCAGAACCTTGTGAAGCATCAACACACAGGTCCTGACCAGAAATATTGATCAGTTTTACTTGATCAACTTCGCAAGACTCAATCCAGAGCTGAATCCTGTTGAGCATGCCTTTTATCCCTGGGATTTTCCCTTCAAGACTGCTAAGAACAGACCAGCAGAAGCCTTTGCTGTCTCACAGCACCTCAGCATTCCTGCTGCTGGCATGGAAAGATGCTGCAAGTCAAGGTTCCAGCAGGTAGAAGCATCCTGATGTCTCATCTGAGAGACTGGGATTACCGTGCTCATCTGCTTCCTCAGATTCCCATTTTCTGGGCATTAAAACTCAGCTCAGTTGATCACCCTGGGGTAATTCTGGCAGATTTAGAGCTCACAGCTAAAGGAAGTGCTGGCACAGAGAAAAGGATGGCAAAGAAGCAGCAGAGCAAAACACAAACACGCAAACAGCACTTGTCTACCTTCACTAAGTATTTGGAAGGGACAGGCTTGCAAACACTTGATGAAAACATGTCTGTTTTAAGGCTTGACCATTTCTGTGAGCCACAGGTCAGATCTTTGAGTGTCCAGCTTCAAAGAGAATCCAAGCCTGCTTTCCCGTTGCTTCAAGTACCTTGGATATCAGATACAAAGGGAATAGCAAAGGAGACTGATCTTCCCATCCCTGCACAAACCCACCAGAGCCTGCCCTGCTCAACTGCTTCTACCACCGTGGTGAGGCCAGGTGAGATGCTTGCCAAGGCAGAGTTACAGGGAACCAGAGCTCATTAAAAGCTCCCTTTGATGCGAAGTTTTAACCCACCCACCTTCGCTACTCTCCACACTCATCACGCAGCAGCCACCAGAGACACCCAAACAAACCCCCCTCGCTTGGGCAGCCTCCAAGCTCCTCACACTGCTGGGAAAAAGCAGGAGGGAGCATATGTGATGGATCTGAACTGCTTCTTGTGATTCATAACACAACAGATGAACAGTTTCTCCGTGAACACAACCAAATAACTCAGCGTGGCTCGATGCGGAGGCACAGACACGTGGGTGGCACTGAGCTGCACCCAAAGTCATCAAGAACGTTGTGCTCCCTCCATCACTCACATCACCCTCTCCTCCATTAGCCCAGAGAAACTGAGGTTGCCCCTGGATCCCTGGAAGTGTCCAAGGCCAGGTTGGACAGGGCTTGGAGCAAGCCGGGCTGTGGAAGATGTCCCTGCCCATGGCAGGGGGTTGGAATGAGATGGTCTTCAAGGTCCCTTCCAACCCCATCTATTCTAGGATTCCATCACCAGTAAGGTCCCTTCAGACACACTTGCTAGGACATGTTTAGTTTAAGTTTCTAGGGAAAGGTTTGGGTCTAAATGAAGGATTTGCTCTGGGACTTGCTTTTAGAGTTTGGCACCCTGGTCCTTCAGCCTGACCCAGCCTGGATTGGCCATCACAGGAGAGGCTCCACCTTTCACCTCTGAGCAGCAGCAATCCCTGGGCTGGACGCTGCAAGGATTACTTCAAGATTCCCAATTCCGTGTTCTCTTCTTTCCCAGAGAGCTGGATGAACATTTCAGAGGGACAGCATAGATACTTGCAAGAGAACTCAAGTTTTTCCCATGCTCCCTATTAAAAAGGCCAAGGATCTGGATGCTCAGCACAGCAGATTGCCATTTTCTGCACTTTTCCCCCCCCGTTTAATCCGCCGCCGCCAGCCCGTTAATTATTTTAACTGCTGCACCAGAAATGCGCACTTGGAGCTGGCTGAGACACCTCATTTCAAATCATGTTGGCAACTGCAGCCCTGCTTGGCCTCCCCTCCCTTCCCTTCCTTGGAGGCTGCCCAGTGGAAGTGCAACCGTGCAGGCTCCGAGCGGATGCGGAGCCGGAGATAAGGGTGGCCATCCCACGGGGGACACAGAGAGGTGCAGCCCCACGCAGGGCCAGCTGTTTGCCTCTTGCTCTGCACGGGGAACAGCAATATCTTTTCAGCCTGTTGGCTTCGAGGTCTATGCCAAGAGCATTGAGCTGCTGGGGTGGGAAGGATGGGCCAGAAATCCTGGGAAAGAAGGAAACACCAGGATTTCCATTTAAACAAGGGCGGGAGGAGACAGGCAGGCCAGACAGCAGGTCCCAAGGTCACACCGATAGCATTGAGGAGCAGGAAGTTGAATCAGGATACATCCTGTTGCAGAAAAGGTCTCCAAGCCCTCCAGCACCTCCCAGAAGCACAAACTCAGTAGCCCCAAGGTGTAAAGAGCCAGGTCAAGTGTGAAAAGGTCTTGAGCTCTGAACCACTTGGCCATCAGCTGGAAGAAAACCCCACCTTGGTCAAGCCAGGGCTTTCTAGGAAGACAGGATGGTGATCCCCAATTAACCTTGATGCACCCCACGATACTGGAGTTGGATGGTCCTTGTGGGTCCCTTCCAACTCAGGATATTCTGTGATTGCAGTAAATGTGTCCCACTGAGCCATTTGTTGGCCTTGTCTACACACCAAAGAACCAGCAAGGACATCTGAGCAAGCTTCCACCTTGGTGTTCCAAGTGCCTAAAGCTATGGAAACAGATCCCAAATGGTCCTCAGGGACAGTCTGATCTTACAAGCACCCCAGCTCCCAAACAATGCCACTCACACAGCAACAGAGTCCCAAAACATCATCTTTCTCTTGGTTGCATCTTGGTTGTAACTGTGGGCCCCACCACGGGTTTGTTGGGAACCAACCCGGTGGAGCACCAGCTGTAGACTCACAAGAGCCTTTTACAAGCATGGCTTTAACCAGGAGCAGCAGTTCTGAGCTCTAAAAACAGCAGCTAAAGTGGTAGAGCTGGAGGGGGGATCTGTGGAGTAATACAGGCAGTATCAATGGGGACTAGAGACACTTGACCTGTAGCCTAATGGGGAGGAACACACTGCAAGGCCATGAGAAGGGGGCACAGCTGTCAAATCTACCCCTCAAAGAGCAGAAACCATCTTGGCAACCGCTGAGAAGGTCTCAAGATCCTTTTCAGATCCCCTTGTGCTTTAAAAATCGCAGTTCTTAACCCTAGGAGGAGAGCAAGGGCAAAGAAATCCCAAGAGAAGCCCGGGAAGCAGCGGAGCAGGAAGGCAGCACTCACCATTTTAGGAGGAGCCAGGACTAGGATCACAAATCTCACTTCACAGGAGTTTTCCCCCCAGTTCTGGGGCCTCTCCAGGCGGCTGATGCAGACGTGACGTCGCTGAAGGGACTTGATAGTGCAACTGGGAGGGAAGAGGGCACTGTCAGACCTGGCACCACCACCCTGGTGCAGGAGGTTCACAAACACACATTTCACCTCTGAGAAACGTTGAGATGCTGTTGGCTCTGAAAGGGTCACTTCTGGAGGCTTAAAAAGGGACTTTGCTCTTAGCCAAATTGTGCTGTCTTTCCCCTGGAGGTATTTCACATCCATGGTTTTATGGGAAATAACTTGCCCAGTTTGAAGGTTTATTCTCCCTCTTCCCTCCACCTGCTTTTTAATGGCCAAGAAACAACAGGTAGTGTTTGTAGAGCTACAGAAGCTTCTGCAAGAAAAGCCTCTTATTAAAACCCACCACCTACATTACTGGAAAGCAGATTACACTTCATTTCTCCTGATTTCCCCAAAGTCTTTCTGGAAACATCCAAGCAAGGTGCCAGGCCAATATATTCCCACTTCTGCCTTGGAATGGCTTTCCCCACTTGCTCCTAGCTATTGTTTTTCCCCTTTCTGCTCCATGGGTGTTAGAAAAACCAAGCTGACCTCCTATCCCAAGATCCACAGGGGCTGCAGCAGGCAGGATTCCTGCTCCAAGGGAAATCCCTGGCTGCAATCCAGCCCTGCTGGGGATGAGGTGGCTCTTTGACTGCCCTGACAGAGGCCAGCAACAAGTTGTTGGAGATAAACACAGGGATCATCTCTGGAGGCTGTGGAAGACCAGGTGTGTCTCCACCCTGGGATGTTCTAACAGAGCTGGGACCTGGTTAGCTGTCATTTTTCCTGCTGGGAAACTCTGGGCTTGGTGCAGGTTCAGGAGGTGGCCAATTCCAGCCTGGACTGCAGCTCTCCTGTCCCCTCTAAAGCCACTTACTCCTTCTCAACCCTCCTGAAACTGGTGCAATATGTAGACATAGTTTGCCTGGTGGCACTGGAAGAGGTATGGAAGCGTTTTCCTTCTTTTCCCCCCTGATTCAAGTTCATTTCAACTGCTTACTCCCTTTTGTTCATCTAGAAATCATCCATCACAGTCCTATGAAAGGATTTATTTCTCCTTCAGCTGCTCATCCACAATTCCAGCCCATTTCACTCCTTTTAACATGTATTCTCACAGCCACATGCACCTTGAAGGCTCTTCCATTAGCAACTCCTGAACATCTCTGGCTGTAAATGCACTAGTCAACAGCACATTATATTTTATATTTTCTATCAAGTTCTTCATAATTTCATTCCAAAAAATAAATAAATTCTAAAAAAATAAATCACACCTCCAAGTAATTTTTTTTACTGAATTTGACTTGCTGATCACAGATTGGAGGCAGCCTATTTATCTAGAAATAGATCTGACAAAGGCACTTGTCAGAGAGCAACCAAACAGCTTAATTAGAACAATGCAGGTCATGAGAAAGATGACACTATTTCATTTATTTCCTCACTCCCTCCACCACAGCCCCTTATCCTTTTTTTTTTTTTTTTTAAACTCAAATCAGCTTTGAAAGAGAAAAATCCTGAGGCAGGTCCTAAGGTGAGGAACAAACATCTACTGAAGTAATTGAAAATGGAGTGCAAGTTATCTCCTTGACTAAGCCAACAGATTGGATCTGCAACAATCCTTGTCCTTCCTCCCAAGGGATTAAAGGAACACAGACAACACTTGTTTTCACAACCAAATCCAAGCCCTTGGTTGCAATCCAGCTGTGGCTGGAAGGCAGACAATTCTCCTTGTATTACAGCTCAACAAGCCAACAGAGCAGACAAAACTCTGAGCTTTAGACCAACTGGAGAACCTTCCAGTGGGTCCAACACCTTCAGTTCTCCCACCTTCATCCAACCTGGTCACCAGCAGTGAATGGTTAATGCACCATCAGCCAAAATGACCCCTATTTGGAGCTCTGAGCTGGCGTTTTCATCCCTGAGCTTTGGAGCTCGTGGATTTGTTTTGAAAAGGAAGGTTTTCTGGGCATTTTGACCACCACCCCAGAGATGGCCAAAGCAGATGTCACCTGCCTGTGGCTCACAGAGCTGTGCTAACACTCCCCACACATCAGTCCTGCCCTATTGTGTCCATATGAGGGCCTGACTTAGCAACAAACTGCTGAACTACAAAGTTTTTCCAAATAACTTATAATAAAGTGCAATAATTAAGCAAGTTCTACATGTTCTCCTGTAGTTAAGCTTTCTCCCTGGAGTGACAGGGTTATGTTTCAGCTCCAGGAACTTGTCTCCAAGGCCAGGCTTTCCAGAGACAGGAGTCCTGTCAGCAGTGCCAGTCTATGGAATCACAACCCCCTGCAGCTCAAGAGCTTCTTGGGTATGGAGGGGAAAACTT
This sequence comes from Anabacerthia variegaticeps, assembly GCA_035583185.1. Taxonomy (NCBI): domain Eukaryota; kingdom Metazoa; phylum Chordata; class Aves; order Passeriformes; family Furnariidae; genus Anabacerthia; species Anabacerthia variegaticeps. The sequence continues at coordinate 71,283,681 of JAWWEW010000131.1, forward strand.
GACTCTAAAAGGCTGTTCTTTGGCCCTAAATGGCTTTCAAACACGAGCTGATTTTCCTGGCAGACACACCAAAACCTTGTGTTTCGCTGTCATTATTAACCATTTTGTATCTCAAAGAGTTTTATTCATAGTGCTGGAGGAGTTTGAGGCTTCTCACACCTGAGAGTTCCTCCCAGTTCTTCTCTAAAGAGCTCTGTGACACTGCACCTAAATCCCAGTATCACACCAGTAAAGCTGAGCATGGACCACTGAAGAACTTCCAACCCAGTTAGGCCAACATAGAGCCAATGCAGGTCAATAATACCTCTACAGATCAAGCTGGAGTTGATTTAGTGAGGGCAAACCAGATTAAAACCAGATTTAAGCAGAGAAGGAGGGATGTCCCTGAGCCTGTTTGCACAGGGGGGAGGAATGTGCAGGATGCAGCCTCATCTCTGTTATATCCATTTATCTGGGGGGCAAAAATGGTGCCTTGGTGCTTTCAGTGCAAAGCCAAGTCACTTCTGCATCATTCAGCACCTCAAGCTTTTCAAGTTTAAGCCCTTATTCAGCTGTCTCAAACTCTATTTCCCTGGGGTAGCACTCACAGCCCCCAACTTTTGGTTTAATTCCAGAATCCAGATACCAACAGAACACAAACCTAAACTGCAGCACCCACTGGACTTGTGCAAATATTTGTAAAGGACAAAAGGGGAAAAAAAAAAAAAAGGTTGTTTGGTTCTCATGGAGAAATCCCAAGTAAAGCAAGGCTGAAGGTAACACTCAGCACAGCTCAGGTCAAGAGAAGACTCCCTTGAAAAATCAAACAACTTTTTTCAAGTTGCACTTCAATAAATTCCCACTTAAACAAAAAAAAAAATCTTAAGGGCAAATAACCAAAGCCCTGAAAAAGCTGAGAACTAGCAAGACATTTTCAGCTGACTCTAAATCAAGGCTGATTTGGCCCCCAAATTCCTTTTTGGTTTGAGTTGAGCTACATTTGATTCTCCTTTGGTTTGGCCAGAAAGCTGAAAAAAAAAATTAAAAAAAAAAAAAATCTATTTTCACCCAGTATTAGTCACACGAGGAAATGCTGGCTGGTGATTTAATGAGATGCCAGGTTGAGTTCTCAACAATTTTATCTTGATCCTCCAATAATTGAGCTCATAAAAAGGGCATTTAAATTACAGCCCCAATTCTGCTTTGCTCTCCTCCTCTCCACAGCCAGCTGAGTGTGGCTCTGGGATGGTGAGAACTGGCAACACTCCCCCAAAATCCCAGATCCACCAAGTCCCACATGCCCCAGGTCTGCCCCACGCCCGAGATGTTATCACAGTAATAACACATTTCTCAACCAAATCATAAAAAGGGTCAAACTATGGAGACCTAAGAGAAACAGAAACCCTCTTTACACGGGGCAAGAAAGGAAGTTAATTCAGAAACAAATTATCCCTTGCAGTAAGAAAAAGTGCCCAGCAGAGGTAATCAGCCAGCCAAGGCTTTTCCTGTCCCCACACAGAACAACAATGACACTCCTTGTTCTCCTCCACTGCAAATAAATCTTCCTTCATGAGCAGCTCCAGGCACCAACTTCCAGAAACCAGACTTTGGAAGGGAGGGATGAAGCTGTGCCCAGCCAGCTCACCCACAGCTTGGCATGGCCTTGGGTCAGCCACAAGCTGGATGTCATTTGGCACTGGTAAAAATACACTTTTCTGGGCTCCAGGAAGACTCATCCTCCTCTGGAAGGTCATCTCTCCAGGGGGAAGTATTTCCTACAGGTCAGTGGGTTTTGGAGACTCGTTTTCATGGACACCTGCAGGAGTTTCAGCTCTCCAGCATCACCTGGGGCAGCCCAACACGAGGGTAAAGAGGCCCTTAAAAGCAAATTAATTGCCTCTCTGAACTCAAAGAACACTTGCCAGATGATGGGTGTGGCACTTGGGGACATGGTTTAGTGGTGCTGGTTGGACTTGATGATATTCCAGGTCTTGTCCAACTTTTATGATGCTATAAGGAGCCATCTCCTCCCTGTGAACACCCTGCAGGCACTGAAACAAACCATCTTTCTCCTTCAGGACCCAAATTCCTAAGGCAGGGTTTGAATTTGGGACTTTCTTTCCATAAAACAGCACCTGCAAGAGCTTCAGCTCTCCAGCATAATTTGGGAAATCCTAACAAGAGTGGAGAGGCCCTTAAAAGAAAATTATACACTTCTCTGAGCCCAAAGAGCACTTGAGAGATGAAGGTTGTAAATTTTGGAGAAGAGCCTCTTGTTTACAAGACTCTAAATCTTGCAATCATTCCTCTACAGGAAAATATTTGTTTTAAACTGTTGGAACGGATTCATTTCCCGTCCTGCCCTTTAAAAAAGGAGCAATATTCTGAGGGATACACAGTAACTGAAGCATCAATATTGGAAATCCACTCAACAGCTAAACAAGAACCAATGGGACTTTTCTCAAGACACACAGACCTCTGGAAAAAAAAAAATCCTTAAACACACCTAAGAGACTTGAGAGAGACATTAGTAACACACCTTTCACCCAACCATCAGTTATATATCAAATCTGCAATTTACCCCTCTGATGTGACTCTATTTGAACAGCTTGTTATCCCACATAATCTCACAATCCCCACTTCTGAAAGGTTCCCTGGGCTTTTCCAAGTTCAACTCCTGCCCAGGAATCCCTGCAACATCAGAGCAGGGAATTCTATAGCAACACAGAGCACACAAACCACTCTCTGCTTGTAGAGAGGGGTTTTTCTTCCCCTCTGCCTGTTAAAACAGCTTTAGCAAATCAGTTTAATGCCCTGAAAAGCAGCTCTTCACCAATCCATGTGCCTTACCCGTCCAGCCAAAGGAAATGGCTCTTCAGCTCCTCAATCCAGACTCTGAAGCAGCTTGCTTTTGTGTTTTTCTAAGGATTCAGCTTTGAAAATAAGCAAATATTTCTCCTGGCAAGGGGAATCTAGCCTGGAAGTTGTGATGCCTGGGAGTTCCACTCAGCTCAGGCAGCATTTGCTCCATGACCCACACAGCTGGATCTCTCCTTGTAGAACATTGGGCATGGAGATCCACCAGCACCCAGCTAACAGTTACTTGAACATCAGGTATCCTTCACTCCGAGGGAAAACATGAAAAATGAGGCATTTTCATCCCTGTATTTTAGTTTGAGCCAGTGGAGGAAGGAATTGGCTGTGAGAGCACTTGGCTCATGATATGGGCCACTTTTTCATATTCCCTCCTTGGACTTGCTTGGGCTTTTTGAGCCACAAAACTGTGCAACACCAAAATCAGTCACTCTCACAGGAGTTTCTTCCCTACCTTTGCCAATCCAGACATGCAAAGCATCCAGTCTATCCCTCCATGCTCAGGATCTGGATTCTGGGTGGGTCATGGGGAACTCTGAGCACCCTCCTGGCACTGCCTCTGCCTGGTTCAATCATTTCATGCCCCTTACAACCATCTCATGGAGTGGCATCAAAGTACCTCCCTGAGGTCCTACCAGCAGTTCAGCTTCCCCATGCCAACCAACCAAGGAAAAGAGTTCAGCATTCCCCATTCTGGGACAGAACCTCATCCCAGGTCCTCTGATGAAACAACAACCAGCAGCTTCACCAGCAGGAAGAGATCTCCACACCAGGCTGTGCCTTCCTCTTCTGAAAAATGTCACAATAGGAGGAAAAAAGGTGGTGTCCAGGGTTTCTGAGGTGTGAAATCACCTCCTGGGCTGATAAAGCTCTTCTGTGACCCAATATTTGTCTTCTAGCTAGAAAATCCCCATGTACACAAACAGCCACGCTCATTCTTCTAGAGCTGAACCCTGTTGGTCACTGGGACATGCAGGGCTCTGCTACTCTCAGCTCCCATTTTAATGGAAGGATCTCAAGGTTTCCAGAAGTTCATGTACCCCTGGAATGGTTTCAGCAAGATTCAGGTTTGGGGCATTCTTGACTAAACCACCCCTAAAAGTCTGTTGTGAATCAGAACAGACTTTTCCTGCCCTTTGGTGGAACATTCAAACCTTGAGATCTTCAGTTCCTCCAGGGTCTGTTCTGCCATGGGGATAAAGCCCAGATCCACAAGGCACACCTGGCCTGGCTGGAGCTTCACTAGAGCTGAAACCACCAGGAAAGCCTCCATTGCAACAGCAGCAGAACAGCTGCTTCAACCCTAGGTTTTGCCCACTGCTCTTCCCATCGAGGATGAGTCAGGTAAGAAGGAACAGCCTTCTTTCCAGCACAGAAGGGAGGGAAACTCACTTTTCTCTCCATGAGGAATGTTCTTCTGCAGGCAGGCTCTGCACAACTCAGCAAAGATCCTGCAGAAGTTCTTCCTGTCTGACTCCAAGCTCATTTCAGCTGTAATTTCCCCTCATCACCAGTGCAGAAGCAACGCCACCAAAACCATATCTCTGAGCTGCTCTTCCTCATTAATATTATCTCACCATGATACTCAATTTATCTCATCCTCTGGGAATAAAGTGTTGGTTAAGGTGCACAAACACAGCAGTGCTGATTTAAAATGTAGGAAAGAGGAAAAGCTAAGTGCAAGGATAAAGAAGAGCAGGTATCTTAAAGGTTCTTCCCACTCGTATGGAAGATATTTTTTCACCAATGAATCCCTTTTACTTCAGAGGTTTGGAAGTTGTTTTGCAATCTGACTTGAAGAAAAATGTAAGATCTAAAAATATGGTTCACAATCTGTTGCACAATAGCTCCAGCAGAAATACAGTGCAATAATTAGATAATTACACTTAATAACTCATCACTGCTTTCCCACCACTTTCTTCTCCCTCTTCAGAGCAACAAAAGGAAGAAACAAGGAAAGTTTTGCACAAGACACCTTCAGGCTCTGAGCTTATTTTTCAAATCATCTCCTGTCTTGGAAGCCAACATTACTCACATGGATGCATTTAAAGCTTTGGCTCACTTCCTACAAGAGGCTGAACCCACCCTTTCCAGTCTCATGTATGTAACCACAGCATTTGTATCATGACCTCTAGAATGCTTTGTTATTAAGTCAACACTCTCCAAAACCCTCCACAGAGCTGTGTCACATCCCACAGTAGAAAATCCCATCTATCAGGAGAAAGTTCATCTCCTCCTTGCTGCTGTGGGGAGAAAATTGCTTCCAAGTCCTCCTGGCTGAGGCCATTTTACTGTATAAACTCATTTTCTTTGGGCCTGTGCATGCCTGGTGGAAAAGGAGGGAGCACAGACATCATCCAGCTCACTTATTTCAAAGGACACAGCCCTGATAGGCAATTGTTTCTTTTTCACATTGAGATCACATCCTTCTCTTTCATAAGAGATCAAAAACAAGGGTGAGGTTTTCTCTTGTTTGTTGGTGTTGGTTTTTTTTTTTTAAAAGTCATTATTTCCAAGGCAAAATCCTCTGTTTTTCCCAGCCATAAGCAGAGGGTAAGGGAAGAACTGCCAGTAGAAGGAAAGCTATTGTGACAGTTGTCCCAGCAAACTGGCTGTGAAGGCTCAAACATGTGCATGCCTTTAGGCACCTATCCAACATATCCCAGTCATTTCTCTGGGAATTAACATATTTCTTGACAACTCCACTTGGATTCTGTATATGCATAAAGCAACAGACAGACAACAAATGGCCTTGCTTTGGTTGGCTCGGCCTGTCCTCTCTGAAGGGCCAAGTCTGGCTCACCCCACACGCCTGACTTTGAAGCAATAACTTCAAAACCCAGTTTTGGTCAAGTGGAAGCTGGGGTGAAGCCACCACGTCTCATAAATCCCAGGTGACAGAGCCCTTACTGTCTCCTAAGGGTCTGCTCCAGTGTTTAAGAGTGTTGACAATTAATCAGCGTCTGAATTAATTGCCAGACAAAGTAATCAGCGTCTAAATAGCGTGGACTGTCTGCCTTCAATTTTCAGTTACAAAGTTGAGATGTTTCCATCAAAGGGCCTAAGAAATCTTTTGGGTACAAGCTCCCAGACTCTGGCAGGCAAAGCATTGCATGAACCAGTTTGCTTGTCCCTCTGAGAAGCTCCTTTATTAGCATTTCTCAGTAATTAGCATTTTCTAGCTCATTTTTCAGCATTCTTAGCTTGTTAACACCACATTTCTATAGCATCCAAGAGCTCAATGCCCTGGAGAGACTGTGGGCACCTCTGCCCAGGCTGATTTGCAAAGAGGAGCAGCCTAACACTGAAACTGAAATCCCACAGGCCAGGATGGATGGAAAAGGCATCACCACCTTAACCCAAAAAGGCACATTCTGAACCTCTGTTCCTCCCAGCTACAAGTTTGGGGCAGCCACTGGATTGTGCCCATCCAGCCCAGGTACTTACATGATACAGAGCCAGGATTGCTGATACTGCACCCCCGTGACCGTCGCCGTGACCCCTTGAATTGTATCTGATAAGAGGTGAACTAGGAAAAGAAGAGAGGGAAGTGTTACAGGCTGTCCTTGCCTGGCTTGCAGCTGTCAATAACATTTCCTTTTTAAATGGAAGGACTAATCCTACTAATCCCAAGCATTCCTATCTGCACAGTGGATTTAGGCAGGGGTGGGGGCCGACAGAGAAAGATGGAAACATTTGTCCTGATGCTTTTGAATTCTGTCCCTCAACTACTCACAGCTTGGAAAGGAAGCTGCTTTCTCCTCCCAGCATCACCCTAGTGCAGTATTAGCTTATTAGAGTAGCATTATCCGACACACACACAGACACAGGACTGGAAGAGGCATGGCCTTCCCAATCCCCTGCCCTCTCTCCCCCTCTTCCCAACTACTGCTCTCACACTATTTTTATGGCACTACTTACTTTTTCTTTATTGGCAGAAAGCCTAAATTAAAGATTACAAATGCGAAGCTCTAGGACAGGTAGCAAGAAGTAACCAAAGCATGAACATGCTTACTACATGCTCAGGACTGTTAAACAAATTCACTCAGGCTGTGACAGTTACATTTGAGGTGCGCTGTACATGTTTGTTTATTCATTCCTGTTGACTCTGAAACATCAGGGGTGCCTACAGAGAAACAATGCTTAGTTAAGCTTCTTCACATCTTGGCCTAAAAGGCAGCTATGTTTTAGACTACACTATGACATTTGCTGACAGCTTTAAGGTGACACAGGAGCCACCAACCGTGGCTGGGGATGCCCTGGGTTGAGTTGCTGGAGGAAAACAAAGTGACTCTTGTCTCCTCCAGTGGGCTGGGAGCAACACAAAGGCTCAACCCTCCCCAGTGAATCATCCAAAGCAGGCAAAATTCCCTAGGCTGTGGGAATTCACATGGAGAATCACAAGGAGCCATTTCTGATGAGACATCTCCAAGTGTCTCTTGGCTGAAGAGCAGTGGACACTTGTCTGAGGACAAGCACACCCAAAGGGTCCACACAGACAAGACACTGACCCCAGAGAGCACCACAACGTGTCATCTTAATGAAACAGGGGCAAGACTCCACCAAAACACAAAAACCCTGGAGATGTGAGACCCTTCAGTCTGAGTGACATGGAAAATCAACCCACGGTGTCACATGCAACATGCAAGCGTGGGGACCACGCAGGGAGGGTTCAACACACCACCAAAATGGAAAGGATGGCAAATGAACAGCAGCCCACCAGCAGAAGGAAAATCAGGGGTTGATTACCATTCCCTTCCCGTGGGGTCCCTGAATCTGTGAATAAAGTGCTCATGATTTTTTCGAAGTTGCAGCTCGGCTCCATGTTCTCGGGATCCTCCGCAAAGTGTCTCAGCATCTCTCGAAGAACATCGTCCAAGGACGTGGCTGTTTCATCCAGGATGATGCTGGCCCTGGCCAGGAACCCGTCCAGGTCTCGTTGGGCTCTGACTTCCTCCTCAAAATTCTTTAATTTCAGGTACTGTGTTAAGGAAAGGTCAGAGCATGAGACAGATAGAGACGACACCAGCAGCAAAGCTCTGTCCTTCACAGTCAGTTCCCATTACAGAAGTAAAATGAGTTTTATGCAATAATGCACTCGAGGTTTGCATTTTCAAGGCTCATCTTAACAGAGTGCTTGTAAGTGAATGCCCAGGTACCATTTATACCCTGACAAAGCAAGCAGAATTAAAAAAAAAAACAGGTGGGTTTTTCTGCCTAGGATAAAATACATATGTTTGTCTAAAAGCAGAAATATTTAAGGTAGCATTTAAAAAATCCTCTGTAGGTTTAAATAACTCAGAAATTCTGAAGAAACACGGGAAAGTCATTTGGGAGGAATGGACTCTGAGCTCAGCATCATGAAAAATTACCAGTATAAGTCTCAGTGCAAGCTAAGTTCTCCAACTGGGAACCATCTGTCCCCAGTACTCCCAGTTAGGGAGCCTGAAGTGGGATATGGGGAACGCCATCCAGTCCATCACTTCTTTTTGACACTTCCTACATTCCTGTTGTTCCCATTCCCAAGGAAGTTTCCTCCTTTTATGCATAATATTTCACTTTGAATCGATATAAATAGAATAAAAAGATGACAGACCAAAACTGTCCCAGCTCTCTGCTGGTTCCTTCTGGTGTCCCAGACTGGTTGGCCTGGAGATGGAAGACACAGCCATGGTGTATTCCAGAACCTCAGCTCCTTTCTGTATTTCTCAGCTGTGAAGTTAATTAATTGAGTGATCAAACTCGAAACGCATCACTCCCATTGCACAAGTCCTTGGAATCCACACCCAGAGCACTGGTGAGGAAGGAGTGACAGCCCTGTCCTCTCCTTCAACAGCTCCATGGGGAAGGAGGAAGTGGGAACTGCACTTTTGTTCCATGGATCTTCCTTCTGATGGGAAAGCAGCCAGTCTGGGATTCGTGATGCTGGCAACCAGATTGTCAGGATACATTCACAAACCCTCAGCTCGCCTCGAGCTCAGCAAGAATCAAGCTCTGAATTGCTTTCCCAAATGTGACACCAAGCTGCCTGCCCAGCCAGGACCGTGGCACATTGTCCCCAAGGCACAGGGGCCATCCCAGAGCCTGACTCATGGATCCCCTCCTGTCATGCACACTGTCCCTACCTTTTCCATTTATAGCCCAGACACAGGGAAAAATGCTACCATCTCCCTAATTACTGTAATTATCACAGCAACTATCAAGTTGTCAGTACACATCCATCGCAATTAGCACTGTTTTACTTTGCATCAATCACTCCTTACGCGGCATCCTTGAGAGGGAGGATTCTCTGAAGGATTTCAGCTCCCACCCCCCCCAAGGCTTTGTAACCATCTGCTTGTGGGAGAGGAGATGTGACACAGCCCCAGCTCCACCTGAGAAGTGCAAACAGTGAATCTGTCTCAAATTATCACTGCAAGAGAGCAGATTAAAACAGCTACCGCCATCTGTAACACACATGGCCATGGGGGCACTGCAGGACCAGCAACCACCTCCCAAAGGTAATTCTTTTCAGCCTCTCTGGCAGAGCCCAAGCCAGGATGCAATTTTAGGTCAAATGAGCCAAACAGGATTTCACAGGGTGGATGGAAGGGGGTACCCATGGAGGCAGGAGGAAGGCTGAGGCCATCAGGAGTGAAGCAGAAGAGTGGAAGGAGAAAGTGGAAGCACAAGAGACATTAGTGAAAGGCATTCCCATGGGTTATCTGCCCACAGCATCTCAAGCTCCTCCAGTGGGCTGTGTGTGACAGCACCACCAGTAGCTTCCTCAACTCATAAGGATTCAGCTCTAGCTCTGCCTTGGCAAAGTAATTTTCCATGCCTCACTCCTGTTTGATTCCCCTGCTCCTGGTCTTTTATAGGAAATAGGGGCAAGATCCATATTTATCACCCATTTATATCATATTATCACTCTCATAAGGTTAGGGAAGGTATCACAGACCCATAGAATGGTTTGGGTTGGAAGAGACCTTAAAGCCCTTCTCAAGCCAACCCCCTGCCATGGGCAGGGACACCTTCCACCAGCCCAGAGTGCTCCAAGCTCCATCCAACCTGGCCTTGGACACTCCCAGGGATCCAGGGGCAGCCACAGCTTCTCTGCCCAACCTGGGCCAGGGCCTGCCCACCCTCCCAGGGAAGAATCTCTTCCTGACAACCCATCTAAATGTTCCCTCTTTCAGCTCAAAGAGGGTTTTGCACATTAAGCATCACGAGGCAAGTAGCCACCATGAAAGGACAGAAATCCATCACTCCCTGAGACACACCAAAATCAAATTAGAGGAAGCAGTGGCACAGCAAAGCTTCTGCAACAGCTCAGACAGAACTGTTCCAGTCAGGACACCCACTGGTTTCAGGGGAGATTAATGATTGCTCCTTCACTAATATTTTTAGCCAGATAGTCAAGTCACACCAGGATATTTGATGCTGGAAACTTGATGCTGGGAACTGCTCAGCAAGAAACCCAAGCCAGCTACCCAATCTCCATTTTAATAACATTAGGTAGGCTTGATTGCAAAGCTGCACCGTGGCAGGAGCAGAGGCTGTTGTTCCAAAACAGGAGGGAGACACTCAAACAGCCTGCCCTGGCTTCAGGCAGGTCTCTTGCACACTCTAATTCATCAGCAGGGCCCAAAATGCAAGACCTCTCCTGGCTGGCTGCTCTGGAGAGCACCTCCACTTACAGCCACTGCAATAGCCTCACAAGAAGGGATGTCCAACAAGGATGTCCTCCTGAGCAGAGAGCTGCCATGGCCCCTTGGGCTAATTCCCTCAGAAACACATTGTGACAGGGATTAAATCCTTCAAACCATGACAAGGAGCATTTCTTTATTTAAGCCAAGTGCTGTGCCTGATACCAATATGCCCACGATCCAGACTGCCCTTCCAGCACTCCTGAAGTGGCACAAGAACCAAAGAGACAGGGACAACCTACAGGGAAACATCTCCAGATAAAGCTTGTGACAGAACTACCTCTCTGCTGGTGATTCCCCCTTCCCAGACACTCGGAGGCATCTCCTCCATGAGCCAGGTCTCAATTTCCTTTGCACTGGAAGCACAAAATTTCCACTCGTCCTCCCTGGAGGCACAAACTGGCAATAGTACCTTTCCTCAAGCCCTGCTAAAGCCCTCTGGTATTTGGGGCTCAGCAGCAAGCTAAAATGCTCAGGCATGAAGTACAGGCCAGAAAAAAGCAGGAATTCTACAGCTCTGAAGAGGGAAAACAAAATAGAAGAGACACTTACGTGTTGGCAGTTTCCAACTATTTCTTATCGGAAGCAGATCCTGCATTTGGGCTTAGAATTTGCACTTTAAGTGATTAAGTTCTTAGGTTACTTTCAGTCAAGTGGATACAACTGAGAACCTTGGCACTAGCATTAGACAAGAGAAATTATTGATCAGGACATTTCCATTGCTGAGCGTGGAATAGCTTATTTTAACTTCTACGATTCTGTATCAAACAAAGTTTGATTGTTTTGGTGGTGGTGGGTTTGTTTTGGGTAGTGTTTTCTTTGGTTTCCCTTTGCTTTGGGGTTTTTTAACTTAGGAGAAAGGTTTCTAAACCTATTACACATTTTCCTCCCACTACTAATTGAGCCTTCTGGAATATCTTTTCAGGATTTGATCTGCCTTAGAGGCCTAAAGCAAAGCAGAATTACAGGGCTCTCTGGGATTCCCTAAAAAGCCCCCAGGGCTCTGGTACACAGATTAAAACCTCAAATTCAATCCATGATTCTCAGGCATTGGAACAGGCTGCCCAGGGCTGTGTGGAGTCACCATTCCTGGAGGGACTTAAAAGCCATGTGGCCCTTGGGGACATGGCTTAGTGGTGGGTTTGGCAGTGGAGGTTGGACTCAGTGATTTTGGAGGGCTTTTCCAGCCTAAATGATTCCATGATTTACCAGGATCAGTGATGCTCCAAGTTTCCATGCACACAGCCAGTCCCTCCAAAAGGCAGAGTGAAAACACCATGAACCTCACAGCCCTAAGGAAAAAACTTCACCTGGTATTAAATACAGAATGATAGAACCCAGAATGGTTTGGGTTGGAAGGGACCTTAAAGCCCATCCAGTGCCACCCCCTGCCACAGGCAGGGACACCTCCCACCAGCCCAGGGTGCTCCAACCTGGCCTTGGACACTTCCAGGGATCCAGGGGCAGCCACAGCTTCTCTGTCCAGCCTGTGCCAGGGCCTGCCCACCCTCCCAGGGGAGATACCAAACTATCAACCCAGTTCCTCCCTGTGCTCTTCCATAGCAGAAGGTTTGCAATAACAGCCCATGTGGGGGTTTTTTGCACTCTCACCTTATTGAGTCACAGACTCAAGAGCAAGTGTAAACCAAGGGTAGTTCCTTAACCACCCTCCTAACCTGCTTGTTTCCAGGGATTGCTGACCCTCCTGAAGGCAGACCTGAATAGCTGGAGTAAACAGGAAACCAAATCCCAGCCATGTCTAGTGGGTGTCTCTGCTTTTGGCTCCAGAGGAGCTCAAGCAGCCTGAACCTTGTGCCCTTGGATCCCTGTGCAGGCAGCTGCAGAAGGGAAAGTGATGAATTAACATGTCAAGGAATTGTCTGGGACAAAAAGCAGTGGAAAACTCAGAATTAGGGGAGAATTTTTCAGAGAAGGAGAAGCACATGGGTTTTCATGTTTTAAGAGAGAGGGGAATCGAAGCAAAGAGGGATTTGTATGCCTTTGGTTTAGGTCAGAGACAAACAGCTCCACAGGGAGTTTCAAAGTCCTTTCTGCACTTCTAGATGATGAAAAAAAAATCAACAAACAGCATCTCTACTTACCTTCCTTGATGTGTGCAGTAACACGCAGCCAGCACTTTCACTTTCAGCTGGAAAAGGGGGGAAAAGATAAAATGCAATCAGAACAATGTCACTGTCACAGGTACCTGACAGGCTGCAGGAGGCTCAGGACAAGGTGAAGCATCACTCTCTTGGCAGAGGGTGATCTCCAGAGAGAAGCAGAGATCCCATTTGTACAACATCTCCCATTTTGCAAGTGTGATCTGAGCCCAGAATTGGCATTATTATGTGATCAGCTGGGGATTGTGTCTTGCAGCTTTTTTTGGCCGTGTCTTTGGTTTGGTTTGTTTTTTTTTTAATTCAGATTCCCTATGTATTTTTACTCTTCTCTCCCCTCCCACCTCCCCAAAAATCTACCTCCTAATCTTTTAATCCGATGCATCATTGTTTGATAGATTGAGGTTAAGATTGCATGAGTCACACTCGTTTGGAAACCCTTCTTGTCCTCGTTGAAGAGTCAACAATAACACCCAGGCGCTTCCAAGGGAGCGAGCTGAGGGATCACACTGACTCCAAGATGAGCACATTAACGTCCTGTCAACTCACCACGCTGCCTCCATAAATCTGAGGGTAAAGAAACACTGCTCTTGGGAAAGAAAACCTCTTTATAGACTGTAAATGGCATTTAGGACGCAGGGAAAATATGGGAAATTCCCCATTCAAACTTGCAAGCCCAACAGTAACGTTTTCTTAGAGTGTCTGTGAAGCAATTTTGGGGGGATAAGCTCCAAAACCAAACAAAACCCAGCTATATTTGCCACGAGCCCATTCCAAACTCCCTGCACCCCAAGCAGCTTCTCTGCAGCACCACTTGTACCACAGAATCATGGAATGGTTTGGGTTGGAAGGGACCTCAAAGACCATCTTGTTCACCTTCCACTAGACCACGTTACTCCAAGCCCCATCCAACCTGGCCTTGAGCCCTTCCAGCCTGTCATCTTTCTTAAGTCCTCATCTTCCCACTCTCCACAAAACCCCCCAGACTGAGCTGCTCCCAGAATTATCCATGAAACACATGAACAGTTTTAATTCAAAGGAGCGTAGAGGCAGCATGGAAAAAACCCACTGAGGAGCAAAACTTTTCCAGAGGCCAAGTTGTGGAAAAGTACAGAGATAAAACAGTTACAGCTACTCAGAGGAGGTTTTAGCTTCCTTTCCAGGTCTGGACTTCCAAATCCTTTAAGAACTCCTGCAATTCCATGTCACACTCCAAGCCCAGCCCTGCTACTCTGCAAAAAACCAAGCGAGGATGCAACTCACTTGAAAACATCAGAACTCCAAAAAAAAAAGAAAAGCAAAAGCAATTGTTTTTTTTGCACAGAGAAATCTGCTTTAACCAAAAATTATCCTTGATCAAACAGAAATTCAAGTCCGATGAGGTTACAAGGCACAAGGCAAAGCGGGAACAGAGTTGACCACAGCAGAAAAAAAGGATTGCCTTCATCTCCCCCTGAACAAAATAAGATGGTTCAGAGGCTTTGATTACATCACCCAACTTCTCCCAAAGTTCACTTGGATGCTGTACATGTGATTAAAAGCATCACTTAACTCGACAAGTCTGCTGGTGCAACAGCCCCAGTTATTACTGCTTTAGACACGTCTTTTGGAAAACACAAGCTGTTTCATCTAAAAAGTGCAATTCATTATTAAAAAGCAAGCACCCAAATAAACCAGAAACATCAAGCATTTTCCCCAGGCTCTTCCATTTGTAGTTCTCCAACGCTCACTTACTCAACTTCCAGCCTAATTACACATGCACCAGTATGCAGGAAGGTTTGGGGGCCATAAATATTCATGGAGGAGAAAACATGTTTTGATTTATCTGCTTTTGCAAAAGATAGTTCTAGAGAGACAAAACCCACCCACAACCCTGAACAATAGCAAGCACATGGTAAAAAGGGAGATGTGCAGCCTGTCCTCGTGGATGCATGGAAATGGTACAGGAATTCATGCTGTCCTTTCATCAGGAAGCAACTCCTGGTTGCTCTTATCAACTCCAAGGTGTATCAATCTTGGCTGACAGCTCTCTCAGGTACTCAGCTGAAATGAGCACCAAGTGCTGCCTTATCAACACAAGCAAAAACAGCTAATTACATCTGCTGGACCAGGAACTTTCAAACTTCTCAAAAAAGCTGTTCTGGGTACGGAGGTGACACTTTGGAAGGCCCAGAGCCTCATCCATCATTCATCCCAGCAACACTCTGCTTGAATTTAATCCAGGATGGGAGATGGATGGATATGGCCATCCCAGTTCTGGGCTGATACCTTAAAGGCCCACTGGAGTGTTCAAACATTACTCAGGGATAGTAGCAAACCCCCTGGAATATGAGAAACAGGGGGACAAATGCACAGAGACCTCCCAAGTGCTTCTCTGCCCCACTTCTATTAAATATCCACTTATTTACTGCAGGGCAACGTGGAATCAAACCCACCATGATGCTGTCCATGACACATCCATCAGGAGACAGCTTAGCCAGAGCTCAAGACCAACCACCACCAGCTTACCACACCTTTTCTTCTCCTTTGGCCCTATCGCTGGGGGAGGTGAGAAGATTCAACACTCTCAACCCTTGCACCTCCCCACGGACAACATGGATCCATCACATCAGCTGTGTCTCACTGACAGAAGCCCTAAGTGGGTTTCCCACCTGGATGTCAGGATTAAACATATTTAAACAGCAGGTTGGGGGCACATCAAGTTTTCATTCTTATTTTTGTGGCCCTCCTTGCTGGACTAACCAGGCTGCCAAAGTCTATTTTTGGCAAGTGAGTGAACCACGGGCATTGTCCTCTGTGCTCACTCACACTGAGGAGAGCTGCCAGGGGTGGCTGCCCTTATCTGTTGGGCTTCTCTCCAGGCCCTGCCCAGGGGAAAACCAAAAAGTCACTGATGCATCTCCGACATCCCCTGGCAGCCACATCAAGGCGACACGCATATCCCGAATTTCTAGGATGTGTGCATGCAGGCACGCAGCACTGTCCCAAATTTATAGGAGGCAGGCACGTAGCATTATCCCAGATTTCTAGGACACCAGCACGTAGCACCATTCCCAATTTCTAGGAGGCAGGCACACAGCACCATCCCCAATTTCTAGGAGGCAGGCACACAGCACCATCCCCAATTTCTAGGAGGCAGGTATGCAGCACTATCCCAAATTTCTGGGATGCAGGCACACAACACCACTGAGGACGTGGCAAGTGACTCCCTTTGGAGTTCTCTCAGGTTTTGACAACCTCTCTGATGCCCATGTTGGCAAATTCAGGGCATTGTGGAGTCCCTCTGGTTTTTATTTCCCTCCATCTTCTGAACAGGACCCATCCAACTTCAACATGGGCAAGGCTATTTAATACTGGGAAGTTTATTTGCTGTTCTCCAGAGCAGTTTCATCCCAGCTGCCCTAATGACATCCCTGAGAGCAGCCCAGGGAAACCAGATCCCCTCCACCCCCTGCTTAGATAAGGACATCTGCCATGCACAGATAACCCTGACAACAAACCCCTGGAAGTCAGATCCCAAAGTTTAAGGCTCTGCTTTCACCTGGGATCCCCTTTCCCTCCCACAGGTCCCCAGTGCTGCCCTTGATACCTGAGAAGACCCAAGAGTCTTTGGAGCAAAGCCACCTCTGGAAGGCTGCAGCACCTTAGGACAAGATTTTCCTTTGGGATAACAGGAGTGGAAATTGGAAAGCAGGGACACTTTGGCTGTGCACATTTCTTTAGATCTAAATGTTAACTATATATACATATGCACTATAAAATAAATCAGAGCAGAATACTATATTAGCACCTCCATGGTTTTCTCTGAAAAATATCAAAGATCTGGTGTGGGTAAAAGTATTTAAAGTTTGGGGGTTTCATTAAAGAAGAGCTATTTTATCTTTGTTGCTTTTTTGCTTTTATCTTTGTGTTGAACCACACTGCAAGCAGAAAAAAAAAGAAACCACTCTGCTTTTAGAATCTGCCTTCAAAATACATAAATAAAAACACATCAGCACATGGCATGACAGGAGCTTGTTGGGAGCAGTGGAGATACCTCCAACTCCTCCCTGGCAGGGAGGGATTGCACAATCAGGATCTCAAAGGAATTCTTTGCTTTGCTGAGTCTGGGCTAATCCCCATCAGATTTAAATAATTTTGGTTAAATACTGTTAGATAAATAATTGTGCTTTAATTACCCCACATTCCCACAACCGGGTGATGGGCTGAGCTGCAGCAGAAAGCCTGAAGTCAATGGGTTGATCCCTGAAAACAACACCCAGGTTTAAAGGCAAGTGGGAATAAACAACCAGCTACAGGACTGTGGAGCAGCAAAAACACCTGGGCAGGTGAAGGACCAGCCCCTCACACTCCTGAGTGGAGGAACTGGAAAAAGAGGGCACTCCAGGGACTGCTCAGGGCTCTGGTACAGAGCCAGGGGCAGAAGAGGGGCAGGCACTGAGCTCTGCTCTGTGGGGACCAAGGACAGCACCCAGGGCATGGCTGGGGCTGGGCCAGGGCAGGGTCAGGGGGGATCTCAGCCAAAGGCTCT
>JAWWEW010000131.1:71307243-71331830 GCA_035583185.1 Anabacerthia variegaticeps
CCTATTCCCTAAAATGGTACACACCTGATCCCAAAAAGGGCACACACAGAGGCCCCCAGCCCCAAAGAGGGGCACACACAGAGGCCCCCAGCCCCAAAGAGGGGCATACCTGACCCCAAAAAGCGCACATGCCCCAGCCCAAAAACGGGGCATACCTGACCCCAAAAAGGGGCATACCCATCCCCCTAAAGGGGTACACACCTGACCCCAAAGAGGGGCACACGCAGAGGCCCCCAGCCCCAAAGAGGGGCATACCTGACCCCAAAAAAGGGCATACCTATTCCCTAAAATGGTACACACCTGATCCCAAAAAGGGCACACACAGAGGCCCCAGCCCCACAGAGGGGCACACACAGAGGCTCCAGCCCCACAGAGGGGCACACACCTGACCCCCAAAAAGCCTCTGTCCACCCGTTCCTATCCATTTTACCCCAAGCACAATAAAACACCAGAGCCCAAGTTGCGGCTGCCCCATCCCTGGGGGCACCACAGGCCAGGCTGGATGTGGACACAACCCCAGCTCACAAAAGCCATGCCCACATCAGGGCATGGTACAAAGGGTGCCTTTAACCCCCTCCCAACCCCAAAAGGTGTCTGCCACTCACCGGTGGCCCGCGGGGCGCCCTCGAGGTTGACGTTGACAAAGAAGCGGATGCTGTCGGCCGAGACGATGGTGGAGTTCACCGTGTCGTAGAGCTCCTCGCTCGGCGTCTCCTCCTTGGCCTCGGCGCCGTCGTCCGTGTGGCACTTGAGGTAGCCTGGAACGGAGACGGAGAAGTGGCGAGGGGGCCGCAGGGTGTCCGACGGGGGCGGCGAGGACGAGGGCGAGCCCTCGGCCATGGCGCGCGGCCTCCCCGAGGGGCCACGCCGCGCCCGGAAATCTCAATCAATGGCCAAATCCCAGCCCCCTTGGGCCCCTGTGCCCTCTCCACAGTGGATTTAAAACAAAACAAGGGTGAAAATGGGGTGGGAAGTGTAAAAAAGCCAAGCATGAAGGGAGAGGTGCCCCGAGTGTGGCGTGCGGCCCGGCCCAGGCCCGGCCTGTGAAGCGGCACCCCCGGCCTGCGGCCTGGCAGTGTGGAAAAACCTGCAAAATAACCATAAAAAAGGGTTTCCAAGGACATTGCTGGTACAGGGAGAGCCCCACGGGGCAGGGCAAGAGATGGCCCAAAGTGGCAGCGGGGGAAAGAAGGACAAGTTTTGTTAATTACCCCTCAAAAAGCCTTTGAGGAGGCTTTAATTAGAGTTTAACCCGGGCCCGTCCCACAGCAACATCTCATTATTGAGAGGCTGGAGGACTCTTGTAGCACACTCGTGTACCGTATTTAATTAGGAGAATTAGGGACATCACAGAATGTCGATTTTAATGTTACCAGGATTACCCAGCAGCTTCCCCTCATCTCCTGACGAGTGTTTTATGCCCAATTTGAAGCAGCAGGGATACGTTTCATTAGCTGGCTTTGGGCACTGCGGTGAAATGAAAAGGGGATGCTTCAAGACAGTGGCTTGAATGGGAACTAAAATATTGATGGCTTTTAAAGGCTCACATAAGCAAATGTAGAGGCTGCAGCTGCCTCTGAGGGATCCAGCCCACAGCTCATCACCACAAAACAGGACCCAGGAGAGCAAGGCCATGGTCAGGAGCCCAGTGACACAGGACAGGGGCTCAGCATCCCCCAGCACAGCTCACAAGGTCTTAAAAGCCTTCAGGTGACTTCCAGACTACTCATTCAAGGTGTGGGAAGCAAGAAAACTCTGAGATGAACCCCCATCCTGGTCTCTGCCACCTCCACCTGCCTGCCTGATGGGAATAAACCCGAATGGATCCCATCAGAACTGCTCTGAAGGCTCAAAAAAGCATCCAGGTTGCTGCTGTTCCCATCCAGCAGAGCACACCAAGGACTCCACCACCCTCTGCTTCTGGTGGAGTTTTAGCCTGGTTGCAACCCTGCCCAAAGGACATTTGTCCAAAGACAAAGTGAAGAGAGTACAGGGAGCACCTGAGCACAACACCCCAAGTACCACAGCACTTGGGGCACCACCAGGTATGAAACACCTGCTGGCAGACAAAGCAGGGTTGAGGAGCAACCTTTGTCCTAGAAGGATGGACAACAGCCAGCCAGAGGGGCTGCTGCCATTGGAAGTACTACAGAGTCCTGTGTAAGCATCTCAATCCCAAACTAAGCACCAAACTTGGAGTTTGGTTCCCCTAAAATGCACGATGGACACCATAACCTCTCCTCAAAGCAGAACATCCACCAGTGCTGACATTCCCCCCAGTGCCAGGAGAGCTTGGGCAGCCCCAGAGAGACAAAACCAGACCAGGTGAGGCTCAAATCCGTGATCCTGGCTTTTCCATCACAGCCAGATCCAGGGAAGTTGTCACAACAGGTCCTTCTCCATCCTTCCCACTGGGTGGGTCAGATGGGAGGCACGTGAGGAAAAGATGGTTTGAGCACCCAGCTCAGAGAACATGGGTGAGTTTTCCCTCACTATCAGAGGCACAGATGAGTGAATGGGGGAAAACTAAGCAGGAAAAAACCTATTTATTGCCCCCTCCCAAGCCCACAGAAACTGGTTTGATAACAGAGGCAGCAGTGGCCCCTGAAAGAGAGGGCTGGAGACAGGACGAGCAGCCCAGGAGCTGGAAGAAGGGCAAGGGTGGAGTAGGATCAGAGGGTTGGGCAGAGGTCAGCGAGGACTCTGGCAAGGGAAGCATCCTCTGTTCCTCCCTCTTTAGGGGAGGAAAGAGCAGAACAAAAGGCAGCCGAGCCTCGTGTCCCTTGGGCAAGGGACGGACAAAACACTCGGCTTGCAAATAATCCCAAACCTGGGCTGTACGGCAACTGCAGCCCCGGGCAGGTGTCTGCTTTGTCACTAAACCACCTCAGGCTTTCCAACCGCTCCTGTTTGGAAGCCTATTAGTCTGCCAGGAGTTTTAAAACACACGAGCAGCTTATGCCTGTCAGAGGCAGGGTCACCCTGAGGTGAGATGGGCTCTGTGTGCAGCAGATGTGCCTTCCCCCCGAACGTGGCTCCAGCGTTGCCTCCAGCCCTGGCAGCTGCTTCCCACCCCATCCCACGACATCCACCGAGTGCCACCCCCGCTGCTTGAAGGGCAGAGGATGCCACAGGCGACAGCAGAAGCTGTTCAGCTCCTCTGGAAGGCTCTGATGGGTGTTCCGAAGAAGTTCAGAGCAGGATTGCACAGTTTGGGGAATTATCACTCAGGTTTCCATATGGCAGCACAGCCCCAGTAACACTTTAGAGCCTGGGCTGTGAGCAGTGGCTTCAGTGAGGTGGAGGGCAGAGTAAGACACATTTTCACTGCCATCAGGGTGGATGGAGAGGAATTTAAGACCTCCAGATTGGTGCCCCCTCGTCCCTGTCACTGCAGATTGCCACCTTGAGACGATGGCAGCGCTTGCTGAAGTGCCACGAGCTACAAGACAGAGCTCTGAGCACAGAAAGCGACAGTTCAGCCCAAAATATGGTCTAAAATCACTGAAGAGATGAGAATTGAGGATTAATTTAAGGCTGGCTGAAATCACTGCAGCCCTCCTGCACCATGAGGAAAATGTGGCCAGGACAATCCTAACCCTGTAGGACCCATCTCATGGCAAAGAGAAATAGAACAGCATGGAAAGGACATGAGCCCAAGGACAGCAAGCACCGTTCTTCAGTGCTGCAGGAACAAGCCCCACTCCTCACCCTCTGCAACCACAAGCAGCAGATACCTTTAACTCTAAGCCTTCCTTTACCTCAGCCCATCCTGTCCAACATGAAAAATAAGCCATTCCCCCATTTTATGGAGGTGCTGGGAAGAAAAAAAAAGACATAAATGCGATTTCTCTAGCCATTCCCCTCCGAAGCATCACCCCCTTCCCCTGTAATCCATGCCTGGCCCAGGCCTGCCTTGCTCTAATATCCCAATATCCATTCAAGACCAGGCTGGATAGGGCTCTGAGCAACCTGGTCTAGTGGAAGGAGTCCCTACCCATGGCAGGGGGTTGAAAATAAATGCTCTTTAAAGTCCCTTCCAACCCCAAACATTATGATTCTATCCCCAGACTTTTCTCTTTACTCTCACCACCTTCTCAAATGCACTTCATCTCCTGGGTGCTGCTGCCATCAGCCCTCTCTCAGCTCTGCCAAGGTGCCTGCCCTGCAGCTATTTTGCTTTTGAGCTGAGTTTTAAGAGCCCAGCAGCGACTTGAGCTGCAGCAGAGGTGGCATCACCTCTCCCCCCCCAGCAGCTCTAGTGGCACCTGGCAGCTGCACCTGGGGTAATAAAAGCAGCAGAGTAGGAGTTGGCAGGAAGCACAGCTTCAGCCACATCAGATATGTTCCCTGGAAAAAGCTTAATTGCTCCGTGGGAGCAGCACTCACAGCCCAGGGGCTGCTGCCATCTCCAAGAAA
The DNA here is from genome assembly GCA_035583185.1 of Anabacerthia variegaticeps. Taxonomy (NCBI): domain Eukaryota; kingdom Metazoa; phylum Chordata; class Aves; order Passeriformes; family Furnariidae; genus Anabacerthia; species Anabacerthia variegaticeps. Next base: position 71,311,663 of record JAWWEW010000131.1, read on the forward strand.
AGCCAAAAAAAAAAAAATAAATATCTTAATCAAGCTGAATTTCCTGGGAGAAAAGCAGCAATATTGCTAAAAACATCACCTCCCACAGTGTCCACCACAAGCCTGGGAAACTGTTCTCATTGACAGCACCTGTTTGCACAGCAATGCCTGTTCCCTCAGCCAAATCCAAGCCCCAGCTTCCAGAATCACAGAATTGCATCCCTTCTTCTTCAGAAGAGGGAGTTGCCCCCTCCCAAAAAAGCCTCTTCAAAAAGCCAGGCAGCCAAAGCTGCATTAAAAGAGGGATTTTGATTTGTGACTGGCAAACCAACACTGTGAGCTAGCCATGTTAAAAGCCACTTCAGACTTCTCAAGTGAGTTTTTTAAGCACAGAAGGCAGCAAATGGTTTTGAAAGAGCCCAAGAACTATTTTTTAATCCATTTTCTCAGAAGAATTACAGGTCAAGTACAGAAGGACAACAGAATCAATAATAATAGATACTCAATAACTTTTAGAAGAACACCAACTGGGACATGGGCATTGTCCTAAATCCAGTCTAGCTCTTTGAGCATCCTAGTGCTCATATTAAACTCAAGAGATATTTAAACCCTGTGATATTTAAACCCTGTATCTACTCAAAAACCAGTCCTGATACTGGCATTAAGTTAAAAAAAACCCTCAGCTTCATCTCATTTTTCTATTCCAGCATTTTCAACCTTTTCTGGCCAACAACAGACACTCATTTTCAAGAAAGGTGTGAAGTTCTAATTAAGCTGAGCTGATCAGCCTGAGCTTTAAGCCACCAGAGGCTTTGCTTTGTTCCCTGAGTGCTGCAGGTTCAGATTCGCTGCGTCACTGGGAAAACACCCAAAATCCCCAACTTTGGGTGCAAAAGGAAACTCAATTAATAATGGAACCTCCACCTCCATTCTGACCTTTACACTCTGCACAGAAACACAGATTCCTGTTGCCTCCATAGGTTAGATAACCTTGCAGTGAGTTAGTATTGGCAGGAAGAAAACAATTGAAGGATTCAGGAGAGACTTGGAAGAACTTTAAGTGTTATCAGTACAGCATTTTAGGGAAGAAAAGGGTTTAAACAGCATCCTACTCACACATGAACCAAAGCAAGTTTTTGGTCACACATCATATGCTGCTTCCAGCATAATCACCTCCTTACCAAAATAATTCTTTTTTTTTTCCCCTTCAGATATAATGAGAGCAACTGCATTGCTAAAACAGACAATTGATCAAAACAGCAGAAAGGGCTTCAAAGTTAGGGGTTTACTTCTTGTTTTGAACCACAGGAGTCATGAAAAATCCCTTTTACCACTAACAAATGACTCCATTTCACAGGCAAGAACAACTGCAGGGCTGCAGCCACCCAGCAACACCCTCTCCCGGGGCTGCTCTCCACTCACATCCTGCAAAGCTGTCTCCCTCTAAATTAAAAATTTAAGCCATGCTGATTAAATAAAGCAGCTCTGCATACAGCTGGATGCTCCCTAGAATTTTAAGCTTTCCCTCTGGTTCACAGCTGAGAGAGTCCCTGGCAGGGCTCACTCATTTTGTCCTAAGGAGATTTACCCACCGTGTGGTAGCCACGTGGACACAGGTCGTGCCAGCCCAGGAGAAGACCTTGGTGTTGGACTGCTGAGGGTTTGCTGCTGACTCCTATTTGGGAAGAGGCCACAGCTTATCCTGCATGCTTTGCTTAGAAAAACTCCTTTTTTAAATTTCCCAGAGAAGCTGTGCCTGCTCCTGGATTCCTGGAAGTGTCCAAAGCCAGGTTGGATGGAGCCTGGAGCACCCTGGGCTGGTGGAAGGTGTCCCTGCCCATGGCAGGGGTGGCACTGGATAGTCTTTAAGGTCCCTTCCAACCCAAACCACACCAAATTATTTGGGGTGGCACAGGGAGGCTAATAAAGGCTTTCTCCACATCATCTAGATGGGATTTAGGGAACTGTCCTCCAATCCCAGTCCCTCCAGGGGTTCCTTAAGGGACAGAAGAGCCAAGGAAGTGTTGGATGATGGTTCCTGTCCCTTCACCAGGCACTGGGAGCTCATCAGATACGTTTTGCAGCCTTTTGGAGTAATGGCACCTGCTCTAATGGTGACAATCCATTACCTAAATTCTCAGAGGGCTTCAAAGCGCACAGATTAAACAAAAGCCTACCCTTACAAAGAAAAAATAATCCAAAGCAGAGGTAGAAAGAGTAGAGCAGGTGAGTCAGCAGGACCAGACCTGCATCCTCCAACATCCCTCCACTCCTGCCTGACCAGAACCTCAGCTGCATCTTCCCAACCCTACTTGGAGAGTCAGCCTTTTGTCATGAAGAGCCAGATGAAGACAGCAAGTCTCCACTGCCACTTCAGTGATAATTCATAACAGAACTGAAAGAACTGATCTGCTACCAAAAAAAATAAAAAAATTAAATAAACAACACCCAGGCAAACTTTTGAATTAATTCCAGTATTGTATTTTGCAGCCAGATTTCTAGGAAATGTTGTGAATAATCCAAGTAATTCAGTGGAGTGTTGTTTTTATTTTTGTTGTTGTTTTTACAAAACACAGCAGCACGTGGAGTTTCAGTTCTGCAGCAGAACCCTCCGAAATCAGGAGTGTTCATTTTATTACAGAGCTCCTGGGAGTTCTCAGAAATCAAAACCTGCATCAAACCTGTGATCCACCCCTCTTGTGCTCCCCCCAGGTTGCAGCAGTGCATCTCCTGCTGGTCAACTGGGCATCTCATGGGGCAAAACCCATTGGGGCAAAAGGATTTGTTTCACAAAGACATTTAGATTAATCTCCTGGTCAAGCAAACAATTCCAAGCCAGATAAAGTCAAATAAAAAAAAAATAAGAAAACTAACCCCCTCCCCAGCTGACATACCAGGCTGAACTGCAAACTGAGAAACAAAAACAAGCAGCTAAAGTATATCCAAACATCCCGAGCCAGACTGGGGCCTTGGGGCCCTTCAACACAACTGCAATTTATTGTGCCAGCAAAACCAATTAATGAGTCAGGGGAGCCCAAGCACTGAGGGATTTGCTCTGGAAGACAAAAATTAAAAAAAAAAAAAAAAAGGATGCTCCAGGATCTGTGGAGGCAGCTTTAAAACAATGCCCCAGTTCAGATACCCCCAGCATGACACTGGCACTCCTTCCTTTGGCTTTTCCAAGAGAAAACCTCCAGGTTTGGGTCTTATCAGGGAAACTTTGTGGCTCTATTAAAAACCTCATCATAAACTGGTGGAATTTAATCACTTGCAGGTAATACCAGTGACTTTGGAGCTAATCCACCTGCAGCAGGCACTGGGTACTCCTCCACCTCCCCAGAAGGAGCAGGATTCAGGATTCTAGCAGCCAAGGGCCAGTGTGTGAGGCTTGATGGGTTATGCTGAGCTGCATTTCATCAGGACTCCAATTATCCTGAGATTTGGATTGGGCCTCCACAATCAGCTCATTACTCACTTAAATCTGCCAGAAAGAAAACTCATTTGTCACAACAACCTGAGGGAAGATTTAGGTGGCTTAAACACACATGGGGCAGGGAGGGGGACACCAATTATCACCAGGTTTGCTTGTGCAAGAGGTTTGTTCCACAGACTCAAAGGAAAGAGCAAGACATGGATTTTCATCAGCAAGGGGACAGAACAGCTATAAAAACTGGCTTGAAAACAGGCCATGGCCAACAGCTCCCACCACAAACCTCCAACTGGGCAGGAATAAGATTATGGCCTTATTTTTCCTACTACTAATCACACCACTAGTTCCTTTTGTCCCCCCCTCCAGCTGCATTGCAAGCTTTTACCTTCTGCAAGGTCTTTTTACCTTCAAAAGACCACAAAAAACAGTTCTCAGTCAAGCTCTTCCACTAATAGAGAAAAATCAGAGTATGGTGGAAACTGGAGCTTGCAGCTGAAGACACGAGCTCCTTTGATAAAATTCCTGAATTTTTAACTACTAAAAGTTACCAGATAGGTTGGTACATGGTTGGGACCACAACAACCCCCTGAACTCCCCAACCAGTCATATACTAATTCACTAGAAAATCCTTCTGGGGTTTTCCCTCAGCTCCTGAGTAATTAACAGAGCTACAAATTACTACAGACTTGAAGTTTTTATGAGCAGCAAATATCCAGGAGGTTCTTGCAGAGCTCTGCTTTGGTGCTGCAGCCAAGATCCTCCCCACTACAACACTTGAAACTAAAACTCAGCTTTTGAATTTGAACATTGCTGCAGCTGCTTTGAGAACACGAGAATAAAAGGGGGAAAAAGTTACCTCTGGCAAAAGGCAGACCCAGAGCTCTGAACAGAGCCTCAGATATGCTCAGAAACAAAAACATCCTAATTACTAAGGATACAGACAACCATATGTATAAGCAAGATCTCAGAAGGAGATAAGGAAAAAGCTCCACTCTGCACAGAGCAAGAGTATCAAAAGATGTTTCTCTACTGAGACAGGGGAAAAAAAGACATCCAAAACAAGGAGGATGCCTATTTTTCAGCTTGCCCTCCCCACCACACAGCTTAGGGGATTGCTTTTCCTCTTCTAAATGTGGGCCAAGAGCATCTCTCAGTCTCCACAAAGAACTGGCAAAGCCCAACAAGCGGTGCCAAGGAGCAGCTTAACGATTACGCAGCTCCGTTTCAAAACAACCAGTTTTGAAACTGTGTGAAAAGGTTACTTCTTTATCTGTGGTTTCCTCTAGCCCTGACGAGGTTTTTAGGTAAGGCTTTCAGAATCTGAGGGCGTGGAAACTCCTGGACAGGGAAGCACCAAAGCAGTGGGAATATTCCCACTGGCAGCCTCCAAGATGCGCTGCCCATCTGCTCGGAGCCCTCGGTGAAATCAGGCAGCACGAGGTGACTCATCCCTCAGCAGCAACTGAACTTTGGAAAAAGGTCACTTTGGAATGAGGAACCAGAATGCCAGCAGATCTGAGAGTGAAATAACCAAGAAATCCACTGTATTTCCACTCACTAATAATGCAACGCTGGGGATGAAGAGGAACTTGCACCGTGCCCTCCTTGCCCCAAACTGCACAGCATTTTAACAGGAAAGCATCACCCACGGTTTCGTGAAGCCCTCACTGGCAGCTCTGAGGTGCTGCCTCCTTAAGACAAAGGAGGAAGCTGACTAATAACACAAATACGGGGCAGAAATGCCCATTGCCATGGCACCCACTCAGCCAAAGAGAGGTTGGAACGAGGGACGCCACAACTACAAACGTGCACTCCAGAGATCTGCTTTGGGGTTGGGTTTTTTTTGTTTGGATAGCTTGAGGAAGGCAAGACTGAGTCCTGGAAGGGGACATGCAGGGCCACATGAAGTGTCAGGACAGACAATTGTCCTTGTGTCTCCTGTGAGAATGAACTGGGTGGCTCCAAAAGAGAAGATGCCTTTTTCCTACACCTCCAAACCCAGCAGTGTTTCTCACCAAGCCCTTACCCTGCTCTCGGCCACAAGTTAGAGGCTTTTTCACCCCTCCAGATCGCAGCCTGGATCACTCTGACATTCCCAACCCTCAAGAAAGCACTCAGCACATCCCAAAGGGCACCAAGGGAGGTGGGAGGGAAGGAGCAGGGCTCCCTAGACCTCATGCCCCACATACCTCCAAGAAACCTCCCCAGGGTCAGGCATTAATTTCTGCCCTTCTGCAACTCAACCCAGCCTTCAGAAAATATCTCCTACTACATATGAGAGGACTTAGCTCCCAATTTCATCCCTTGACTCCCAAAAATTGACTCCATGGAATGCTTCCAGAGGAAACAAATGAGCCAGTGCCAAAGGAATTGCTGTCTCCAGCAGGGCTGGATCTCCATAGCTTCCCCTCCCAGATGTTCACGTAAGGCCTGGCCCTCTGGAACAAGCAAGAAGAGCCTTGTGGCAGCTACAACCACCTAGAGGCCTAAAAAACTGGAGAATTTTAGTCTTTTCCTGTCACCATTTGGAAATCCTGAACACTCCAAGCACTTCCACAGGCAAGAAGCTCCAGGCCCTGAGAGACTAGATCATGAAGAGGCTGGTCTGGAGTGGAACATTCAAGAAGATCTCTAACACCCTGAACATGCTTTTTTTGGGAGAAGCACATGGTGGGGAGGGTTGGAACTAGATGATGTGTGAGGTCTCTTCCAACCAAAATTATTCTATGATCCTCTTTCTCCAAAACCCAAAGTTGAGACTTCAAGTTTGAAAGTAGGGCACTTTGTCCCTTGATCAGCCCAGCATTTCCAAGATCTCAAGTCACCTTATTTGAGGCACATGATCCATGTTTCCAAATCCCACCACTTAATCCTGCTTCAAAGAAAAAAGTCTTTGCACCAAAAGATGCATCTGCCAGAGCCATCTTTGATGCTCTTTGGCAGGATGTCTCCAAAGGGATCCAACACCTACACACGATCTCTGCTCCAGCAGAAGAACAAGCAAATACACCTGCCAGGCTCTATTACAGGAAAACATCATGAAAGAACTTGAAAAACAAGGAGCCACCCAGAATAGTCACTGATGACAACGTGGAGATGATTATTTACTGCCTATCTCAAACATCTACAGGATTTAAAAACACGGAGTCTGCTCCCAGTACAAGATTACACAAGCACCACACAAGACTTTTCACACCACACTGAAGCTAAATGGGTTCTGTATCACCTCTTGCAAGTTCTCATCTACCCCTGCAATGCAGCTCTCCCTCCAATAAGGTGGAACTGTACACAAAAAAGTCAAATAATACTTGCCACTCTCTTCAAAGAAGTATCCATTCCTTGACATCGCTGCTGGTGGAGACTCTGGAAAAGAGGTAGAAAAAAGGAAACATAAGAATCATCAAAAGTCTGAGTGTTTTCATCTTACTGCTAAAGTCACTGTAAACCTGGGTCACAGCAACAAGACAATCCCAAAAATACTGCAGGCATCCCATTTTCCTGAATGTGGTAAATTTAACCTTTTGCTTATTGACTTTAGTGTTTGCCACAACTTTTCTATATGGCCACAGTCAGCACTTGGAAAAAAAAAGTCTCAGACATCTTGGGCTGGGACCACAAACCAGCAAGACTGTCAGGATAAGCCTGATCACCTCAGCAATCTACCAAACCTCAAAAACATAAAAATAACACAAAAATAAGACAAGCTTATCAGCTAAAAGGTTTTGTGGAAAAATACAAACCATAACAAAGCTCAGGTTGTACCCTGTGCTCAGATAAAACAAACCAGTTGAATATAGGAAAAAAATAACTCAATTTACACGAGAATGGGACTTCACATCCCATTCTGCTGCTCCTAATCATCAGCATACCCCCAAAACAGTGCTTGGCACTTGGAGATGAGCCCCAGAACATTTCAGCCTTCCTTGGACCACTTCCTGAGCTGGGGGTCCTGCAGCAACACCATCTGTGCCAACGGGGTCTCATGAGGAAGCCAAAATGAGAAGTGACACCGACCAAGAGCAAACCCACAAACACAAGAGCACCAGGAATGAATCCCCACAGTTAAATATGGAATATGCTTTCTGTGAGTGAGTCAGTTCTGCTTTTACCTGCTGGCAAGGTGGGGATTGACCACCTCTAGGTGACAGAGCAGCACAGGAGCTCCTGCTCTCAGGTGCCATCAAAGCCTGGTACCCAAGCCCAGCCAGCATGGGCAGGAGCACCATGTTTTCCATACAGGTGCCAAGCCCCTTTCACAGGGAGAGAACAGAGCTCTGGACTCCAAAGCCTTGAGCAGGGGTCACCCAAGCAGTCCCCTAGAAAGCTGCTGCCTCTTCCCAGCCAAAATGCAATCAGACAGAGGAATAGGCTTGCTGTGTCTTTCCCCCCTTCATTAGGCTAATCAAACATTACCTACGCAAGCCTGCGATGAATTTGGGCCAACAAGGAAAGAGGTTTTGCCTGCCTCATTGTTCTGCAGATTAGGCTTCCTGCTTTTCCTTTGTGCCATGAGACTGTTTCCCAAAGCCCCTTTCTCTACCCCTTGACTTTTGGCTGAGAGATAATAGGCTTTTTAGTCCCTTTTCCAGTGTGCCACGTTTTGAAGCATCATAATTCACCCTGGTCCCCTGGGTGACTTCGTGCATCAGACGGATACAAGTCCCGCCACTGACGGCAGCGCCTTCCAGCCCTGACACTTGTCACCACTGACACCACTGGGCTGCACAGGTTCCTGGAGGGACACCCTCATGACCATGACAGAGAGAAAAAAAAAAAGCCAGCACAATAAACCAGAGGGCAATTCAAGTGTCTGGTCCAAGGGAGAAACACAATGTTCCAAAGTTCATCCCAGAACAATGGGCTGGAGGAACAAAGGCACCGAACTGTGGCCAAGGGGCACCCATTACACGAGTCAATTGTTTCCCTCCACCTGGAAGGGAAGGAGAAGATCCATCCAGACTGATTAGCATGCTAATGATCAAAGGAAAGTTCTTTAAAGAGGCACTTATTGTGCAATGATTGCATTTACGTATTTCAGGGAAACAAACTGACGGATTACCCAAGGAACCGACATTCCCACCAGGATGGTATATCCATTTCTCACTTTTGGTATGGCTTTGGAGGGAGTCTGAAGCGACATGTTCATCCTTCACTAGGCAAAATGAGACACTTGGCCTTCCCTTCAGCTCCTTCTGCAGGTTGATGATGTCTTAATGATCAGGAACTGGTTGGTTTATTCCTTAGAAATCCCTTCCAACCTCAGCACTGCCTGGGTTGACTTTGCACCTTTCCTTTGGGTGGCTGCTTGCACTGGCATGAAAAGGGCAAGGCTGGGCTGTTCCAGCAGGCAGTGCCATTTCATTAGGTGGCACTCGTTCCTCTGAGTCACTAATGAGCAACAACACGCTCGGGCAATTACGTTGGAGGTGCTGTTTTTTCAGATGAGTCATAAAACAAAGGTCTTAACCTTGTAATTAAAGATGCAATGGCACGTTTGGGAAAAAAAGAAAAAGTCAGGCGTTCACCCTACTTCATCCTGGAGAAAGTCCAGCCCTGGCAATTTGTCTTCTCCCAACATAATGCTGTCCCACAGCACCAACCCCATTCAGACTTCCAAACAGCCTTGTTGGCGCCTTTGGAAAAGCTGTTCCAGCCCCCACGGAAGGGGCCACGCACACGAAGAGCGGCAGCAACCTGAGGGTAACGTGCCCAGGAGGGAAAAGGTGACAGGGTGTTTGTTACACAAGCCCAGGCAGATGCAGGGGGGGATGGGACTGGTTGAAAGGTCAGGGGACCAGCAGAAGTGGAGGTAGGAAGGGTAAATTGGGGGCTGAATCATCTGCACACCCCTGAGAATCCAGGGAATGCAACACCCACTGAAATTTGTCATAGAATAATTTGGGTTGGAAGGGATTCTTAAAAGGTCACCTTGCCCAACTCCCCTATCATGGGCAGGGACATGGTCAACTAGATCAGGCTGCTCAGTGCCCTGTCCAACTGACCTAGAATATTTCCAGGGATGGTGCATCCACCACCTCTCTGGACAACCCATGTCAGCACTTCACCACTCTCACGGTCAAAATTGCCTTATACGTAAGCTAAATTGACCCTCTTTGTTTAAAACCATCACCCCTTATCTTATCAGAGCAAGCCCCTCTGAAAAGTCTGCCCCCATCTCTCATACATCCCTTTAAGCACTCAAATATCACAATAAGGTCTCTCCAGAGCCTTCTCTTCCCCAGGCTGAACTTTTTAACCGAGCAAGACCAGTATCAGAGGGTATCAGAGGAAGTCCAATCAATATCTTTGCTCCTTCCACATCAGTCCCTCTCTCCCTGTATTTCCCCCAGTTTAGCAGAAGCAAGCATTCCTTATGCTGATGGATGATGCCTATGGACATGGCCAGCTAGACTGGGCTTAAGTGTAGGCTCAGGAGCAGCTCCACCTGCCTTACCTCTCACGAGGTTTATGGCATTTAATACCCAAGGTCTCGGCTTCTCAGCCCTGTTTTGCTGGAAATGAGCACCCTCTTTTCTCCAGAAGTCAGGTCCATACCCACCTGACCACACACCAACCTGCATGTCCTCTCCCCACCTCTGGAAATTAAAAAGAGTTCACCCAAGGGGCAGTTATAAAACACCGCAGTAATTGATGCACAGGTTTGGCTTTGGGAAGCCTGGCAGGGAATACTAGTCTCCAAATTCACTAGGGATCAACATGATAACGCTCCAGGGTTTGCCTGAAGTTCCAGGATTGTTTCCACAAAGAATAAATCTTCCTCCAGCCTGCAAAGGCTGGTGCAGGGGCAGAGTTCCTCCTCTCCACTATGACACCCCTTCCCATAGACCCACCGAACCCATATTGTTATTTCCTTCACCCAGGTTTTCTTTTAAAGATTTCAAACATTTAAAAAAACAACCAAAGCAATTTCAGCAAGGTCAGGCTTCTAGGGACAAAGCTGGGAAACATTACCCCAAGGAGCTCAGATGCACAGCACTCTCAGTCCTGCCCCTCCAGTATCTCTCACCACAAACTGAGTCTCCAAACCTTCTCACCCAACATCCAAAACACAACCAGACTCTCCAACTGCTCTCCCTCCAAAGGCAAAACAAGATGCCACCTTCCACTACCTGCCAAAAAGCACAATTAAGCTCTTTTGACAACATAAGCCATGGCCCTCATTTTTAAGAGTTAATTAACTCCAGTAAATAAGTTCCTCCTGCCGCCCCATCTTATTCCCTGCAGGGATGTCTGTTAGATGAGACTAAACTGGAGAGGCACACGGTGTCACTACTCTGTTTTTGTTTGCCAAAAGGAAAACTTCTGAGCTTTCTGAGCACTGAATTCAAAGGTAAAAGTGATGAGCTGAAGTGCTGCAGAAGAGAAAGCAAAGCTTATTTCTCTGGACTCAAGGAGGCGGGTCAAGGTTTCCTCAGTAACCCCTGGAGCTGAGGCAGTGGCAGTGACCTCCAGAGCCACCAAGGCAGAGGTGCAGCAGAACCACAGAATGGTTTGGGCTGGGAAGGAGCTGAAAAACCATCTCATTCCAACAGCAACACCTTCCACTAGACCTGTACATGAAGTTTGCTTTCTAACTGGTAGCACAGTCAAGTCTGCTGCTCAAGGTGCTCAGTCTTAGGACTAGGACAAAACCAGATGATCCACCATGGGAAGCATCAGACAACAAATGGGTATATTTCCTGATTTCTTACATTCTTATCATTTTTACATTTACATTTAACAACAAACCCCTACCATGCCAGCCTCCATTATTAAATTCCTGTGGGCATCGGGTCTCAGATCTAATAACCCATTTTAACTCTCTTGTTTTAAAGTTAGCAGTAAGTCCTCTTGAGCCTTGCAATATTAGTTGGATTATGAATAAAAACACATTCTCTGGATACTTGGGTAACTCAATTACAGTGTTCTGCTGCTGGCATCTTCCAAGTAAACAGCCCTCTGCAGCACAAGCCTTATATTGAAGTAAAACAGCTCTGCAACAAGCCTTCTACAAGTAGTACTACAGCCCTTGGCTTTTGGGATTTCTCTCCAATAAATCTCTCACAGTTGCAGTGGCTTGATATTTAATTGGAGTTTACTTTGAGAGAGTTTCTGGGAAGGGTTTCTTCTTTATTTATAGGATCTTTTACTATTAGCAGCTCTCGGGTTGTCTGAACACAGGCAGCCTGTACATCTGGAGAATTTAGTTACCCCACAACCACTGGTCAGGAAATATCAGATATCTTCATCATCTTTATGAGGAATATCCCAATTTCATAGAATTTGGGCCAGAAGGGACCTTAAAGCCCTGCCAGTTCCAACCCCTGCCATGGGCAGGGACACCTTCCACTAGCCCAGGTTGCTCCAAGACCCATCCAATCTGGCCTTGGACACTTCCAGGGATCCAGGGGCAGCCACAGCTTCAATTTCCACATCTTCAACACTGTTTTACTGGAGCTCTGAGAACATTTCTCAAGCTCATCAGTACATGCAGTGTCCTGCCTTAAAGCTGATGGAGCAAAACACTTCAGTGTCTGAGCAAGAACTCACCATAAAAAACATCAGTTAAAATGCCTTTAAACTTTCCTCCTTTGCTCCCAGGAGGAATCACTAATTCTCACTGTGACAGACTGAACTGGCCAGTCAGGTAACTGGATGGATAACTGGAAAGAAATCTACTTCCCAGGAGACACACAGGGCTTTGGAGTAAAGTTTTGGCTACTTCAATTTGACTTCCAGGAGTTTGTCAGTCAATGCCCATCAAATAGCTAGGTACCCAACTGCACAACAGGGGATGCTGCAAGGAGCTGCACCCCTCAAACAGATCCAGGGTAAATTCCTCCTTGGACAAATGAATTGTCTCATCCATGGCTTTGATCCGGTGGGAAATGATGCAGCTTCCCCTCTCCAAGGCTCCACCAGAGCTGGTGTTCAATATTAAACTCTGAGATCACTTCTTATCCTTTGTTCTCTCCACCCCAACGTGAATTAACATCCCCGGACAAGGCACTTCACAGCTGCCCAAGGGACCAGGGGGCTGCACTCAGGTTCAAGCAGTTTGGGGCAGGGGGAGAGCCCCACTTTATGTAACCAAAGGATGCTGCTCCCCTCCTTCACCTCTCAAAAGCAGCAGAAACACAGACAGACTTAAAAGAAAAATCACACACATGAGAAATAATATCCCAGGGGAAACCTGCAGGAGAGAAGAGCTTTTTTTTTTTTAATTATGTGGAGCAGTGAGTGAAAGGAGCCTACAATTGAGTTTAAAAATCCCTGCATGCAGCAAGAGCTCAACTGGAGGAGGATGAGGAAGCCTCAAACGCCTTTAATAAAACAACTGCATCACAGCAGAGTGGGACAAGAGCTTGACAAGCAGCAGATCTGATAACACTGATGGAGCTGATCAGCTCCAAATACATCAATATTACAGTGTTTTTTTCCCCCCACAGAGCCTCTCTCATGCTCTCATAACATGAGATTCTGGGAGTTTTCAGGGAAGAATCAAGCAGTGTGGTCTCTTGGTGGAGACATTCCCTGCAAATTATTTAAAACCACTCGAGTCAGCAAGAAGGAATGGACAGCAGCTCACAGAAAGCTATCCTGCCTTCAAGTTGCCACTTCTCATTTCTATCTACACCTTCAGCAGCTGATTCCTCCCCACAGCTCTAGATATTCCAGCTGCAGAACACTGGTGAAAGCACAGCTCATGCTGGCAAAGAGATGAGAATGTGTCTCTGTGCTGCTGTTCTGGGCAATCACAACTGACAGACAGAGCAAGAGCTGGATATTTGACCTGTTTTCCTCTACACCCAGAGAGGTGCGACCAAAAAAAAAAAAGAGAACAAACCACAGAAATCAGGGTTTCAAAACTGATCACTAATTCAAGGAAGTGTAAGATGAGTAAGGGAGGATTGTTAATACCCGGGCAGGAAAATGCCTGGTAAATAGTGAATGATGCTGCCTTTGGCAAGCCCAAACATGGACCTCTCCCCAAGAAAACACTGATAAAGGCAAAGGAAAATGTGATAAAAAAGATTCAAGGGGGTAGAAAAAACCTTTTGGAAGTCACTTAATGGGAAATATCAGCCCTAGGAGCTCCAGGGAGTTTTTCCTTGAAGGGCTGAGTCAAAAATCAACTAAGGGACAGCTCTTCCCTGCAGCTTTACAGCCTCACCTCCCCTTTCTCAATGCAAACATCCCTCCCCAGCAGAGCCCCAGGGGAGAATAACCCCTTCCTTCCCAAAGCACAGCATCCAAAATCCCTCCAAAATTTGTCCCTTCTCCATCTCAGTGGCTGCAGGGAAGGGCTATGGGAAGGACAGACCAGCCACAGCTGGGTCCCTCCTTCCCCCACCACAGATGCCTGAGTATCTCCCCAAGACTGTTTCCTGCAGCACCAGTAGAAGAGCAAAGACTAATTCATGCCAAAAAGTCAGCCCATTAAAAGCCTAAGAGCACATTCCAGCTGGTGCCCACTGGAAGGACAGGCTCCCCTCTGCCTACACCTGCTGCTTCCCATTTTTCCCAGCTTCAAATCCTCCACATGAAGCTGTCAAGCCACTGAAAGACTCATCCCCTGCAGGAAGGAAGGATGGACATCCTGATGGAGATTTAACAGCACGGTGCCCCAGCAGGTGCTGGCACCACTTGGCAATAAAACAGGGATATTCACTGGAGAGTTTTACCTGCATGGGTCCATTAAAATATGGTCTGCATGCAAACACCTGCAGGAGATCACCTTCTGAGCATCTTGAAGTCTAGGAGATGGCCATGCCCCAGGAAGATTTCAATCTGCTCCAAAGCCCTCCCAACCTCAGGAAGCTTTCGGAAGTCAGTGTTGGTCAGAGCAGACACCGAGCAGGAAAGTGTTTGAAGCAGCCCAATTCAATGGGCAAATTGGTGCTTTATCCAAGGGACCCAGACCTGCAGGACACAGGCTTTGCCCTCCTGATGTATAAACCTGTCCTCTAGCAAATCTCACAGGAGATGTTTCTGCTAAAGGCAGTTTTAAAGAATTATTTGTGTTTAACATGCTGGTCTCATCACAGAAATGCAGAATGTGCCTCTTGTTCCCCTGCACCCCTACTCAAAATATCCCAAAAGGATTTTCACTACTTTGCTTCCCACAAGAGTTTCATTGCCCAAAAATGCACATGTTTAAGACTAAGATGTCTGAAATAACAAAACTAACATCTAAATTCTAAATCAGAACTAAAACCTAAATTTCTCTTTATCCAAAGAAATGGAAGTATGCCATTTCCCTGATTTTTGGAGAACACACCACCCCCTCCTCTGTCATTCCCAGGACTATCCTGAGGTACACTAATCCCTTGGATAGAAAGTTTTGCTCCATGGATGTACTGAAACAGTGACCTCTCCAACATCCCAGTCCTGACCCAGGCAGAAAACACAACTTTATGGCTTTGAAGCTCAGCAGGCACTAAAGGATCAGGTCCTGGATTGCATGCAAGGAGCTGGCTATTCCTCTGAGGAAGGGGAATGGTGTGAAGAGGTCTTAAGTTATGCCACGGCCAAATCTGGTAGATGAAAACCCCAGAACTAATTTTCACAGTGGCTGCCTGTGAAAATAAAGCATCATATTGGAAGGATAAAGCAGGAAGCATCGTCCTGCCTGCTCGCTCCCTGGCAAACACACACCCACACACAGGCTCAGGGAGCAGAAATGGCTGTTTTCAGAGCCTCTTCCTCACTGCACTGAACGATTCCCCTCCTCAAGCCCTGTCCAGCTTCCTCCAGAACACCCACTGCAATAAAACCACCTAATCAAAAGTCACTGGGTGCACCCCCAAAACCCCACCCCAGCCACACTCAAGGCTGGTGTTTGGATTTTCCAGGAGCACCCGGCTGGCCAGGTTGACTCATCACAATTAAGCCCACCCCAGCAATTAATATCCGAGGGTGCCTCCCAGAGGTGAGCTGCAAGAGGAAGCCACCCTGCAAAGCCAGAGCCATGCAGCTGCTTTCCTACCAGGATCTCTGCTCCTCACCCACTGGATTTCTCAGCCAGCAGGACAATTTGAGCAGCAGGGGAACGACAACACTTTGGGATTTGGCTGGCAGACTGTTGGGCTATTTTGCTATTTCCCCCATGTCTTTTTTTTTTTATTTTTAAAGGTTGAATGGGGAGCTTTTGTTTTGTTGGATTTAAGACTCACGAGGATTTCTTGCCTAAGTGCTACGTGGAGAGGAGCGAAAACCAATACCTCCAGAGATCCCACAAGCTGGCAAAGGCCCAAGAACAGACCAGCTGAGGCTCCTCAGTAGACTTTTCCTGAAACATTTAAATAATTTAGAAAGCATTAACTCTTACTGACAGCTCCTTCCCTTGTAGGGCCTTATCAAAAACCTCATCACTCTTAATCCAAAAGGAGGACATAGACTGCAACGGCCCCAAACCTTGCTCAGGGTTGAGTATGGATTTTAAGAGGTGCCCGAGATATTTTTCCTTGCCAAAATGCTTTCCTTGTGCAGGCAGGTCTTCCAGAGGCCACCACCTGCCACTTATCTGCAGTGGCACTGTGTAAAACATGCAAAAATGGTTAAGAAACAGTCTGTCAACATTTCACTTGCTTGGGGCTATTCAGAGGAAGGAAGCTGTTCCCTGGAGTGGTTCAACTGTGTAAATACTGCAAAAATTAAGCAGCACTAAGGTGTGAATTAGTAGCTATAAGCCCTTCTTTGGGGAGAAGTTGCAGCACCACCAGTTTCACATTGGAGCATCCTCTCCACAGGGTATCACAGGGTCATGCTTTGGAAGAAAGGGCATTGCTATAAAGTTGGGTTTTTTCCCCCCTATCTTATCACCTGCAGAGATAAAAACCACTCCTAAAGATACAGCAGTGGCTGGGCCAGGCTTTTACAGCCAAGTTATTCCTGCAGCCCTTCCCACCAGCACCCCCCAAAAGGCAGCTGGATGGAACAGGAGAGCAGCTCTAACCCACACAAAACCAGAAGTTAGGCCAAACCCAAGCTCTACTCTGGAAACAAAAGCAGAGCACTCAACCCAAGCCACCCGATCAACAAACATTTTCAGCTGTGGTTCCAATCAAGACACACAGAGAAAAACCTCCTTCTGCCACTGAAAGTGAAAACAACCCAAATGGCAACACAGCTGCAACTTCCACAGCCTCAACCATCCCCCCAAACCCAAGGATTACCATTCCCAGCAGGTTTAGCAGGATAACAACAAATCACCCAGGACAGTTCTCCACCTTTGGCAGCCACAAAACAGCATCAAGTGACAACAAGAACACAGGTGGGGGCAGAGGCAGCAGCACCAGATCCCATTTTGCCATCCAGCATCAACCCCAAACCAAAAAATGCCCCAGCCCAGTGATGCAATAAGTGCAGACTGGACTCCAAGGGCTATGTCGTTCATCAGGACACTGTTTATAGTTCAGCCACATGGCTCCCATGGCTACAGCAACAGGGATGATGCCTGTGAGCATCTGAGACACATTACAGACATGCATTTTGCCTTCACTCAGGTTTCCCCAGGTGGAACATCACTGTGCAAAGCCTCACAGACAGGCTGCTAGGATGTTTCAGCATTGATTAACAGAAAAAAGCAGGACAGGTAAGCTCTCCTGTGCTCATCTCCTCGTGCATACCTCGAAACTAAATTCCAGCCCCAACAGCCAGCTCTCTGGTGAATGTAAATGGATTTCAGGAGGTATTCTCCATCCTTAAATACAGCAGACACCCGGCACAGGCAACAGATATCAGCCCTAAGCAGCAGAGCCCACTGAAAATGCATCAAGTCCTGCCTTACTTTAGCCAATTAAATAATTCAAGAGCTGGCAGGGCTGGTTCTTCAGATTTCCTGTCCAAACGCATCGCCCAGCAACAGAGTAGTGCTCTAGCTCCGGGGGAGGGTGGTCCTTTTAAGACCACAACTTACCTGCACTACTCCTCAAAGAGAGATGCTGCTCCAGGAGCCCCCGATGCCCCCCAAAAAGGCTCAGGTGGCCGAGGCAGCGGCTCGTGCTTTTTCAATGGCTCCAATGTTAATCCATCCAGAGCATCTTTCCCCCTCACTTCCAATTGGCGAGCGGCGGATGGGTGGAGTGAGAGCGCGACCCATTAGCTCCCAGATGGGCACGGATGCCAGCCCATCCCCGGGTCCACACCTGCACATGCCACCTCTGTCCCCAAACCCAAGGATTTGGGGGTTCTCCTCCGCAGAGCAGAACGACGGAAGCGACCCAGCGCTTCGCAGCCGGAGAGTTCTGCTGGATGATGCTCTAAGGCAGAAAGCGAGTGTTCCTCCTTAAAACAGCCAGGCAGGCTCAGCTGGAGCGAGGAGATGCTGTACCTTACCGAGAGAAGTGCAGGGAGCGCCAGAGGATGCACGAAGAACAGAGGGAGGGGGATAAAGAACCTGCTGCTGAGAGGTACATATAGCAAAGCTCTTAAAGATACAGCTGCCTGCCCGATTGCTGGGCTCTGGGGCTTTATCCAGCCCGGGCAGCAGCAGCAAGGAAGGGGTTAATGCATGCATTCAGTGAGCAGCCTGCATATGGGGGGGGGTGAGAAAGTCTGGGCTCTAACAACAAGTTGCAGAAAACAGAGCTGAAAGACCTCACCTCAATCCAGGAGGACTCGGATCCAAAGCTGTCTGCCCAGTGCTGGACTGAACGCTGCCTAAAAAGCTTTGGAGGGGAGATGCCACCTCCTCTCCAGCCTATTCCACCGCTTCACTTTCCTTACAATTCAAGATTTTCATCACAATAAGCCAAGTCTCCCCCCTCCCCACCCCAGCTGAATATTTAAAACCCAGAGGAATGGTCTACACTAGCCAAAAGAAAAAGAAGGAAAAAAAAAAAAACCAAACTCCCCAAAGCAACATCAAGTCAAGCCTTGGAAAAGGCAGAACCTTAAAAGAATAAGGCAGAAATAAATGAGTGAATTATCCAAATGCTGGCAAGGCTGGGTCACTCCCCTACAGCAACTCTGACAATTGCTGTGACTTCAGTAAGTAAAAAATTCCCAGCCATATTTACCAGGAGGCAGCAAACACTTCGCAGAGCAGAGCAAAGGGGCAGGACCCGGCTGGGGAAGGGGCATCCCTTGGAGCAGAGGGATTCAGTGAGAGCCACATGCCCCCATCTCCAGTCCCTACCACAGACTTGTTTCCGCTGCACGAAACCACAGGCAATGCATGTTTTTAAACACCTCCCACGCATTTTCTCTGCCGAGACTGCTCATCCAGTCTCCTCCATATTTTATTATTTCTTTTTTTTTTTGCATGCCACCTGACGAGCTTTTCCAGGTAAGGCACATCATATTCCAACTGGCAATAAGATGCAAAGGAAGTGCAGTGTGGTTCTCAAAGTATCCGAGGGTGGAAGAGACCCTTGGATGTTTCTAGTCCCACTCTTGCTGGAGACAGAACCATCTTTAAAGAGGAATAGGCTGCTCAGGGCATCTCTTCAATAAGCCAGGTAACCTTCCCCAAGAAAGTTCTGTGGCAAGTCGAGGCTCCCATCCTTAGGATCAGCACTTACAGCAGAGCTCAGCTCCTAAACCAGCAAGATTTACCAAGTCTCCCCATAAAGACTATTTCAAATTAAAGCAAGGTTTGAACCAAGTTGATATTTTAAGGTAATTCCTTGTAGTGAGACAGATCAGCATTATAAAAATCTTGATGCCTTCCTCTATGCCCACACTTGATAGCTTTAATAACAGTCCAGAGGACAGAGCTGACACCATCACAAACCCTAAAGGTGAAAGGAGCCTGCTGAGCCTCCAGCAGGTATTTCAGGTTTCAAACACTGCTGGATTCATTTCAGCAAGTGAACAAGCTTATGAAACAAAAGACTGGCTCAGATCAGTTTCTATTTTTATTTTTTTTTCCATGCTGGGCTTGTTTATCAGCTCTCCCCGGCCAGCCTGGGTGTAGCAGGGACCAGAGCTTGGTGGAGATGACCAGGACAGGTCCAAGAAGCGAACGCATCGACACAACCACCCCAATCCATCCACTGAGTCCCACCTGCCTCTTTACCCACCATCTCTCCAAAGCCTCCTCAACTCTCCCTGGGCTTCTCTACCACCTCATGCCACCCCTTTCTCCGGTCCCCAGCCCTGGGGTCACGCACCGTCCACTGGCCTGCTCCATCTCTGTGACAAACGTTGAGGCCACTGGGCCAAATCCTGGGAAGAGCCACCGGCGCTGGCCCCGAACTGGCCATAGGGCGAGCGCAGGAAGGTGAGCCGGGGGTAGCAGAAAGGCGCTGGCTCCATGAGGACGGAGAAGAGAGGGGAGCCAGGTACGAAGCAAACCGCGTCCCCCTTCGCCTCCTTCAGCGGGCACTGGTGGGACATGCAGTCTCAGAGCCTTCTCCCAGACAAGTTCCTCTTTGGAAAAGGAATTAGTGCAAATAACCAAAAAAAAAAACCCAAATGAAAATAAAAATAGGGACTCCAGGCGCCGGAGCAGCCCCGCTGCTGCTGTCACAGCCCAGCAGAGCTCACTGGAAAAGCAGCGTCTCCAGCCTGTATTTAAACGCCCCTCTCAGAAAGCAGAGATGCAGCACAGGAAGAGACAAATTCCAGCTCTGCGTCGCGCTGATAAGCCAGGTTTATAATATTCAAGAAGTATTGGCATTACTACAGTTCCTCCCCCCCCGCCCCTCCGCTCTCTCTCTCCCTCCAACGAATATCTTGTGCAGGAGCTTGTTGTGCACAATAAGCAAAAAAAAAAAAAAAAAAAAGAAAAAGGAAAAAAAACAAAAATCCC
>JAWWEW010000131.1:71359221-71370280 GCA_035583185.1 Anabacerthia variegaticeps
TCCCTGGGAGTGTCCAAGGCCAGGTTGGAGCACCCTGGGCTGGTGGGAGGTGTCCCTGCCCATGGCAGGGGGTGGAAGGAGGTGGTCTTTAAGGTCCCTTCCAAACCAAACCATTCTGGGAGAGAACACTGAAACATTGGGTTTCTTGATGCTCTGTGCACAGCCTGATTTGCACCAGCACTGTCTCCTGTTGCCTTCTGAAGGTGAAAGCAAAGCTACTCCTATTTTTAAGGAATTATGCTTTCCTAGGAGGCTCGGCTTCCCCCTGCTTTGTTTTCAGAGCCAGGCATTCCTGACAAGCACCAGCCCAGCTCTCACATCAGGGACATCCTAATTAACCAGCCACCCAAATGAGGGGCTTTGTAGTAAGAGAAAGACACCACAAACCAATGCCTGTATCTACCAAAAATATCTAGATAAATTGGCAATCCACCCCCTTGAAGGTGGAAACTGGAGAGGGAAGAAGTTACCTTGGAGCAAAGTATGGGAGATATAACACACAGGGCACCCTGAAAGAGCTGAACAGAAGGGTTGGGGCATTTAGTGATGAAGAGGGTGCTACAGATGAAGATGAAGCCACTCCAAGCTCAGGGTGACAGTCAGCTTGCCACATCAGAGCCAGGCTTTTAGTTCTGCAGGGAAGTGACAACTTCTGGATGCACCTGACAGCATGACAAGAGCTGACATCCTACTTCCAACTCACAGCAACTAGAGGGAAAAGGAATTGCAGCTCTGTAGCACCCCCAGAACAATCAGCAGCGAGGACAAGGTGCACTTGAGATGTGCAAGTGTCAACACATACACTAAGTAATGATTATTGTGGTTTTCAGCTTGCTAGAGCAGCTGAAAATGCAGTGTTTCAAAGAGGGGAAGTCTTTAACCAGGCTAATAAGAGCTGAGAAAAAGGCTAAAGTCATGGCAACAAAGGCAAAACAAAGACAAGGTGTGCAATCAGTGCTCAGACTTCCCTTCCTTGGGGAGAAAGGAGTGTCACCCCCAAAAACACAGAGCTGATGAACTGCTGAGGATGCCAGTTCAGCTGACACCCTTGAAATCCAAAGAAATCTCTTCTTTCCCTCTGCCAGGTGAGGTTTGCTTATTTAAAAAACCCACTCTTTACTTATTACAAACCAACCTCACACAACCTGTGCCTTTGTATTTTGCTAAATCTGGTCATAAAGCCTTATCTGCTGGGAGAAGGATCCACACAGTGTGGGCTCCATCCCTTCCCTGTGGTGCATTTCTCAGTCTCTGGTACACCATGTACTCTTTGCAGTCCCCACACAGAAGAGTGAGACAAAAAGCTACAGCTGGAAATTACTCAAGAAACAGTCATGTTAACAAGAAACCTGCCCTGGAGAATTAGTGCTCATCATTTCAAGCTTCCTGTGCCTGTATTGGTCTCCTTCCTCAATATCTGTGTCACACTTGAGCTGCATAACTCTCTGCCAGACCCCCAAGCCTGGAACTATTCTAGGTAGTAAATGACTCAAATACCAAAGCACTCATTTTCTGCCAACAGCCAGAAGTCTGATTTCCTCATAGTTACAGCAGAATTTAATGCACACTTAGTGCTTTTGAGATATGGTGTTATTTAAGTGCAATCAAAGTACTCCAGGGGAAAAAAAAAAAAGGCAAATTTTAAAAAGCTAAGGTCATTCAGCAGGGAAAAATAATTGAAGCTTTTCCTAAGGAAAGGGTCTCACTTCCCAAGTGCCTTTCCAGCAGAGGTACCTTCTCTGTGCAGTTTTCATCAAGTTGGGAGTCACTCACATTTAAACTAAATTTGATGGGGCTTCTCATAGCTCTTCAGTCAGCCTAGAAGGTCCTCATTACCAGAATCAAAAGCAACTGGGGAAAAACCTTTAGCTTGTCAGAAACAAGTACTTAATGAGTTACCCTCACTCAGGTTCACTGTTTCTCTGCTCTGCATGAACAAAACTATTAAAGCAAGATCAGCAACTGGATTCTGGTGGTGCTGATAAAAATTCAGTGCTCCCAACTGCTCTGAAATCTGTGAGCTAAAGACAACTCTCACCCTGTGTGGTCAGCTGAAGTTGTGGCCAGTTTCTAGGACCTGAACATCATTTTCAGTAGACAAGAGCTGGTCTCCTCCAACCTGGTTCACCTCCAAGGAGAGTCTCACTATATGTTAGGGAAGCCCTCAGCTCTTCCAGCACAGGAGCTGAAGCCTTTCCAGGTTTCCAGCGGTGGCATCACACACAAACTGCTGCAAACCCAACCATCTCCAAGAGTACAAAACCCACTGGTGCCACTTGAAAGTCAGAGGTGATGGAAAAATTCACTCAAGAAATACATCTCACCAACACTTGCCAGCCACCACCAGCCTCTAATGGGAATGGGAAATACAATGGCCTGGAGGAAATACCATCTTCTCATCCTTGGTCCTGCCTGGTCCCCATCCCACACTGAGCAACCCCCTCAGATGGTCACAAACCCAAATGAAAAGCAAACCAAAGAGTGCCTTTTCCCAGATACCCCAGCACCAGAGGGGTGGTTGGTTCTTGGGGTAGCCATGACCTGGATGCTCTCACCAGGCTCATTCCTGGTCCCTTCCTGACCTTACCCCAGCCCCAGAGGGACAAAACGTGGGCTGCAGGTCCACAAAGTGGTGGAAGAGGCTCCTTCAGCTTGAACCCAGGTCACACCTGCCCCAGGCACGTGTTCCTCCAGCTCCAAGGCTATTTTACAGGAGAAAGGGAGCAGCAGAACTGGCTATTTCTCTTGTTAATGCCATTCTTGTTACCATGGAGCTCTGCTGGGAGTTCAGTGCTGCTCGCCCACACCAGGCACTGAGGAACACGAGCACAAGCCAGACCCTTCATGGACTCCTCAGGAAGGTGCTCAGCCCACCCAAGATGCTGAGAGCAATTTAAAAAGTCCCCAACTGCAAGGGCAGCTTGAATTTGAAGCGATGGAGGAGGTGGAAGGTGGTGGTCAGCTCTGGTCATCTCAGATCATGGGCTGCAGGTTAAACACTCAGCTGCTCTGAAGGCCAAGCTTGGACAGTAATGGAAGGCAAAATACATATATAAAATATATAATACTGCACTTAATGGAGGTGTAGGGTTTCAGCTGAAGACAGCAGACACTCTGACTGCCACAGCCAAGCAGCCAGAGCTTTGGGGAGCATTGAGACACAATTCTGGTGGGAACAGAAGCAGCTGAATCAAAGGCTCAAGGTCATTTTACACACACAGATCACACCCTGCGGTTCATCCTCCTGCAAAAACCAGTGCCCAGCCCCACTGGAAGCACCAGGCTTTGATTGGCAGTGTAATTCACAACCTGAGAGCATAATTCAGGCTTGGAAAAACTTGTGTGGAGGTGTTGTATGGAAGGGATGGCTCGTGGGACACTTTCCCTGTAAAGAAACAAGAAGGCAGAAAGCCCTGGGAGAAAAAGAGAGAAGCCCCTTTAACTCCAGGACTAGAGATGTGGCATGGAAAAGGCAACAAGGAAGAAGAGAAACCCCTAGCTGAGCATCACAACTATTATTTCCTCATTCTTTTCCAAGATGAAGGATAGGAAGGATCCTCCAGTGCCTCTGGGGTGTGTGGACTGCAGAAGTTCCCAACATGCTACAGGCCTTACACAAATGATGGCCAAAATAACGAAAGAAATAGAATCACAGAATTATTTGGGTTGGAAGGGACCTGAAGGGTCATCTCCTTCCAACCCCCTGCCATGGACAGGGACATCTTCCCCTGGACCAGGTCACCCTGTCCAGCCTGGCCTCCAACCTCTCTGGGCAACCTGTGCCAGGGTCTCACCACCCTCATAGTAAAGAATTCTCCTAAAATCCAATCTAAACCTACTCTCCTTCAGCCTAAGGATATTCTCCCCCTGTGCAAAGTCCCTCTCCAGCTCTCCTGGAGCCCCTTTAGGCACTAGAAGTCTGTTAGTGCCTTCTGGAATACCTCAAAAAGCTGTCAAAGCCCACCATGAAGCCTCAACCAACAGACCTTAAACGTGGGCAACCAGGCTAAGCAAGGAAAACCAATAAATCCTCTAATACTCAGCATGTCTTTCCTACTCCCAGTCCCCAAACTGGGAGAACACAGCCCTCCTTCACCCCCCTGTGCTGTCACAGAGCTCCCACACCCACAAGGAGCAGCACTGACCTCTCACAGGGCACATCTCCATGGCAAGGCACTCGCTGGGGCAGGTCAGAGGAGCACTCTGAGACTGCTGGGCACAGAGAGGCCAAGCAGCAAGTCCTGAGCACCCAGCCACTGGTGGCACATGGATCAAACCCCACTGAAGCCAGCCAGCTCCATTTAAAGAATCACTACATCAACACCAGGCTCATTCCTTAAGACACAGACAGTAGGAGATGAAGTCTGTAAAAAAGTTGTTGAATCACACCCATTCTTAAAAATAAATCAACTCTCACAAGCCACGCTTGCTTTAGAGATACGTCTCCCTCATTGTCCTAATTACAAAGTTGGCCGAGGGCAGCTCTTTGAAAAATGACCCACGGCTCTTGTCGTGCTGTTTCAGCAGGGTGGTGTGGCAGAGGAAGTTCTCCAGCAGACAATGTTCTTTCAGGGGCTGATTGTATATCTAAGGGAGGGCCACATGGCCCGTGACCCCTGGAAATCCATCCATTAGGGAGCACACACAATCGCTTCCATTTGTCTTTTGTGCTATTGTGGTGCACTCAAGAACACTGGGCTGCTCCAACAGCAACGATGTGGGGTCTGGGGAGGTCTGGAGTGAGGCAAGTCCCAGTTCAATCCCTCATGTTCCTATGGGAATTCAGGGCTTGAGTTAGGTTTACTTTTCCAAGAAAGCTGGTTTTTAAAGAGATAACCTTCCTCCCAGTTCTGCACCCTGAGAAGGGGGATCATCAAGGCTGCCCAACCCTTCCCAGCTCTGTTTCCAGTTGCTTATAAATGCACCAAGTGCTGGCTGCTCAGGATGGAGGTTCACATGCCAGCCAGGGCTGCCTCGGGCACGGCTGGTTTGGAACATGTGAATTCAACTGCTTCTCAGAAAGCAGCATGGGAATAAACACATTGTTTTGTTCAATTTCTGGTGGCTTTTTTTTGTGTGTGTGTTGTTGTTGATGCTGTTTTTTTTTTTGAAAAGCCTTGGCCCCATGATTTAGAGCTGGGACTCTAATGAAACGAGGGGCGGCTTTTTGTGTCAAATTTCATTTTTGTCATCGCCGAAAATCCGGGCAAATTAAAAGCCTTTTGAGGGGAGGAGAAAAAGCAACTAAATTGCATATGCTCAACAGCCCTTAGACTTCAGGATTTAAGACTCAAGGGGTTTGGCTCTGCTGAGGGAAATTGGAAGCAGGTACGGGGCAAGCAGGAGGGAGTGAACAGGAGGCAGCAGAAAGGCAGAGAAAAGAAGCAACAACAGGAGATAGACCAAGAGAATCGGTGACTGAGGGAGATCCAAACCCCAGGTTTGAAGGTGGTAGGGCCAGAGTAGCAACTTGGGAACAATAAAGAGTTGTAATAAGGGTCAACATCAAGACAAAGGTGGCAAGAAATCCTCTAGTGGCTCCAGAACAGAGCAGAGAATTAGGAAGTGGCTTGGGTTGGAAGGGACCTTAAAGATTATCTCACTCCCATGGCAGGGACACCTTCCACTAGACCAGGTTGCTCAAAGCCATATCCAACACTCCTGTCTATGCTGTGGGGTAATTCCCATTTCTCTCATTCTCCTTGTCAGGATTGATGCTGGTCAAATTCTGGTTTGCACATCCAGTTCTGCTCCACTGGAAAAGCCCTTTGCTGTTGGAGGTTGTTAATTTGGGGAGCAGGATCTGCCCATCAGGCAACATCAAGCTGAGTGTTGGGCTTTAAGCTCGAGGCATGCAGAGCCTAAACAGCAGTGTTTGCAAAGCCTGACTCAATATGGGTCTAAACTTGTGTCTGGGCATTGTCCAGTTTTCATTTATGCTTCAGAACAGAGGTGGAAGACCATGAGTTATGGCCACATCTTCCTGCTTGAGGTTCACAAGGGATGGTTGTGCCAGCATAGGTAAGGATTGCTCCAGGGATTTCCTGCTGGAGGGACTCCAGAGGAGGCACCAGGATGATCAGAGGGATAAAGAACATCTGCTATGAGGAAAGGCTGTGAGAGCTGGGATTGTTCAGCCTGGAGAAAAGACTTCAGGGTGACCTAATTATGGCCTTCCAGTACCCAAAGACAACTCACAGGAAAGATGGAGAGGGACTGGGGACAAGGATCTGGAGGGACAGGACACAGGGAATGGCTTCCCAGTGCCAGAGGGCAGGGCTGGCTGGGCTATTGGGAAGGAATTGGTGGCTGGGAAGGTGGGCAGGCCCTGGCCCAGGTTGGGCAGAGAAGCTGTGGCTGCCCCTGGATCCCTGGGAGTGTCCAAGGCCGGGTTGGATGGGGCTTGGAGCACCCTGGGCTGGTGGGAGGTGTCCCTGCCCATGGCAGGGCTGGAACTGTATGATCTTTAAGGTCCTTTCCAACCCAAACCATACCCTGATTCTGTGATTTCCTGCTCTACCAAGGGGTTTACAGAGCACCAAGAGACACAAACCAGTTGTACAGCAGCAACAGAGGGTGAAGAGATCCCCAGTTCAGTGCCTGCCCATCTGGTGTCCAGAACCTTCAGATGAAGGAGGCATCTCCAGTTCCAACCTTATGTCCACACTAATGACACATGCACGACTTACAAGCAGTCTGTCACTCCTGTGGTAGAGGCTGGAGGAGAAGTCAGAACCCCCATCTCATCATCTTCCCTCAAAGAAGCTTCAAACAAAATCTGGTAACACCCAACTATGGCGTTTTATGCTTAAAACGAGCATTTGTTAATCAACTGCAAAGGCTTAATTGGAGTCTTTGAGGATTTCACCACGTGTGGGGGCAGCCAAGCATACCTGCTTCTAATCAGTGACAGAACAAGGCTCTACAGCAGAAAAGCCACCCGTGACCAAGACTGACACACCACCTCTTTCTGCACAGCCTTGGGGGCTTCAATTTACCCAGTCTCACTTCTGAGCTGAAAACAAAGCCTTGTGTGTCGAGTGTCCTGAGGTTTGTTAGAAGTGGAAGCAACCACAAGGAAACACTGGGCAAACTTCACCTCAGGTCTGACCCCAGCAGCTTCTCCTGCCCCAGCTCTCAGCCCACACTCTTTAGAAGGTCCATTTTTCATGCTTTTCTCTTGTTTTTCTGGCCCTTGCCAGCTCTCCGTGCACACAGTTTCTCATCCCTTATTCAGGGGACAATAAAAGCATGTGATAGCATCTGAAAATGAGGCAGAAATGGATCCATTACACTGCTTTATTCAATTCATGCCTTCAGGAAGGTAATGCAACCTGCCCAGCACAGGACTCTACCCCGAAAATGCTACCCCCTTGCAGTTCAGTTTTCAAAGCACTTGGTGTCTGTTTACTGAGGCAGAAACCCAAACCTGTTTACAATAGGATTGGTTTCATAAATGAGGTTTTTTTGGATCCCCAACCCGGGCAGAGCCCTCATTAGCAACTCCACAGCCCTACTGTGCTTAAGGCAGCTGTGCTTTTAGTACAGGGCATGTTGAACAGTCTTTGTCCCGGTCTCTGCCAAGCCAAGTGCTTGTTAGTGGTCTCAGCCCTGTCCCAAATATGTCAAACCACCTGGACTTGCTCTGAAGATCATCCTCATAACTGCTGGGTGCAGCCAATCCCTTTAAAATAGTTTCTAAAATAGTTTCTCCTAAGTTTGAGGACAATAACAAGACCAGCAGAAAGGTAAAAAGGACATGGCTCTGAACCTGCTGATAACGAGACACAGAGTGTGTCTCATCCAGTTAGGGTGATCTCCTGGCTATCCAACCAAGGAACAACCTGGGAAACCAGTGGATACCAATCCTGGGGGAGGTTCAACCCTCAGCTCAGCCCCAGGCTGTGTCTGGATCTGCACGTGCTTGTGTGGAGCCCTCAGACCTCGGGCTCATCCACCTGCTCCCAAGGTCTTACATAACCTGGATGTATCCTTGTTTTCCTCAAGCAACAGGAACATTGCTGTGTGCCCACCAAAACATCCTTTTCCCTCCAAGCCAGTGTCCTTGCACCCACTTGCACAACTGCCCTGGGCATGTGCTCCAAGATCAGAGGGAACAAGCTTTTTGTGGGATTGCATTCCCATCTCCTCTCAGCTTTGCTATGCTGTGGGCCAGTTCTGCTCTTCTGTCATAGAATCAGGGAATGGGTTGGGTTGGAAGGGACCTTAAGACATCTTGTGCCACCCCCCTGCCATGGGCAGGGACACCTCCCACCAGCCCAGGGTGCTCCAACCTGGCCTTGGACACTCCCAGGGATCCAGGGGCAGCCACAGCTTCTCTGCCCACCCTGGGCCAGCCCCTGCCCACCCTCACAAGGAAGAATTTAATCCTAATATCTAATCTAAACCTCCTCTGTCAGTTTGAATCCACTCCCCTTGTCCTACCACTCCTGTCACGTCCCATCATTCATCACAAAACACACCAGCCAAAGGAGGAAGGTTCAACTGTACAGAATTGTCAGAGTAGAAGTTTAATACAATCACGTCCCCTCCAGCAAACATTATCTAATGAGGTGCAGTGCCCTGAACACTCAAAGGGTGACTTCCCACCCTCCCCAACATCAAGGAATTAGGGAGGGGACACGGGTTAGAAGTGGGGTCACAATCTGAGTTGGACAAGACTCCAAGTATCTGAGACTGGAGTCGGATAAACAAGTGTTTCCTTGAGAAGCAGAGCAAAAGGCAGTGACTTTAACTCTGCCCAGGTTGGACTCCCCTGGATCCCTGGAAGTGTCCAAGGCCAGGCTGGACAGGGTTTGGAGCAACCTGGGCTAGTGGGAGGTATTCCTGCCCATGGCAGGAGGTGGAACTAAATCAGCTTTAAGGTCCCTTCCAACTCAAACCATTCTGTTATTCTATGACTTAAATTTATCCCTGAATTCAAAAGAATCACAGGTGGATTCCCCATCATCCACAAAAGCACAGGCAAACCCCTCCAGCAGGACTGCTGGTTAACAATTTCCCTCAGCATTACCCTTTCCTTTCAGCCTTGTAAAAGGCTTCGAGATCACCTGTCAGGTCTGGCTGCAGTTGGATGTGAGAGGAAGGACACACGTGGCCCCATTACATAAACCCTACCTTCCTTCAGGGGGAAAGCAGCTGGGAACCCCTGCTACATTCCTCTTATCCCACTTCAACCCCCCCTTGCAGAGCCTGCAAGAGATCTCTGAGTGACAAGACCTGGGTGCTCACAGCGCTGGGGGCCCCATCACTTTGGATCCTTCCAGGACCGTGACAGCTCGTGGAGCACACAGGAACATTCCTGAGGACCAAGCAAAATCAAAGGCACCCCCTGGGCTGAGCAAGCATCAGCTCACACAGAGCAACCATTTCATCTCTGCTGCACAGGACATCCCTGTGCTGGTTTGTTATTACAGGCTCATTCCTTAATTCCCACATTTTGGGGGAGGATGCTGGTGGGCTGATGGGGCCTGAGCAGCTAAACCCTCCCAGTCACAGGAGAGATGTTGCTGCTTTTCAAGAGAATAGCTGATCTGAAGGGAAGCTGTAACAGCGAGAACACAAGAATCCAGAGATTAATAAACCAGGATTCTCCAGGGTTAGTCCAAGGATCATTTTGCACAAGCAGACATGAAAAGATGTTGATGCCCAAGCCTGTTTGTGTAGGTGTGTGGAGGCTCTGACTGCTCAGGTGTCAGACTCCAACCCAAGACCTGGCTGAAAATACAGGTTGTCACCAGCACCAGCAGACCCACATGTGTTGGCACTGGTGGGACTGGCATCTCCCACCTCCTCAGCCCCAGGGATCATCTGCAGGACTCTGCCCCATTCCCATGAGCAAAGGGAACCTGCAGCTGAACCCACCAGTGGTGGACAGAAAAAGGAGGTTTGGGGACTGTAGTGTCATGGACAAACACAGGGAGAAACTCTAAACCACCAGAACTAAAAGGAAAAGCCCAGCATTCACTGATTTTACCTTAGGCTCCTGCTTTAGCTGCCCACCTTGTAAAAAAACCAGCATTAAGGACAGTTTCAGCCTTGTCCAGCTGCTCTGATCCAGGGCATGTCTCTCAGCATGCAACAAACCAGCCATCTCAGACAGACCCCCTTGGAACCACCACTGAACGCGGGTAAATCTACCAATATTATCAATAAATCTGCTCCCATCAGAGCAGAGCTGGACCTGGAGCAGGAATCACTCTCACCCGACTTGCTAACAAAAAATAAGCACAAGAAAAGCCCGACAGACACGGGCTCAGACATCTTGTTAGGACTAGAACAAACATTTGCACAACACTGTTGAAACCCTAATGAGACATCAGATACAGACACTTCTGCTTGAAATCAGTGCCTGTCACGCCAGAGTTCCCACCAGATTAGGAAACAGGGGAGGGCCAGGGCAGAGTTGCCACAAGAACAAGCCTGGTCACATAACAAAGGAACTCAAGAAGTCACCCCAGGAGTCCTTTGGTCTCTCTGTGCAGGTGAGAGCCTTCAACTCCCAAGTCAACGGGCTCATTGCTCCGTGTTGGAGCCCTAAAGCAGCAGCTGGGACATAAAATTTGAAGCCTTTCAATTATGAGTAATCTGAGAGCTCAGCCCAGGCTCCAGCCTGTTTGCTGCAGACTCAAACCTTTTGTTTATCACCTTGATGCAAGACAAGAAGGAGCCTGAGCATCAGCTCACCTCCCTCACAAGCGAGTGTGTCATCTCTCCTACAGCAGCGGAGGAGGGAGAGAGTTATTTGGGGAAAGGCCAATGTGGGAAACTATTCCAGGGATGCACTGAGATGTGGGGTGGTTGTTGTCATCCTGGAGATACCTGGGAGGATGGCATGAGACTTCTGATCAGTCAAGCTCTGGGCAAACAGCTAAAGCTGGGGGTTTGCTCTCCAGAAATCCCTACAATCACAGCATGGTTTGGGTGGGGAGGGACATTAAAGCCCATCCAGTGTCACCCCGTGCCATGGGCAGGGACACCTCCCACCAGCCCAGGGTGCTCCAACCTGGCCTTGGACACTCCCAGGGATCCAGGGGCA
>JAWWEW010000131.1:71371258-71388352 GCA_035583185.1 Anabacerthia variegaticeps
CCTCTCCAGCTCTCCTGGAGCCCCTTTAGGCACCAAAAGGGGCTCTCAGGTGTCCCTGGAGCCTTCTCTTCTCCAGGCTGAACTCTCCCAGCCATTCCTCATGGGAGAGGTGTTCCATATTCATGGATGAGGGGGTTTTTTTCCACATGTCCCCCCTTTGGCACAAACACCTGTAAACCAGGTTGCAGTAGAGGCAACACCTCCCTTTCAGACAGCCAAGAGCCCCCAGCACTCAGGACAAGGCAGAGGAGCATCACTACCCTTCCTTTGTAGATTCCCAGTAATATTTCAGCTCTTACTTGGCTGGGTTTATGCTATTTTGGGTTCTGCCTTGTCTAGAGCAGGAGGAAGTTCTGAAGAGAGAACTGAGCCCTAAAGCTACACCCCCTCAGACAGTGCTGCAAGATTTTTAACCACTCTCTTAAAGCTCAGCAGTCCTTAAAAGTTAAATTTGGGAATGCCAACTCAATCATAATGCACGGAGGGTTATTTATTTATCTATCAATAATCAGGTTCAAGCACTGAATCCAAGTGAGGTGGGAGAGTCCCCCATCCTTGGCTCTCAGAAACCTGACCCAGGTTTAAAAGCCACCTCGGAGCAAGGACTTGAACTAGAGACCTCCAGACCTCCCTTGCAACATCATTTATTCCAAAATTCATATTTAAACCTTTACTGATGTAAGATTGCCATGTCCTTCCTCAGGGAATTAAAGGCACTTTCCCTTCAATAGAGCAGCCACATAGGTGAGGGAAAATTCCCCTCCAGACTTCTCTGTCCCCCACAAATTCAGAATAATCACATTGTAAGAAACACTGCCCATTTCTGCCATTGTTGCTGCTGAAAGCACCAGTGACTCATGTCTCTGGACCCAAAAAACAGCTCCTGGCCCTGAAACAACCTTAAAAACAGGCCTGAACTTCACCTTGAGTGACCCCAAGGCAGGTATTTTAGTATAAAAAAATTGCTCAAGTGATGCCATTGCTGGGTTTTGATCTTTCAGCTCCAAGGTGGCCAAGGCAAAGATTTCCAATATTTCCTCCAATTCTGCCCTCTGATAACTTGCATTAACACCCCATCCCCATTCTTGGAGCAGAGGTTGATCCCACTGGGAATGCTCCATGCCTGAAAGGGACTTTATATATATATATATATTATTTTACCAAATCCCTGCCAAACCCCTCTGTTTTATCTTACCTGGGACTCCCAAACCTTTCTCTTGGAGGACTGAGAGCCCCAGAAAACACTTCCCCCCCTTCCATGCCCAATTCCCTTCCTCCAGGCATTGATACCTGGAGCAAGTGGCAGCTCTGACAGCTGCACATCCCCAGCTTTCCTTGCAGGATTCCTTCCCTAAGTGCTGTCAAATCAAAGGAAAGGCTGCCTTGCCTGCCAGGAGATAGAGATCAGAGGCAGACAATAAACAACCCTCCTCGAGAGCTGAGGGAAAAATTCCAGCCCATTTGCAGAGAACATGGCAGAGTTGGGAAGTGTTTTCCGGGGGTTTTGGTTTTGTAATTTGAGTTGTGGTTTTTCGTTGGGGTTGAGGGGGCATCGAGGGGGTGGTTTTTGGTTTTTTCCCTCCAGGATTCAAATTGTCTGTTTATAAGATGCACTACAAGACACAAGATCCCAACAAGAAATGCTGGTTAGTCTGCCAAGACTAAAATTACCATATAATCAATTATTTGGGTTGGAAGAGACCTTAAAGATCATCTAGTTATACCCTCCTGCCATGGGCAGGGACACCTTTCACCAACCCAGGGTGCTCCAACCTGCCCTTGGACACTCCCAGGGATCCAGGGGCAGCCACAGCTTCTCTGCCCAACCTGGGCCAGTCCCTGCCCACCCTCCCAGTCACCAATTCCTTCCCAATATCCCATCTATTCCTGCCCTCTGGCACTGGGAACAATCCCCCTTGTCCTGTCCCCAAGTCCCTCTCCAGCTCTCCTGCAGACAGACTGGCTACACACAAAGGGCTTCCTGAAAAGGATCAGGAAGGATTTGAGCAGCTTCCCCTGCCAGGTTCCATCCCTTCCCCAAGGCACATGAGCAGAACATTTGCTCTCCCACTGACCATAATATTTCCCCCAAGATCCCTCCATCTCACCTCAGAGCTTTGAACATCATTAAAGAGATCTAAAGCCCTAATGAAAACCAGGCAGCTCAATCAAAGAAAGATTAACCCCAGATCTGGGGTTCCCTTTGTCCTGTGTTTTTGGGACCTGCCTTTCTCAGAGCCCACTGAGCTCAGTGGCAGCAGTGACAAGGTGACAGCAGCCCTCCCCAAACCCCAAACCATCCAGCTGAGAATTCAGCAGCCTTCCCAAGCAGGAGGAGAGCTGGGCTCTGAGGGTGTGTATGATCAAAGATCTCAAGCAGCAGCCCAGTTTCTGGCAGACATGAAACAAAAAAGTGTTAACCAAGGCTAGACTGTGGCTTGGTCCCTGTCCTGGAGCCAGGACAGACTGGCTGGTCTCTTGGGCTTTAGTTTAGAGCACTGAGATCTGCAAGCTGGATGCCAGCAGGAGCTGCAGGGTTCCTGGAGGCCACCTACCAGATCAGGGGTAGGTTTTATCTTACCTGGGACTCCCAAACCCTAAAGCCATCAGGGGTTAGGGCTCCCCACTGGGGACAGCAATTCAAGTCCCTCCTCCAGCTGGCAAAGGGACTAAGACCTTTCTCCACTGCCAGGCATGGGACTTCAGAAAGGATGAGCTGATGGTGCCTGCCCAGAGCAGCCAGCCCTCTCCAGGCTCCAGCTATCACACCCCAGCTCCTCCAGCCTGGAGAGGATGTGATGGGACTCATGAAACACGGGGTCCTGGTGGGCAACATGACCTCACCACATCCTAAAGGGCATCAGATCCCCTTTTCCCAGCCTCTCCCTGGCTGCACATCACCACCCCGGCAAGGGCTGGGGTGCTGCCAGCACCTCCCATCTCCAGCCTTATCTCAGAGATAAGGAGCCATCCCCAGCTGACCTGGGAGGCAGGATATGGAGCAGATCTCCTCCAAATTGAGGGAGCCCAGCCTGATCCCCGTGCAGATTTGCACACACAGCAACATCCCCTTCTCCCAAAGCTCTGCTGCCTCTCTGGTCACACCTTGCTCCCTTTCAGAAGGCACAGCTCACAGTGGAAAGTTTTAGCTGAAGCCTGCCCTTTAATTTTTAACTATAAGGGCACAAAAGAGCTTTGGAGCAGTATTAAAAAAAGACATCTATGCCAAGGGCTCCTTGTTAAACTCATCTTTACTCTGTCTCTCCTGCACGGGGCAAAGCACAGAGGTCATTTATTACCTGGAAGGTCTTAGCAGAGCAATCACTGTAATGGAACAGCAGGGACTCTCCCGGGAGGGAGAAGTCATGCCCAAAGCAGTTTTCTACTGGAGGAGCAGTCAGAAAAATCAAGGAGAGGACAGGCTTTTCCCTAATTAAAGTTTTCAAGCAAAACTCCTTCAGCAGCCCAGGCTCATAAAGGAGCACAGGAGGTTCAGCTGCAGTTTCCAAGCTTGAGGTGGAGAAGGAAAAAGGGATGTGGAGGAAGAATGAACTTGGCTGGTATGTGGGCTACAGGCAGCTGGAGCCTGTTTAACCTTCTGTGAAGGCACAAGTTAAAAATCACTGAATTGCAGAGCAGAGAGAGGCCCCAGGAATGCCCAGCTCCCTGCTCACTTCCACTGGACATCATTTCACCCCTGGAGTGGCTTTTCCCGTGCATGTGGAGTGGATGCACAACTCCATGTGTCACCTACACCAGGGCCCCCAAAGCTCAAGGGTTCAGCAAGTCCCTTGATAACAAAAAGCAACTTCTTACATTATGCTTTATTCTACTAAATCCATTTAAGTTGCAGCCCTTCCACGCAGGAGGATCCTTCTCTTAGCAATGGTAGCTAAGTAATTTCTCAGAAAGAACAGCAGAGTGTCTCTAGAAACTTCCTGGCACCTCCTTCAACCCCACACTGCTCATCTGCAGCCCAATTTTTCATCCTGGTGAAAGCTCCAGAGCTTGCCCTCAACAACAAGCCAGCTACTGCACTCGTGTTTCCATGAAATTTCTTCTAGAGGATCACCCAGTTCAAAAATAGCCCCAGTCTTGTTAAGATATGATTTAGAGCTACACCCAGCCATTAAAGGAAGAAATAAAGTCGCTGTTTTCCCTCGCTGAGTTATTTTCCTCACATCACAGGTTGTTAGCTGGAGACTTCAGGTGACATTTCACCTGATGGAACAGAGCAGGGGTTGAACTAACATCTCCCACAGGGGCCATTCCCCTCGACTAAAGGAAGAAAAGCAATGTGGAGAGCTGGGAGCAAATATATAAACATATTTTCAAGCAGAGCAAGCAAAGCCCAGTGCCTGCCAGACAAGCCTGCCAGCAGCTCACACATCAGAGCAGAGCCAAGGTGAGGAGCTGCATCACATCATTTATATTTATGTTTATATTTATATTTGCATTTGCACCCACCTTTGGCCCAGAACTGCCTTGGCCAAGCCCAGCCTGATGCCCAGCATGAAGCTCCTGCCCATGTGAGTTGCCAACCACAAGCCTGTGCCAAATGCAGCTCTGCAAGGTCATGCACAGCAGGGACCTGCCCACCTTCCACTGCATCCTGGAGATGCTCGTCCTGCTGCCCAGCACTGAGATTGCAGCCATGATCAATTTGAATCCACACTGACCATGGAGCAAAGCTGAAAAGCACCTCTTCCTCAGCCCTCTCAGCTCCAACAACTGCTCTCAGTTTACACAGCAATTATTCAAATTTCATTTGTCACACTGCAAAGCAGCAAGGCAGAAACAAGCCGGGTGCTCCCTCGCTGCAGACCAGCTTTCCCAGCAGGATTTCAAGCTCAGCTGGCTCCAAAATCCAATTTCAGAGCCATTTCAATATGTTGTGTTGCTGCATAATCGGTGCAGCATCATTAAGAGGAAGACACAACTTTATTTTCTCTTCAGTTCAGGATTTTTTGCCCCCCCCTACTAGATGAGTTTTGGTCTCTTGCTTAGCAGGGAACCAGAGATAAGCCTGGTGCAGGGTGAGAGCTCTGATGTTTTTATAAAGCATCTCTCATAAGGCAGACGTTAAACAGGAAGCGTTTATTGACTTTAAACTCACTTCATAAGACATTTACGTGGAGAGGAGGAAGAGCAGGAGCTCCCAACAACCCAGCCTGGCTTGCAGCTGAAACAAAGATGAGCCCATGCATTGTTCCAGCACACAAATGATCTCAAGCACTGGGGGGCACTAAAGCTGCAAAACACTCCTGGGAAAACTAAGATGTGGAGCCATCCCAGCCTGGGCTCCTTCCTGCTCAGCCACTGAGGGGCAGTTATCTGCCATTATCCTTTCCATAAGTTAAACCAGCATGGAAAGAGCATTAAAGAGATGTGGAAATTAAAGTTATTAAAGGAGCACGTGGAGGGGAAGGAGACACTGCTGGTGTAGGTGAATGGAGGAGCAGCAAGGAGCTCTGATTGTGGAGTGGTTTGCATTGAAGGAGACCTGAAAGACCATCTCATTCCACCTTCCACTAGTCCAGGTTGCTCCAAGCCCATCCAGCAGCCCCTATAACTCATAACCACAACTCTCTCATCCCTCTGAGAAAAGCAAGTTCCTCTGGTGCACAAACAGCATTTCCCTTGCCATGGCCCAGCTGCTCATTTGCTCCAGGCCTTTCAAAGACTTTTGAGGGAAGCTGAAGCCTCTGGTTTCCAAGAAAACCAGGCAGGCAATTGGAGCCAGCTGTCAGGCAGCTCCCTGCTACACCATGTTCAACCAGCACAACTTGGATCCTCCCCTGGCCAGTCACCAGCAGGACATGGAAGTTTCAGCCTCCTCATATACCTGGCTCTTCCTTCACTCAACACCTCTCCTCACCCTCCCCAAAAAGCCCCTTGGCACACTGGCAGTATCCCTGTGCTACAAGCTTTGGGGAGCTTTTCACTACACATTATAAACTTATTATTGTGTTATAAAAGAGATAACACAGAGCCAACTAGGAATACAGAAGCCCTGGCCATGTAAATTTGCTTTTTTACGATTTTTTTTTTCCTTTATTAACTTGACAAAGGAGATCCTCCTTATTGGGATCAAGCTGAGCAACCCACTCCCAGTCCAGGAGGAAAGTGTGGAAATACCCAAACCTAATTACAGGCAATTCCCAAGAAATATGACATTCGAGGAATGCTCTTGCCCACCACACAAATTGCATCCCTACCTCCTTCTGAGGTTGCTGACAGATGGATCAGATCTCTCTTTGTTCCAATTAGATTAAGCAAACGAGCCTGATTTGATTAGCAGGAGGAAGGCAGCAAATCAAGATGTTCTCACAGCAGGAGTGGTGGGTCCTGACCAGCCCCTCAGCCCTTTTACACCCAAATCCCACCGTGACTGTAGGAGCAGGAGCAGAGCAGGACAAGAACCATTCCCAGGGGGCCAAGCACCATCAGCAAGGCTCTTCTGCACATGCTGAGAAAGGGGTTTCAGCTCAGACACCTCAAGGCTGTTTCAGATGGTCCTCAAGCACCACTCAGTGCCCAGGTGTCACCAACACAGCCCTGGCCTGCCTGGCTGCAGCCACAAAGCCCTCACACTCCCACATCAACAAGCATTAGGTTTGTAAAATCACATTCATTGCCTTCTAACCCAGCACAGATTTCTGCATTTGGCTCTATTCATTAGCTGCAAGTTGTTAGGAAAGATTTCCTATAGTGAGACAAGGAGAAAAACCCACAAGTGCCTGACATCTGGAAGCTTTGGCCTTAATTCCACTGATGGAAACAGCTGATGTCATTCTCTTTTTGTTCTGGGAACATCCACCCTTGAGTTCCAACTGCACAGGACTTTTAGGAAGAGCCACACAGAGAGGAGAAAACCCCAAACTTGAGAATTGCTCAAGCCCCTTGCTGGGGTTTAGGGGGAGATGCCCAGAGGGCTCTGTCCCAGCTCCAAGACACCTTTCCAGCTGCTCTCCCATTCCATTCCAGTGGCACTGGGCAGGTGTGTGGCTGGAGGCTCCCACACCCACCCAGGGGAAATCCATCCAGCATTCCAAATCCCTCCATCCCCACTCAGTAGGCTTGAGTGGGGTCAGGAGGTGCTGGTTGCAACACAGCAAATTTCCTTCCATGGAAAGGTCCTTGGGATTCCCCTCACTTTAAAACCATCAAGCAAGAACGGAAAAGATCTGTGGATTCATTTGGTTTTTCCCCATAATTAGCTGTAGGATGTGGCTTGTTTTGCCAAAGAACCAACTGTCTGGGGTCTCATGAGAGCACCATCCCCCTTTTTCACCCAGACAGGCCACATATCCCAGAGCAGAGGCTGTTAAACATTTCCCACTCTTACCCCATAAACCAAACCCTCCTATCCCAGTTTCCCTCCAGCTGATGTGAAGGCACTCCAGTCCAAGGGATAACACCAGGGGTGTCAACCAAACACGAGGAAACAAATCACAGGAGTCCCACACACTGTTTTGCTGTGATGGAATTCCCTTCTGTCCCCTTTCCAGACCAGGAGAAGCCTTTGGCTAAGCTGGAGTTCATCTCATCCCATTCCCACTCATTTGAGAAAGTTCTCAACACCCACCCTTGCTTTTGCCAGGGAAAAATACTTCCCTGGCTTTGCAATTCAGGAAGAAATGGAGAAGCCAGCACCACTTTGCTGATGGGCCTTGGGATTAAAGATTCCCACTTCAGCAGAAATAATAATTACAGAAATAATTGGAATGAGGCATCACTGGATATGGTGGAACCCAAATGCCTTTGGGTCATCTATTCCCATTAAATAGGGCTGCTCAGTGGGCTAAATAATGAAGGATTTGGGGTTTGGCTTTTTGGGGCTGGGTGACAGAGGGAAACCAGGGGTGGGACTTGCCAAAAAAGCAGGTGATGCACAGTCCTTATCCCACCAAGGGATTATTTTAAGGCTGAGATGCAATTCTGGTCTGGTTTTTAAAGAACAGCTTTGCAGCAGACTAGAGCTCCACCTAAAATCACCCCCAAGTGCCAGACAACCCAAATTCAGGGTTCAAAGTCATCTCTTAACCAAGGCTTTTCCAGGAAGGGGAGCCCAGCTGGGCACACTTGAGTAGAAAATTCCCAGCCAAAGGCAGCTCCTCCATCACAACCAACTCATTTATCAAAGCATCTTCTCTGCTCCCCAGAGTCTCCCTTGGTGGCTCCACATGAGTCCCACCCCCCCAAATGACCTGTGGGGACAGAAAGCAGCATGCCAGGGGACATTCCTGGGGCTGGCACACCCATAGAGGAGGGAGCAGTGCCTTCAGGTTTGAGCTGCAGGTTCTGCTCAGTGCAAAGCAGGAGACAATTCAGTATCCCATGGAGGTTCTCCATCTCACAGCTGCTCAGAAAATGAGATTATTGCTTGGGAGATTGAACTGGGGGGGAGCTCAGTCCCCAGGGCCATGAGGAGAAGAGCTTTTGAGCTGCTGGGAGGAGGTTTTGCTCCCCTACAGCCTCTGACAGCCAGAGCAGAGGACACAGGGACAGATGGAGGTCCCCTGGGAAGGACTCTGTACCCCAGACTTCACACATTAACTAAAGAGGAACCAAATATTCAATTCCTCTTTATACCTCCTTCATACAAGTTCCCACATCCCTCGTTTTTTCCCCCTCCAGGAGCAGCCTGGCCCATTGAGATGTATCCAGCAGAAGCAGTGAGTAAAGGAAGAGAAATCACTCCTGGAACAACAAGTCCCCCCATTTCCCACCACCAGCACTGATTTAAAGGAGGAAACAGGCACAGCCCAAATTCTGTGGATGGAGGAATAAATAATCCTTGCACAGGATCTGTCCATCCATCCCCATCATTTCTCCATCTCTCTCCCCATCTCCCAAGAGCTGTTCCAGGTCACTCCCTGAGGCATTACAGGGGTTGTGGCCTCAGCCCTGGAGACAAGAGACTCACAGCTCCCAGTTTACTTCATCCCCTTCCAGCCCAGGCTCTCATTGGGAATGATGGGAATCACTGGGATCCCTATGCTGAGCTTCTCCTGGGGAGGAAAATCTTGCTGCCTGAGCTCCTACATCACCCTGTCCACAAACTTGTGCTACCACAGGAGGCACCAGGAGCTTTCCCAGCAAGGAAACTTCCTCCCAGGAGCTCCTGGTAGGAGTTACCTTGTCTCCTGAAAAGCACAATGAGAGATGCCACCACCCCAGGGAGAAGGTACACAACCTTTCACCACCTTGGCTTCTCCTTGCCCTGCCTGTGCTGTGGCCTCTCTGCCAAAGCCTTTTCATTACCTAAAAGCACAAGTCAGTTGTGGGATGCACAACAGGGTGGGGTGTTTTTCAATGGCAACTCAATGGTGGAAGACCTTTCATGAAATACACACCCCTCCTTCAACCTCTGCATTCGAGGGGGAATAAATTCCTGTGTCACTTCTGTGCCTCTCATTGTTTCACACCATCCCACAGCTTTGCTCCCTCACCCTTCTCCCTTCACAGAGAAGGCTCTACACTCATCACCCCTGAGTGCTGCTTTTACCCAGGAAAGGCACAACAGACAAACTCAAAAACAGCGTAAAAACATCCCAAAACCCTTAAAAAACAAAGCAAAATCATGAGCAAGATGCCCTTTAACTAAAGAGCTCAACAGTTTTCAGCTTCACTTGCAGCACTTGCCTCCCTAATCTTCACACAGGCACAAAAAGACCAAAAAGTTCAGCAAAAGGCAAAAACCAGAACTTACCTTGCAGGATAGAGAGCCCATTTTCACTAGTGAGGACCTCCTTTGACTGAGTTTTCATCTTCCCAGGGCTCAGGGGATGGAGGGCACAGCTCCCCCTCTCTCCTCCTTTTCTCCTGGCTCCAAGAGGGGTTATCCCATTCATCACCCCCTGTCAGGAGCCCTGGAAAAACAGCTCCTCTCCACTCCTGGAAAAGAGAAGAGGGGGCAAAAGGAGGAGGTCAGGTCCTTTAATGAGGGTGAGGAGGGAGGGAAACAACCTCCCCACCCACCCTGGCCTTTCCCCCCAGCTGCTTCCTATAAACTCATTCACACTTTGGGATGGGGGAAGCTCCTCATCTTCCTGGCTTGGAGCTCAGTGGTCCAACAGCCCAGGGATGACCTGCCTGGGGAGGTTCATATTTGAGTATTTACTGCACCAGGCAAGGTTTCTCCTCAGGGCAGGGAGATGGATCCATGAGGAGCAGCTGGAGATGTTCAGCTTGGTGGTCTTTTGGGGATTGTGGAGCTGCTGCTTCCTGAAATCTTCCTGGAGGTGGGAAACACACCCGGGGCTTGCACAGGTGATGCTGGGCAGCCTGGTGGGGAAACTGGTTCACCTGGAGATGGGCAGGAAGGGACTCTTCCCCAAAAGTTCCTCCCCGAGGGTTTGGAGAGGTTTAAAGAAGCCCTAGGGAGTGATAACCAAGGGGAAAGATCTCCAAAAGAATTGGGATTTGTGTCTGTGAGGTGCTTGGGGACAACCTGATGGGGAGAGCTTAGAACATAAAGCCAAGTGTGCTTTGGTTCTCATTTCCCTGGTTTTTCAGTCATATTCCCAAGGTATATCCTTGGGGGTTGTAAATAGGATTTCTGATACAATCCCACACTCCTGATCCTTCTCCAGAATTGCTTCTTGTCCTGGTATCAGAGCACTTTTCTTTATACTTTGTCTCCCAATACTGAGCTCCTGATAATGAGAGAAAATGTCAAGGAATCATATTAATATATATATATATTAAAAATAGCTTGGTAACATCATTCCAGATTCCACATCCCAGGTAGAGGCTTTAATCCCAATTTTTGAGCAGAGGAAAAAACCCACACTCAAGCACCTACTTGAGTGACAGGAAAACACACATTGTTTTATTCTTATCCATTAGGGATGTGTCACGTAGCCCTCCTGTTACCAGGTGCAAATACTCACCACTTGCTTCTTATCCTTGATCAGAAGAAATGATCAGAAAACTTTATTGCAGCTGCAAAGCTTTACCAAACTGTGCTTTATTCTCTCCTTGCTTTGATCTGCTCAGTTACAGGTGTTAGGGGTTCTTCCTCTCATCAAAACCTTTCACTAGAGGGAAGGGTCTGTGTTATTTTTGTATATCGTTGGTGGGAAGGCTTTTTATCTTATTTAAAACCATGGTTCAAATTTTGCTCTGAGGATGGCAGGACTTCCTTGGAGAGCAAATCCCATGTTGGTTTCTATATGGTAGTAGAATCATGGAATGGGTTGGGTTGGAAGGGACCTTAGAGACCATCTCCATGGGCAGGAACACCTTCCCCTAGCCCAGGGTGCTCCAAGCCCTGTCCAACCCGACCTTGGACACTTCCAAAGCTTCTCTGGGAGACCCAATCCAACACATGTGGACTTGCAGAAGGGTCTGAAATGGGGGGATGATGTTATTCCCTCTGCCCAGCTGCTGCACAAAGCCTGTGAGCCTGGGGGAGATGCTCATTCTGAGCCCCTGTTTCCTCCTGCAGGAGACTCCAGTTGGCTGCAGGAGCTGATCCCAGCCTGGACAGGCTCTACATCTCTGCCCAGGAATGAGGAGGGGACATCCTCCACCCCAGTGGCTTTGCAAAATAACTCCTAATTAGCGAAAGGCAAGAATTCCACTGTGCAAACAGTTTCCACCCAGCATGGAAATGACCTCAGCTCTCAGCCACGCCGCCCCTGCCGTGGGGTTGTGCTGCACATCCCAGAGGTGCCAGCCTTTGGTGGGACTCCAGGCAGAGATCAGGTCACCCATCACGAGGGATTTCCTCTGGCTGCTCTCACTTGCAGCCACTAATTGGGGTCTGGCTTGCAGTTTGCAGTAACAACGTCAACGGGGAGGTTGTTGGTGTGGAAAATGGAATATCTTTCCTTCAAGAGACTCTTTCATGATGACACGTAGTCATCCCAAGGAGGCAGGATGATGCCACCACTGAGCACCCACATCCAGAGCTGAATTCTGGTGTATTTGACCCTTCTCACACAAAACCAGCCTGAAAACCAAATAATTCTGGCAATACTCAACGCCTGTGTCTGCTTTCCTATACTTTTGGGGGGGTGGTGGTGCTGTCCACGTGGACATCCCACAGGATGAAGGGGTGATCTCTGTGGTCCCTCACCTCTGTTTTCATGAAACCTGCAGAAAATTTTTGTTTGTGGCTCTGGCAGGTTTGGTTGGAGTTGGAAAAAGAGGGAAATAATCAGACCAGCAAGGAGTGAGGTAGGAATAACATGTACGTTCCCACATGATGCCTCTACGTCCCCCATTGTGTTAGGAAAGTGCTCTGATGTTTCCCATTGTCCGTTTTTTATGCCAGAAACACCATTGTTTCCAGCTGCAGATGCCTGGAAACTATTATTTGCCATATTATTTAAAATATCACCCTTATTCTTCGCTCCTGTAATGCAGAGAATAAACCCCTTGCAGCAGAGAAAGGGGAATTTGGTGAAGGTTCACAGGGGTGAACCCCAGCCCTGCCCTGCTCTCTGCAAGCACTTTGCCTTCCTGGAACATCATCTGGGGCTCGTATTTGCAGTGATTTCATCCAAAAGTAAGGCAGACTTTATATTTATTACCCTTTTTGATTTTGGGGACTCCGCTGGCTTTGTTTGGTTCTCAGATCTGTGGCCGGGGAAACAATACACTGATTATTTATTATGAGGGAAGGAGAAAAACAGGTAGAGGGTTGGGTTTTTTCCCCCCTAGGAGCCAGTTTCCTAAGGAAATGAGAGCTGTTCCATGAAGTGTGTGGAGAGGGAGGTCACACAGTCACACCATTAGGGAGTGTGCTCAATATCCCACGTTTCGGAGGTGAAATCTGGGAGCACAGAGAGGTGATTTGAGGGTGGGGACACAGAGGGACTCATTTTCTCTCCTCTGCAGCTCAGCACTTGCAGGGCAGAGCCTGAGGCTGTGGGGCCAAACTTGGCTGAGTCTTGTAGGCTTCAAAAATACAACTTTCCTTGCAGCCAAATGGGGGTTTGAGCACGTTGTTGGGGATCTCAAGCCTTTTCGAGACACTGGAGAAGCCACTCCTTGTTAATCCCAGAGGGGTTTCCAGTGGCTCTCTTGTAGTTAGGCATGACAACTCAGCCTCGAGACACTTATCCATGTGAAGGGGACAGGAGTTGAGCCTTCTCTTGTTCCCTGGGCTCATTTTCTTCTCCAGTTTCCCCCAAGCTGCCCTGGAATGGATAAATCCAGGGAGCTCAGCGAAGGGAAGGCACTCAAGCACTTAAGAGCAGTGCACATTTGCAATAACTCAATCATGGAAAAGCTACCCAAGGATCCAGGGCCATCGTCTCAGATGGCAACAGCACAGGGCGAGTTAATAATAGTCATTGTACCATGATTAAATTAGGTGGGCAGGAATCATTTCTGCAAGATTCATAATGGGTTTAATGATACTGTTTAGTTACCCAGGACAATATTTCTTCTCTCTTCATGAGTTCCGG
The DNA here is from genome assembly GCA_035583185.1 of Anabacerthia variegaticeps. Classification (NCBI taxonomy): domain Eukaryota; kingdom Metazoa; phylum Chordata; class Aves; order Passeriformes; family Furnariidae; genus Anabacerthia; species Anabacerthia variegaticeps. The sequence goes on from JAWWEW010000131.1 coordinate 71,384,683, forward strand.
GAAATCAAGGATCTTGAGTTGTAAAATACGTGTTTGAAGACAGAGTTGTGACCCTCTGAAGGTCAGCTGGGTGTTATCTTGATGTTATCTACACCTCTTGAATTGTCCTGCGAGCAGGAGCAAGGCTCAAGTGGGACCATGGCATGGCATTTGGGGCAAGTTTGGCGTTTGAGGCAGGAACCAGACTCTGTGGAGGGAGTTTTCCCCCCTAGGAGCCAGTTTTCCAAGGAAAAAAGACCTATTCCATTAAGCTGTGTGGAAGGGTAGTCATACGGCCACACCATTAGGGAATGTGCTCAGCATCCCCCATTCCTGAGGGAATCTGGGAGCCCAGAGATCCCCAACATCCACCTGGATGACATTGCTTTAGAGGAGGTGCTGCAGCCACAGCTCCGTTTGCTGTCCATGTCCTGCTGTGCTGCCCCATTCCCTGGACACATCCAGCAGCAGGCCAGCCCCACTTTGGAGGCTCTCCCATGACACTGTGGCTGGGTGGCCCTCAGGACACTCCACGTGGCATTTCACCTCGGCTGGGGTGGTGGCAAGATGAGCCCAAGGCTGGGAGGGGGACAGGAGCACGATGCACTCAAACTGGACTCACTGGACCACGGGACATGCTGAGCCACCCTACAGAACATTTCCTTCTTGTGGATTGCCAGCAGGGACATTTTCCTAGAAATTGTGCTCAGTTTTGTCCCTCTCACTCGCTGTGAGGCCAGAAAAGCACACAGAGCATCTCCAGTGACACAGAGCTGGCAGCTGTCGGTGTCTTCACGCTTCTGGGAATTGTTTCATGGGGTGGTTTGCTGTGGAAGTGCAAACTGGAGTCAGGGTGGCCTGGAACAGCAACAGATGGACATTGGGTCGTAGCAAACCAGACCCTGGCAGCTCTTTCCTCACCCTACTCCCAAATGCATGGTTGGCATGAGCTGGATGGACCAGCAGACACACAGTGGGTTGGTTGCTCCACCACGATGACCCCAGTGGGTTGTTGAGAGGAAGCAGAACAGAATGTCTGGAAGAACAGCTCACCATGTCCTCACAGTGTGAGATCAACCAGTGCCCCTCGACAGAACCACCAAATCAATGCTGAGACCCAACCCCAAGAGGCCAGGGTGGCACTGGGGCTGCAGGTGGACCTGCCAAGGCACATGTCTTTCAGCAGCTGGATATCCACCCTTGGAAACAAATCAGCAGGAGGGAAGGAGAAGCCACAACTCTGGGGCCTGGTGAGCAGCACAGGAGACACGTGCCCTGACTTTGCAGCAGAGAAACAATCCCTCCATGTGGTTTGGAGACACAGCAAACAATTCGTGGCTCCCAAACTCTTCCTTTCATCACTTTTCAGTAAAAACTAGGTTTTTTGGACAACATCTGTCCCAGTTCTCAGCCTGGTCAAGGCTGGGAGTGAAGACACCCAGCTTTCAGCTCTTGATGGGAACTCACACCTTCTCCCAAGAGTAAAACCCACTTGGTTTTGTTATGTTAAGCCAAAGTGATGTTCTCACCGAGCAAGGCTGCTGCTGGATGTGTCAGCGTGGACATCTTCTCACACCACCCTTCCCTGGCAAAATGAAAGGGTGTTGTATAAGGCTGGATGTAGATTTGTCATCAGCTTTTAATGAGGATAAACTGGTTTTTTCTGACGTCATGATTAGATTCGAGCATCTCCTTCCAAAGCTGCTCACAATGGGGGAAAGAAAATTAAAGGCAGGAAGTCACAGTGCAAATGTTCTTGATGGGGTTTGTAGATGTCCCTTACACCAGGAGGGTTTGACCCTCTCGTGCTGGGGTTCTTGGGGTGTCTGTGCAGGGCCAGGAGCTCGACTGGATGGTCCTTGGGGGTCCCTTCCAGCTCAGGAGAGTCCATAATCCTCTCCTGGTGGCTTCTCTCAGGAAGCAAAGGATGGCTTCCCATCTGTGGTGCTTCACAAATCAGGGGTGCCCCAAACTGTTGCTTGATTGTCTCTCAAGGTTGTGGGTTTTCTTCTGAATTCAGCCAAATGATGGGATTTTTGTGATTTTTTTGGGGTTGTGCAGGGTCAGGAGCTGGACTCAAGGATCCTTTGTGGGCACCTTCCAACTCAGGATATTCTATGGTTCTACAATAAATTCTGCTTATTCTCAAGAGCTAAGAGATGCTATTTGTTCTGGGAAGAGAGAAGTAGCTGCAGCCCTCAGCACAGTCCAAACCAGGCAACTTCTGTCATGTTTCATTTTGTATTTACTTGCATATTTTAAGTTCTTCCCTTTTTTTTCCAATGAGGGCTAAGCCCAAATTTCACCATTTAATATATAATTTCATTTTAAAGATGCTGTCATTTGCAAGCAGACAACAATCAGTAAGTGCTGGTGGGAACAACCCCGTGCTGACTCTGCCTGTGGGTTCACCAAGGCTGTTTGAAATGTCAGGGCTCGAGAAGACACTGAAAAGGTGAAGATCTTACCCCACAGAGTAGTTTTGCAGGCAAAAATGGGGAAAGTGGCCCCATCTCACCCCACCACACCTGCCCTGAACTGGAGTGAATTTGGGTCACAGCTGGAGAACTTCCAACCCAAAGCCTTCAGCTCTGAGCTCTGCATTCCTGAATCCCTCTCCGTGCTGCAAGAACATTATCACACTGCCTTGATTAAATCTTATTAAAAGAAACCATTTATCCCTAGAGGGGAAGGAAAAAAAAAATCAGAATAAAGCAGAATGTGTCAAAGCTCTCTGGATCTGCCACTGCAGTCCCTACTTGAGAAAAAGTTTGAAGAGGCAGCTGGAAACCCTTCAGGTGCTGATGACAAAAGCTCTTTTGTGATGGCCCAGAAAGCAGTGACCACAAAAAGGGTTACGGGAGGTTTAGAAGCCCGGGAGTGTTTCTGTTTGATGGTGGATTAATCTCCTTGTGGACAATAATCACATTCCATCCCTCTCTGGTCGTGTTAAGGCTCTTGCTATGATCTTCTGATCTTCCCCATTGATTTGTGAAATCAGAGGTATTAATCTGACAAGCAAATAAAAGCAGGTTTTGTCCTAATGGGGGTGGGAGAAAGGAGGGAACAATTGCAGAACGTGCTCTGGTGAGCTCTCGGCACCAGGTTTAACACCTACTGGCCTCCACGGACTTCAGTGAGCTCTGCCCTCCAGAGAATGAAATATTTCTGCCCAGTGACACCAGAATCCCTCAGGTACAGCAGGGCAGAGGAGACAAAATCTTTCCTTGGGGCAAAAACCCCACAGGAAACATGACTTTTTCTTTGTTTTACACAATCAAAGCTGCAGTAAATGCTGTGCTGTGTTCTGGGTTATGGTTTAAATGCCCCTCTGAACTGGAGCAACAAGCCCTTGGGACCATTCATTGTCCAGCCTGTATCCATGTTTGGGATACATGGATACAGCCTGTATCCGTGTTTGGGATTGATTCCCATTGCCCAGCCTGTGTCCATGTTTGGGATTGACTCCCATTGCCCAGCCTGTATCCATGTTTGGGATTGACTCCCATTGCCCAGCCTGTATCCGTGTTTGGGATTGATTCCCATTGCCCAGCCTGTGTCCATGTTTGGGACTGATTCCCATTGCCCACCCTGTATCCATGTTTGGGATTGACTCCCATTGCCCAGCCTGTATCCGTGTTTGGGATTGATTCCCATTGCCCAGCCTGTATCCATGTTTGGGATTGATTCC
>JAWWEW010000131.1:71399009-71412568 GCA_035583185.1 Anabacerthia variegaticeps
TCTCCACTCCCTCCTCTGCACTCTCTCCAGCAGCTCCCCGTCCTTGTGCTGTTGTTCCCAGGGCTGGGGGCAGCTCTCCAGAACGAAGGGCTCTTTCAGAGTGAACATTCCCTGATTCCAAGGTCCTGTCTCAGCCACCAAGGCAGGTCTCACCTCTCCAGCCCTGCCAGCTGGATCTGCTGCTCTGAAGCCAAACTCACGTGTTGGTTTGCTCTGGGCAGGTGGAGCAGGACTGAGATGCTCTCCCAGCCACAGCACCAGGTTCAGCCATGGCATCCCTCCATGCAGAGCAGCAAAGCAGTTAGATCTCCCAACTTTGCAGGTCATCTTTCTGCCCAAGGGTGTTTTCCCGGTAGAAAAAATCCATCAGCACAAAAAAAAAAAACTGTGGCAGGATTTGGAGCCCATCTGATATTTCTACAGCATGAGCTGCAGGGCTGGCCTCGTGCATGTCCATCCTGTAAGTCAGCACAACCTCCCCTTGGGTCTGCAAAGCATCTGGAGAGAGGCAGGACCCATATTCCTGATGCATTAGTGCAGGGAAAACCCTGCAGCTGTAGAGGAAAGAAGAGTGTTGGTTTTTTCAGCTGGAAGTTGTGATTTCCCAGGGAAGTTGTGGCTTCTCCATCCCTTGGAAGTGTCCAAGGAGAGGCTGGAGCAACCTGGGCTGGTGGAAGGTGTCCCTGCCCATGCAGAGGGGTGGAACGAGATGGGCTTTAAAATCCCTTCCAACCCAGACCATTCCATGATGATTCTATGCTGTTACCTGCAGGAATCACAGAAAGTCTACAAATACTCAAAAAACTACAAAACTATTAATCTAAAGCAAAGACCCCCCAAGATTTCCTCTATCACAGGGGAAAAAAAAACCCTCTCCCAACACCACAAATCCCTGAGCACAAATTTCTCCACATCTTTCCCTTGTGCATTGTAAGGAGACTGGAAGGGTGGTTGTTTTGGGGTTTCTTTTTGCCAGAAAAGAGTTAAATGAGGAATCTTGAATGAGAAAATCTGAGAGACTCAGAATCTGTTGTTCCCATATGGATGTTTTCCCTGTTGCCTCCTCTTTGGGGACTTCAGTCCCGCTGCAGGCAGTAAACACCTCAAAGAGGGGTAATGAAGCACTCAGGACTGGCATGTTTAAATTCCTGATAAGATTTATTTCCAAGTGGCTTGTTCAGAGCTACTGAGGGTGTTTGTAGCCCTGACAGGAAATAAATCCACGTTCCCTGAGCCCCAATAAGTTTCCTTAACCACAATATAATTCATCCTGTCTCCTCAAAGGGATATTAGGAGTTTTTAGTCTGGGCTTCCTGAGCAACAGGATATTTGTTCCTCTGAAATTTTCAAATCTATATAAAAGAAATTAAGAATCTATATTTTAAAAAAAAAAAAAGAAATCATTTTGAGGTGGAGGTTTGAAATCTGTCTCTCTTTTTTTTAACCTCATCAACCCTTGGGATTTAAAAAAACCAATTATTTCAACTTCACAGCAACTTGCTTCATCCTGTTTTGACTCAGTTTAGCCCAGAAGTCAAAATAAAATGGGATGATGAAGCCTCAATGTAGTTTCCCCTCTTTCTCCTCTCTCTTTCAAAGGGAAAAACTGGAAGAAAAGGGTTTGCCTACCTCCGTGGTGGATGTGGCTGAACCAAATGCACCCTGGTGAAACCACCCTGCTCCTGCAGAGCCTCTCCTGGAGCCACGAGCCCTGCTGGAATATCACAGAATTCCTCTGGCTTTTCCCACTCTTCACATCCCCAAGGAAAAAGATGGATTTTTCTGCCCCTGTTCCCAAGGGATTTCAGCTCAGAGCCCAGGGCAAGGCTGGTCCCTGCCTTGGGGGCAAGAGGTGGCCTGGGGAAGGGCACAAAATGATGGATGAGCAGGCTGGGAATCCCTGTTTTCATCGTGTCTAGAGGGAAAAAAAAAACCCAACCCCATCCAATTCACTTCAAAGGCAACCAGAGCACCTCATTAATTTCCTATGTGTGATTACAATGCCTAATTAAGCCGTGGAACTCATCACCAAGAGCCATTATGCAAGAGCAGGGGTTAGAAAGATTGCAAAAAAATAAAATTAGAGGGGGGAGGAATTAAAAAAAAGCAAGAAGATGGCATTTATCTCTGGAGTGGAGCATGTCCAGCTCTGCTGGATTGGGCTGAGAAGGGATATCAATCCTCAGAGCACAAACAAGTGACCAACAGCCCATTAGGGGGAAACTTCTCCCGGGGGAAAATTGCCTCATTTATCAGGAGGAGCTTTTCTTCCATCTTCCTTTGAAACAGCTGGGAATGATCCATGTCCAAAGCGAGAGCTGGAGGAGGGCTGCCCACTGGTTCTTGGTTCTGCTGGAGCTTGGAGACTCCAGCAGGTCAGGAGGGAGTTCAATCACTCCTTCATTTTTGGGACTTGCCACCTCGAGTGCCCAAAAGTTGCCTTTTCCAAAGATTGCCTCTGGGAAAAGCGGACTGGGGGTGGTTTTAGGGAGCATTTTGAGAGCCAAAAGACAGAGCTGTGCGTGCCCAGATGCCCAGAGGGGATGCTGAGGTTGCCTTGGTGACACAGGGATGTGCATGGGGTGTTTACAGCTCCAGAGGATTTTAACCCATGGGAACAATCTGTCAGCACAGGCTGCTCTTCCCTCATAAATACAAGGCACTGAGATGCTCTCTGTGTTTTCCAGGCCCTATAAATCGGATCCAAACCTGTGACATCCACCAACAAAGGTGTCTGTTATCAGTGGGCACAGTCAGGAACCTTCCTGGGAAACCGTTGCAGAGCTTCTTGTCTGGCACATCAATTTTAGAGCAATTTGGGCACAGGGACTGTCCTTCCATCCTGTTCATCATCACAGACCTGCCTGGATCCTCAACCAGCCCTTTGGAATTTCTACAATAACAAACCAAACTCAAGGAACAGACACTTTCCTTAATTTTCTCTCTTTCCCGTTTAGTGCAAAAAATGTTTTGCTTCTCACTGAAAGGTTTTTAGCTGGACAAAAAGATTCCCTGATGCAGCAGAGCCACAGAAATTCACTGTCACCCTGAGGGGGCCTGGCATGGGATAGGAAAAGCCACGAGCTCTTGCTGTTGAATGATGCAGAAGGCCCAGCGATATTTCCAAAACTTAGGGGTGTTTTTTTCAGTTGTAATATTTAAATTTGAATTTTTTTAATGGAAAAAAACATGTTTTCCATGGGGCAAAAGCATCACACCAAGCCACGAGCAGGGGGGTTTGGGTTAAGTGGGGTCATTATGAATTAAAGCTGCCTGTGCAGTTGCTGATCACCTTTCTTCCACTAATTATCTAATTATCACCCCCTCCTTTCCCCTTTTGGACAGGATGCTCTGCTAGGTGGACCTTGGGATGACTGAGTTTCTCTCCCTGGACTCTTTTTGATGCCAGCCAAGAATTTCTCAGGTGTAGTAAATGTTTTTTCTTTTTCACTCCAGGTCAGGATCTCTTTGCTTTTTGTCCTTGCTGAGCCTCTCCCATCATCATTCCTTCCCCTTCTCCCCAAAACTTTGGTGGAACTCCATCCATCCCCCTGTCCTCTTGCATTGCCTTTCAGTTTTCCAGAACTTTCACTGCTCATTGGATGGGAAGGAAATGCCACATGGAAAGCCTGCATGGAATTCCATGGCATTTTGGACTCGTCAGCAAGGAGGGAATCACTTGGAGGTGCCTTCTCCTGGTGGTCAGGAATATCCAATGCAGCTGAGTGCACTGATAACATTAATATGGGCACTTGCTCCAGCTAAATAGGACACTTAATTCTCATTAACGCTGAACTAATTAGAGCCTGGTGAACAACAAAAGAGAAAACACCACTTTTGTGTCTGTGCAAAGTGATCTCCCCCCCCCCCCCAAAATATAGGCCATGCTTCCCTTGCTCCAGCTCAGAGGGGAGTCTGCATCCATTGAGGAGAACAACCACCAGCAATTCTCGAGATTCCATCTTTCATCTTTCATTCAGGGATAAATTTATCTACAAAGGGAAAGCTGTAGATGCTCATGAGCACAGGCAAAGGCAGCCACACTGGTCCAAAAAAGAAAAAAAAAGCCCTGCATTGCTAAATGCAGTGTGTGCACCGAGAGTGACCTAAATATGATTAAATTACCCTGCCTAATTTCAAGCAGGCAAGAGCTACCCAGAATTACTTTAATTAGCTGGAAAAGATGCTGTCAGCCACTTTCTTGGGGCAGATTGAATGTCCTGTGTTATTCATTGTACCCACGGCATCCTATGGTAGGGAAACAAAATGCTTGTCTACTCCTCATTGTTAATATTGCCATTATTTATTCCTCCCCGGCTCTCCTTAGGAGGGGTGCTTTGTGCTCCGTGCTGTTCTCCATCTGTTTGCCCCCCCAAAATGTGTTTCAAAGCCACTTGGCAGCTCTGAGGAGCTGGAGGAGAGTGCTGGTTGGATTCCACATTATCTTCCAGAAAGGTCTGCGTCCCTTTGGCTGCTCAGCACCACGCTGGATGAGACCTCAGCGTGCCAAGCTGTGCTCGCTGCAGGCAGGAATCTCGCCCAGCATCTCTGGGGTGACCTGGGGTGAGGTGGGGGCAGGACTGGGGTCTCCAGCTGATCCCCTGTGCTTTACACGGGGTCAGAATGCAGCGGCAGAAATTTGGGGAAGAAAAATGTGACTCACGCAGATCAAAAGGGCTCAGGAAGAACCTAAACACATTGTTAGAGGCTGGGAGAGTATCAGGGAATCACAGCCTGGTTTGGGGTAGAAGGGACCTCAAAGATCATCTGGATCACCTGGCCTGGAGGGACAGGACACAGGGAATGGCTTCCCAGTGCCAGAGGGCAGGGCTGGCTGGGATCTTGGGAAGGAATTGGTGGCTGGGAGGGTGGGCAGGGGCTGGCCCAGGTTGGGCAGAGAAGCTGTGGCTGCCCCTGGATCCCTGGGAGTGTCCAAGGTCAGGTTGGAGCACCCTGGGCTGGTGGAAGGTGTCCCTGCCCATGGCAGGGGAATGGAATGAGATGACCTTTCATGTCCCTTCCAACCAGGGCCACTCTGTGATTGATTTCATAATTCATAAGCTCATCATGCAACCCACAGATGGATAAGTGAAAGCCCCCCATCTCAATCACACCATATGTAGATGGAATACCAGGTTGGCAAACCCTGAGCGGGAGGGTGAGGGACTCACATCTCTGTGAGCGCAACAAACTTCTGCCTTCCTGTTATACTTTAAGGACTGGAGTGGAATTAAACAGGAAATAATCTATGTTTGTGGTTAAGGACCACGCTGGAATGCAAGGGGACCTTAAACATTTCATGTCCCATCAGCTGCTGAGCCCCAGAGCTGGCTCTCTTCCCCTCCCATTCCCAAAACCTGGCTATTGGCTCAGGAAATGGGAGGTGATCTGTGAGATGGAAGCAGAATCAGAGCCCAGCTGAGCCTCCCCATGCCCTCAACACCCCTCCACTTCACAGGCAAACCTGACAAGGCTCCACAAAATAAGCTGAATAAGAGCAATAAATAAATAAAACACCCCCCACTTCAAATCAAAGCGTTTCACTCACCGAGACAGACACGTGTTTCCCTTCACACACCTCAAACATCCCCTTCCCAGGAGCATCTGGCACACCAGGAATATTTCCCCCACCTTGTGCACCTGGATTTTGGGAAAGACCCAGAATCAGAGAATAATTTTTGTTGGAAAAGCCCCCTCAGATCCCCCACTCCACCCAGGCAGACCCAACGTGCCCCCTGTCCCCCTCTGCTTTCTTTGTGATGCCTCCTGCCCGCTCTGGAATTAGGAAACCTTCCAAAATGGAAATGCAAGGAATGTAAATTGATGTTTTCTCCCCGACATGAATTATCTGACTCCTGCGGCCGTCTCTGCGAGATTATTTGAGCTGAACTTGACTGTTGCAGTAATTAATTTCCAATCAAGCAAATTTGCATAAATCTTCCCTTTAGAAATCTGCCTTAAATCAAGGGTTTAGGCACCACATTCCAGCTTGGATTCATTAAAAATAGATTGCTATTGAAAGCTGCCAGCACTGTAAATACAGGCACCATGCCACCCTGCAGGACGGTTTGGAGACACGCTTTGCACATAATGAAAACCTGCCTTCCAAACCATCCCCACGGCAAATGTCCCCTCTAACTGGGAATACTGGGCTGCTCCCAGAGCCCCGATGGCCTTCTCTTGGTGACATTTCTAATCTTGCAGGGATGGCTTTGAAGCAAGCAGGGTAAGCGGGACAAATGCTCCAGGAGAAGCAGAGAGGGTCTTGGCGACTTGAGGAATCTTCTCAGAGATGTCTTGTGTGCAACCCACAAGTCCGAGGGGAGGGGAGGAATCATGGAATGGTTTGGGTTGGAAGGGACTTTTAAAGTTAATCAGGTCCAATTCCCCTGCAGTGAGAAGGGACAGCTTCCACTCAGAGCCCTGTCCAGCCTGGTCTTGGAGACTTCCAGGGATGGGGAGTCCCCAGTTTCTCTGGGAAACCTGTGCCAGGACCTCCCCATCCTCATTGTCAAAAAATCTCTTCCTAATATCTAGTCTCAGGCTGTCCTGTTTTAGTTTAAAACCATTGGAATTACAGAATCACAGAAAGGTTTGGGTTGGAAGGGACCTTAAAGACCATCTTGTTCCAAGCTCCCTGCCATGGGCAGGGACACCTTCCACCATCCCAGGCTGCTTTATCCTGCTCCTGAACAATTCCAGGGATGGGGCAGCCACAGCTTCTCTGGGCAACAACCCCTTGTCCTACTGCAACAGGTCCTACTAAAAAGTCTGTCCCCATCTTTCCTATAATTCCAGTTTAAGGGAAAGAACCCCCTCTCTGTAGGGTGTGAGCAGCATCATGAAGGCCAAGCAGTCAAAGAGATTGTCAGTGACAAGAGAGCCTGGGAGAGGAGACACAAGGAATGGTGAAAATACAGCTCTGCACCTCCAAATCTGTGGCCAATCCATCTCCTCTGCACATCTGGGGTTTGCAATGGCTATCGTGGGTGTCTAGAGTTGGGGTCATGGCTATCCACTGTTGGGGTCATGGCTATCCACTGTTGGGGTCATGGCTATCCACTGTTGGGGTCATGGATATCCACTGTTGGGGTCATGGCTATCCAATGTGGGGGTCATGGCTATCCACTGTTGGGGTCATGGCCATCCACTGTTGGGATCATGGCTATCCAATGTGGGGGTCATGGCTATCCAATGTTGGGGTCATGGCTATCCAATGTTGGGTGGAAAGGAGTGGAAACCACCTCTCCTGGGGCTCACGCTGAGCTTTCAGCAGCCTCCATCTCAACGGGATGCAGGGAGGGGATTCCATGCCCTTGGGAAGGGATCATAGAATGGTTTGTGCTGGAGAAGATCTTTAAGGTGGTGGAGTCCAGCAGGTGGGTGAGAACTTCCTCTTTCCTCCTTGTGCTTTACCCTTCCTGCCCCAAATGCTCAGCTTTACCTCTATGCCTGGCTTGGAGTAACTCCACAGAGGGAAAAGGACCACTGAGCTGCTCTGCTGGGCACTCACATCACAGAAAGTGGTGCTAGAATGTGGAGAATCCATCCCAGCCTTCCCTGGAGACTCAGGTTGACTCTGAAAGACGAATCCCATGACATGGCAGGTGAGGCCAGTTTTGTGAGTGCTGAGCCTTTGTAGGACCAGAAACAGAGAAATTCAGCAAGGTGCCTTGAAATGAAGAAGTTCCTTCTGTCATTGCTGTCCCAGCCCTCACCCACATTTTAGAGTTCTGTGCTCAAATGCTCCTGCCAGCTCAAAGGTCCCCACCTTGATTTCTCTCCAACCAGCTCCAAAGCCCTGAAGAAGGTTGTTGTCTCTGACTGGTGGTGGTTCTTTTCTAAAGGAAGACATTTCTGTGAGAAAAAGAGCAGCAGGATCTGGAGCTGGGCAGAAGAACATCAAATAATCCTGATTTCCAGCTCCCTCAGCCACCAAAACCACAGGGAGGAGTGAAAACCTGACAGCACAAGCCTGCCCAGGGGCTGAGGCACATCGTGTGTTCCAGAGCTGAGAATGAAGGAGGAATCTCCTGGAGGAACTGGTGTCTCCACAGGCTCTTCTGAGACACCTTCCCCTGGGGTTTTGGCAAGGCAAAGAATCTGCCACCTTTTCTCAGCACCAGGATGCAGGAGAGAGTCTGGCTTGTTTCTGGAGAGGGCATTTTCTTTTTTCTTCTTTTTTTTTCATTTTTTTTTTTGAGATATTTGTGCACAATTTTCTATATACTTTTTTTTTTTTAAATGAAAAATTATGTTGCTTCTGGGGTTTTGTTTGTTTGGGTTTTTTTATTTGGTTTTGGGGGTTTTTTTGCTTTTCTTTTAAAGAGGGAAATAAGAAATCCAACAGGCCTGCACCCCTTGCTCACCCCAGTCTTCCACACTTCTGAGACCCCCAAAGACAGGAGAAAACAATCCAACACTTCTCAATCCCTTCTCCTACAGCGAGGTGCTGATTCCAGCAATGGGACAAGACACTGGATATATTCCAGACCCACTGGGCTTTGGGGCTGGCCTTTCTTCAGTGCCCCAAAACTGAACTCTCTGAGGATCAGTGTCCCTGTTTCCCTTTGCTAATGCTCTTCAGGGCACCTGTGTATAATCCAGAACCCACATATCAGGTGGCTGGTTGGCTGATTCATAATTTGGGTAAAGTACATTCCTTCCAGGGCATTTATGGTTCCCCACTCACTCCAGGACATAGCCCATGGATCTGACTGATGCTGATCTTCTCTCTGACTCCAGGGATGCTCCGTGATGCTTCCTGGGCCTTTCTCCTGCTTTCTGCTCCTCCACCCATGGCCCAGGACAGAGGTGATGGCTACAAACCAAAACTCATCCTACTGCCCTACACCTTCTGCTCCTTTACTTCCATCACCTCCATCACTTCTCCTGCCACCAGCTCTTCCAGCTGGAGGAAATCACATCACCCTTCTTCAGGCTGGACACCACCCCACCCTTCACAGCCTGGATCTGGGCAGGTGGAGGACACACCATTTCAGCTAAACTGAGTTTTAGGGGGGCATTTTGAAGTGGTTTGCCTTTCTGGGTGTTTTACCACTGACAAGAGAAGCTTGGCAGGACCTCTGTGGGGCAGTCACCTCAGCCTGTTGTTGCCCCACATCCCGTGGTGGGAGGTGAGGAACAGCACCTCTGGATTTGGGATGGGCTTCCTTGCCCCAAAAAGATAACACTTGACCAAGGAGAAACAGGAGAGCAGTGGCAGAGCAGAGGGCAGAATCCTGCTCCCCTGACCCCAAGAATATCCCTCTTCTCCATGGCAATGGAGGCACTGGAGCAGCTTCCCTGGGAAAGCATGGGCTGATTGCACACCAGGCAAGGGCTGGGCTGTGGGGATATGAAGCATCCAGAGAGGATAATTGATGCTCTCCAGTCACCACAGCTGCTGAGAGAGTGGAATGGTGGAGGAAAAGCATCAGGGAAGGGAAAGGGGTCCTGGAGAAGTTTGTTTTAGCAGTGCTACCCACCCCGCTCAGCACTTGCCCTGAAGCTGCATTGCTGCTCAGAGCTATTGAAACCCCTGAGAACTGGGATTCTCCTCTGCCATGTGCTGCTCCAAACCCACTGTCAGTACCCCATAAATAACAGGGATGGAAACTCAAGGCACTGCTGCCACGAATCACCACCAAACCCACAGCCCCACTAAGGCCATTGGTAGCTCATCTACCATCCAATTTCTGTGCAAAGATACTTTAAAATACCCTCAAACTACACCATTTCTTAGTTTTTTTCTGGCCTCTGCCTGCCTGGCTGGGGAAGGAACCTGCTGCAAAAGGCCTTTCATCACTTGGTCTCAGGATGTATTTTGCAGGCTCCAAAACAACGTGACAGCCACTCGATATTAAAGGATTTGCAGAGTGGCACTAAGCAGGGGTGCTGCTGCATTATTTGCCATGGCAACTCAGGTTGCTCATTTCTCTTCTCCCTAAACGTGGAAGAGCCAAGGCACTGGGAAACACTCTGCCCTTAATGTGACAGAATGCATTTGGGTTGGGCAGAGCGTTTACCTCGGTGGAGAAGCCTCCCTGGCACAGCAGGCAGGCAGAGTTGAGGAGGGGAAAGGTGTTTTCCTGCTGGTTAGATGGGATTGCCTGGAGCAATCAGGCCATTTCATCCATTGTCTTCCCTCTAGGACAGTGTGGAGAGGCAGGAGGGTCTGGGTATCTTCTGCACAGTCAACGTGGGTCACTTCTGCAGGGAACCTCTCCCTGGTTTTGCTTCAAACTGGGTCATCTGAGTTTCCTAGTGGGTGTTTTTAATACTTATGGTGTTTCCATGAGCTCCTCAGCTCAGGTATGTCCTGAAACAGCACGCTGTGATGCCTCAATGTGCTTTCATTTCATTCCATTCAGCTCTGGCACCTTCCAGTTGTATCAAGTGGTTTGTGGCTCTCCACGAGTGCTGTCCCCACTCGTGGTGCACAGCAGGACACACAGACACACACACAGAAGTGCTTGTAGTGTCCCCGTTCTGCAGAGGTGACACAAGGTGAGCTAATTTATCCAGGTTTGCATGAGGGAACTTTGGGAGAGCTCCTGAGTCCCGGCCTGGTGGGCAGGGAACTTTGGAAGAGCTCCTGGTGGAGAAACTGGTCTTGTAGTGTCTAAATGTAATTTATCATTGTCCCATGTGTCGTTTTGGACCAAACAAACTTTCCATTCTTCATCCTAAGCAGCTTTAGCATCTCCAGGATCTTCTCATAACGAGGTTTTCCCTACTTATTCTGACAGGAGCACGTGCCAACCATGTCCCAAGTGTTCTTCAGGATACATCCCAAGTCCTCCCGCTCATAAACCCCACTGGAGGATGAACTGCAGTGCCCTGCATCCCACCCCACACCTGCATACCCAGATCTCCCCTAGAACCTCACCTGGATAAAGCCCTGCCTCATGACCTGGAGTCACATCCAAATTCCCTGGGGAATTCCATGGACTGCTGCTGCCCCACAAAGGCCACCCAGCTGCTGTTCAGCCATCCCAGAGAAGGAGGTCAGGACAGGCTGTTCTGTGGGAAAGAAACACATTTTGGGGAAATGGCATGATAATTCCAGATTATTAGCAGAGATCTTGTTCTCCCAAAATATCTGGTGTGGTTTGTATGGTTTCTTCCTCTTGCCTTGGCCATTGGTGGCTGAGGTTTGGGCTGGCAGGCTATTCTTAGCCTGGCTCAACATTTCCTTTGGCTTTCCAACGTGTCCACAGCCCAGCAGTTCATGGCACTGAACTGTGCATATCCCTGGGCCCATTTCTCCTCCCTCCCTTGCTGGTTCAGCCCAGCATCTTGTGGTGCAACCACCATCACCATCCTGCAGCCTTCTGACCAGAGACAAGGCACACAGGGGTTGTCACATCCCATCAGCTTCACCAAATCTGGGATTCTCCTCCCAGTCAGGGGCAGTCACAGATCCCTGACTGAGAGGTGGTCCTTTGCCATCCCTGCAACATCAGTGGAATTCCTGTGAAACTCATCCCCTCTTGTCCATCAACACAAAACTCCATCTCCCAGAAGCTGTTCAATTGATTCCCTGTTACCTGCCACCCAGCATTAACCTGAACACCTTATTCCTTCCCCAGTGCCTTCAAAATTTTGAGATGGGGGGAAAAAAGTGGGAAAAAGGGCCTGGATTTACTTGTTCTGCACACACATGTCGGGTCTGGAGGGTGGCTTTGGGCAGGCTGATGCCAAAGAAATCAAGAGTCCACTGACGTTCTCCTGGCTTTGAGGAAATCTTGAGGAGAGGAAAAAGGTAGAGTTGATGTAAAGCCAAGCAGAAAGGAAAACCAGTGGCCTGGGAGTGCAGGATTGCTGTTTCCTCATCCCTTCCCCTCCCATCTCCACATCCATCTCTCATCCAGCTTCTCCTCTTCTCTGAGGGTCTTTGCCTCAAATCCCTTCACCTCCCTCTGTTCTCTTCACTGTAACATGTCACTTGGACACCACAGCCTCTCCCAAACCTTCTCCTCTCACCCCTCCTCTCATCCTTGACTCAGCTCTCCTCACTCATTCCCCTTCACTTAACACTTAGACCTCCTTCTACTCTGCCTTTCACTACTCCTCAAGACCTTGTCCCTTCTTCCACTCCAGGCATCCCCATCACATTCACTGTGTCCCTCTTGGTCCCACAATGTCCAGCCAGTGACATCAGTGATGTCTCCCCACCACAATCCTGAGCTCTTGGCTCCTTTGCTATCCTCAAGCACCACAATCATCTGCTCAGCTGGCCCTGACTCACACCCATTCATATCCTATTCAGGAGGAATTTCTCCATGGAAAGGGTGGTTAAAGCATTGGCAGGGGCTGCCCAGGGAGGGTTGGAGTGCCCAGCCCTGGAGGTGCCCAAGGCAGGACTGGCCGTGGCACTCAGAGCTCTGGGCTGGGGGACAAGGTGGGCATCGGCCATAGGGTGGGCTTGGGGATCTTGGAGGTCTTTTCCACCCTAAATGATTCCATGATTCCATGCTATTTTCCAACCTTGATTCCATGATTCCAGGTCTCTCTGCTACTGCCCTCAATCCCCCCACATGGCCTCAATCCTGCCACCAGGATGTCTTTCCTCTCAGCAAACCCACTTTGCTTCCTCCCACCCTTCCACCTCCCTCACTGGACCACTCCACTGCCAAAATTTCTTCCCACAAGCCACACCCCATCCCCATCCCCATCCCCATACCCATCCCCACTCCCCATCCCCACACCCCACCCCCATACCCACCCCCACACCCCATCCCCACACCCCATGCCCACACCCCATCCACATTCTCCATCCCCATCCCCATCCCTACACCCTTCCCCACACCCCATCCACATCTCCACCCCATACCCCGTCCCCACACCCCATACCCCACACCCATACCCCACACCCATCCCCACACCCCTCCACCACCTTCCCAGTGCCCCTTCTCTGCTGCCTCATCTCCACTGAGCACCCACCTCATCCGTGCCCTTTCCATCCCCAGCTGGAGCCTTCCTGCTGACAGCCAACACAAAGCCCTTTTACATCACCCCATGTGGTGGCCAGGAGGGGCTTCCTTTTGGGAGAAAGGCAACAAAATCCTTCTCCTTGGGCTCTGCAGGCACGGGGCCCTCCCAGCAGGGTGCCGTGAATGGAGATGCCCTCGCTGAGCTCCATCAGCACCACCAGCCCCAAAAACCCACAGTGTGGCACGCAGGGTCGATGCAATGGGCTCTGCAGAATGGAGGGCACGGTGCCAGCCCACTCACAGCCTGGCCCTGCACAATAAAGACATCATTATGGCTTCAGTGGCTTGGCTTGGCTTTGAGGTTTGCACCAGTGGTGAAATGTTGTTCCAGCCTAACCTCGGGCAAGGGGATGATCTCATGGGCTCACACTGCTCGGGCCACAGACACTGGGGACTGTCCAAATGGGAGAGCTGGGAACTCCAGTGCCCTTCCAGTGGGCTGGAGGAAGGCTCTGAGGGTGGGGAGACCCTGGCCCAGGTTGGGCAGAGGAGCTGTGGCTGCCCCTGGATCCCTGGGAGTGTCCAAGGCCAGGTTGGATGGGGCTTGGAGCACCCTGGGCT
>JAWWEW010000131.1:71465081-71482113 GCA_035583185.1 Anabacerthia variegaticeps
GCACTCTCTCCAGCAGCTCCCCGTCCTTGTGCTGTTGTTCCCAGGGCTGGGGGCAGCTCTGCAGGGGGGTCTCACTGAGGGGGCACAGGGGCACAATCCCCCCTGCCTGCCCTGCTGCCCACGCTGGGGGACCAGCTGTGAGTCTGGGCTGTGAGTGCCCAATGCTTCCATAAGACTGAAGGAAGGCCCTGGACACCTCTTTTCCCAAAAGAGCAACAAGCAATAAAATGAAGAGGTGCAGAAAAGCTGCCTTTAGTCCATCCATAAAACCCAATTCTCAGAGAGTCACAGCAGAGCACGGAAATTTAATGGGCAACTTTAAGAATGCCTGGGAAGCAGGAAGGGAATGGGAAAACCCCTTCTTGTGTGCCCCAGCTTCAAGAGTGGCCAATACTTACCCTTGCAGGACCACCAGGAGCCTCCTGCTGGTTTTGGGGAACAGGGACTGGCGGCCCCCGAGGTTCTGCCGAGGCTCCAGCAGCCCGGAGAGGTAGCGCTGGAAATGGGTGGCACTGAAACATTCCGGGCTGTCCATGGTTTGCCGATACACCATCCACCTGAAGGACAGGGAACAGGGAGGGCTGGCATGTCGTGTGTTCTCTTTGCTTTGTATTCGGGACCAACAGAGCAAAAAGGAATCTGACAAGCCCCAAGGTTCGGCATCTCTCAGCATCTCATTAGCAGCTCATTCCACTTGAGCACAGGGGAAAGGGGGTTTTCACTTGGCTTTCTGTCCTTTCCAGCATAAGTACATTCTTTACATTACTGGCAAAAGGGTTTTGTTTGGTATTTTGGGTTGTTGTTTTTAATAAAACAATGTTCAACAGGTTTTCTCAAAGCTGTACATCATTCTGATCACTGTCAGTGAGGCACTAAACAGAAATGATACAAATCCAATTCAGAAGAGACTGGGCATGAAAATATTTCACTGCAGAAATGGAAAATAACAATGACATTTGCAGGAAACATGATGAAATGTATGATTACACAACCTACAAAAGTCACCTTCCATGTTTGCCCTACAACAGAACCACTAAACTGCTCTGAATCAACTGGATAATATCAAGACACTGAGTTAAAAGTGAAATCCAGTGCAGAAATGACTAAGATTAAATGCTGAGGTGGCTGCAAGATTTAAAAGGATAAGAACTCCTTTTTTTTTTTATATTTTCCAGCAGCTCTATCAACACACAGAATGAAAAATTCCTCCAGGAGATTAATCTTATTGCCATACAGTGGATGTCCTGAATGTACCTCCTGCACTACAGAAATCAGGTTAGATTAAAAACAAGGCAAGGATTGTTAACACAAAAAAAAAAGGGGGAAGCTCTTCACTCCTTCCCTTCGAGTTGTGACACCTTCTATACTTGATGAAGGCAGGACTCATTTGGCCCTTCTCAGATCACTCCTGCCTGGTGTAAGCTCTGTGCTCTTCCAGGTACAGTGATACCCGGGGTTTTCTTAGCAGGGAAGAGCAACAAAGAAACCTCCTGTGCTATTTTTCTGTCTAAATGTCTAAAATTGAAGGGCAAATCTACCTGCTTGCCCAGTTCAGTGAAATAACTGAAGTACCAGACCCTCCAAGACCTCAAAAATATTGATGGAATTTGTTCTTGTAACGCATCTGTTTAGAAATTGGGTTTAAAAACCCCAAATAAAGATTGATAATTGAAGCATGCCACGTTGGGTTTGGGTGACTGGTGTAAGCAGGACTGTACAAACCTTCCATGCTCCTTGGTGAAGGTGACAAGGAAAGCACAGAGATCGCTGGAGCGGCATCCTGGCAGCCCAGTGATGATGGTGATGATCACCTGGAAAACAGGGAACAGCTCCAACATTGGAAAGGAGCTACAACACCCACACACCCCTCAGGCATCCTTTCTGTTCAAATCTTAAGCCTCAACACAAAATGAAAGGACAATAACCACAAAAACACTGGAAAAGACACCAAATAGATTGTTTTCTACGATGAAAAGGGCACATGCAATACGATTTTCTTTCTTTTTTAAATACACGTAGTTAAACCAACCTTAAGATCAGACTTAAAAACATTCCTAAGGGTTCTGAATGAGTTGTCAGTATGGTCTCTGAAGCAGAACCCAGGAAATAAGTTTGCCACCACATTGCAATATTCCAAGGGTAGGACTGTATTCCTCCTGCTTTGACTTTCTTGCTTTCAGCAGATTTCAAATGCTGGGAAGTTGCAAGGAAATATTTTCTCTGAAAATGCTATTTAAAGCAGCCTTAAGCTGGCCAATTGTTATTGCCCCTATAGAGAAAGGAGTGTTCTACAGATAATATCAGCAAATGTTAAATATCATGTGCTACCTCCATGCTATTTAAAGGACTTTTATGTTCCAGAGAACAATTCAGTTAAATTATTCAGCGATTCACAAAAACAAAGCTGCTGCTGCTTGAGGGCAAAGTCTCTCTGGACATTAGAGAAAACTGCTCACTTGAAGATTTACACTTCATTTTCTGCCTCTGGCTGAGAGGCCACTTGCACTTCCAGAAGATTTAAGTGGAAAAAAATTCAGTATGTAACCAGAAAAATCAAAGCAGAGCAATTTATTCTACGAGACAGACTCGAAACCAGCTCAGTGGGAACTGGAGTGGTACTGGAGAAGGTGGACAGCCCTCAGTGCTTTCATTACACTACAACAGGATTAATGACAGGGTATTTGTTAAATATCAGTTGTGTCCTTACCTTCTCCCCCTCTGCTTTGCCCTCAGGAATGCTTTCTGCCTGCTGCAAGAGCACGGGGAGATGAGCTCTCATGACTGGCTTGTTGCTGACGCTGCTGACGGTGAAATGGCGCACAAACCTGGCGAAAAGAAAAGGCTCCTGTTCTTACAACCACCAACAGAACGTTTCATTCACAAAAATAGCTGGCAGATTACTGAAGTCAGATCATTAAAAGGTCAAATTAGAGAGGAAATCACTCATCCCCCAACAAAAATATCTCAGGGTGGCATTATTTAAGAAGCCATTTTTAGATGGCTGTTACATCCAGCAAAACAGTTTTGTGTCATTTCTGACAAAACTCATCCCTTGAACACGAAAATAATTTCTCACCTCTCCAATTCTGGAAGGGAAGCAGATATTTTCAGCTCCCTGCATCTTTCCCCAGAAGGAAAAGACGAGGCATTAAAGAGCTTCTGAACACTGGAATGCCTAAAAGAAGCAAATTAATTAATTGGTTAGTTAAAGGAGAAACCTAAAAATGTATCTTCTTTGAACCACATGGCTACGTATTAAATGGTACCAAAAAAATCAAGTGAGTGTTGCACTAAGAATGCAACAATTCCCTTTTGAATTATCATCAAAATCAATGAGCAACAGCTTTTCTCTGACTGCAGCCCACAGTTCATGTGGCATTGCCCTGCACTGCCACGAACTTACAGTCTCTTTTGTTCCACAGACAGGAATTCTTCCTGGACAACCCTTAAAGATAATCCTGAGCTTGTCTGGTTTTGCCACGAGGAGAAAACCTGGAAGAAACCAGAGCTGTGCATGAGCATCACCATTGTCCAAAATTTGCTTTCAGTTGGTTTAGGGATTGGGTTTGTTCCCATTTTCACTGGCCATTAAATATTGCACAACACTGGTTTTGCTGCAAGAACTGCCCAGAGAAGCTGTGGCTGCCCCTGGATCCCTGGGAGTGTCCAAGGTCAGGCTGGAGCACCCTGGGCTGTCCCTGCTCATGGCAGGGGTGGGATGAGATGGTCTTTAAGGTGCCTTCCAACCCAAACCATTCCATGAATTCAAATGATGGAAAAACTCTCCACAGGTCAGATTTTGTAACCTTCTCTTTGGCTGGACTGGGACTGCCCCAAGAGTAACTTGACTGAAAGGGTTTAGTTTCCCTTGATAAAAATGTAGGTGTTCACACCCATGTTCTGAACAGCAGGAACTGAATTCATACAAGTCTCTTTTAAGTAATATTGTAATTTTCATGAGGTGAAATTGCAGCAATCATTTGTAGAAATTTAAGCAAAGCTCTGCTGCTCCCCAAAAGCAAAGGGAGCCCTTCATTTCCCCAGGGAAGGATGTTTTGGCTCCCATCCCACTGCTCCAGCCGAGGCACATTAATGTGACTGGCACTGGGAGCCCAGAAATCAGATTCAGATGAATCACAGTCGTGGCAGGGTTTGGTATTTCCCTTCTTTTCCTAAGGAAAGGCAACAGCCATTGTCATTTTTCACAATAACTTTCTGCAAGACAAAATAACTGAGGGGGGGGACACACACACAACTGCTTTCCATTAACAAATAAGCATCACAAACACAAGGGTAGGAGATAAAACCCATCAAAGGAAAATATTCTTCTGATATTACCAAAGGCAATAATGCTTGTGCAGAAGGAGCCAGGCAAACAAAAAAAAAGAGCCACTTCAAAAAATGTAGGAGAGACTGAAAGAAAAGCCCAGGAGGGATGGAAAGAAGGAATGGTCAAGGGAAAATTCTGTATTCTGTAGGAGGAAAAGGGTTGGGGCTGAAGTGAAAACATAGGTCAGGCAAAGAACTCAATGGAAATAATTTAATGGAATTTTGAAAAGGAGCTGCTGTGGCTTTAGAGAAGGTGAAGGCAACAAGAGAAATCAACACATCCCAAAGCCTGAACAGATTTTCCTTCCATACCCATTAGACTGGGGATGTGAAAGGTTTTGTGCCATGCTCACAGATGTGCAGACCAGACCAGCTCTGTGTGCTCCAAATCCTGCCTTTAATAAACCCAGATCTGGAGCAAAAGGGAGCTGCCATTCCCTGTTTCCAGGGAATGGAAATAATCAAAGCACAGCCCCAGTAAGTGAGGTGTCCTGCCAGGTAATTTAGAGGAGTAAAACCAGCACCTGCATCTCAGGGAATCTTTGTACTCTGGGAGACTTCAATGGCACATGGAATTTTAGAAAGAATTTGAGTGGAAATCAATAAATACCTGAAGGCAAATACTGACAAAATACAAAAGTAGGTTTCCATGGCTCACATAATTATGTGCACTCCATCTGATGGAGAGTTTTTGCTCATGAGAGAATATCTTGAAGACAAAAGATTTGTTTTATCTGCTTGAATCTGAGCAAAGCAACTGCTGTGGTGCCAACTGAGAAACTTAACGTGCCCAAACTGAGCCTGAGTGCAGAACTGTGCAGCACAAAGTGAATTCTAAGGAGGACAGGAACAAACAGCTCCAAGAAAAAGCAACAGAGCTGTTTAGGAATGCCCTGGGACACCCTTTGCAAGGAATTTGGGAGGCTGAAGGGAACTAACAGCATTTTGGGGAGCTAAGCTGGGAGATGCCTCATGGAAAAAGTAAATCTGCTGTGAGAATGCAAGAAACATTCTGGAAGGAAATGGAAGGGAAAAGCAGGAGGAAAGTAAGTAGAAAAGCTAGACTGAGCATGGAAATGTTTCTGAAATGAGCTGGAAAATCAGGGGGTGGCAAGAGAGAAAGGACCTGAAGGTCTGTGAATCCATGGGGACCTGAGAACATTTTCAGAGCAGAGAATTGCTAATGCCTCTGTGCAGGAAACAAACACCCTGATCTCAGACACGACACACAGTTTACATGTCCACAATTCAAAACACTGCTCAAAAGTTTTTATAGGCAATCTATATTAAAAAGGATGTGGTTTTATTTTCTTAGGCCAAACAGGGCAGAAAGAAAAAGTCTGAAACCCCTGAATATCTCAAGGAAGTGTGCTGGGAGAGAAGAGGAAAAGAAAACAGATATAAAAGTAGAACTAAATAAAATAGGCTGAAAATCCCAAAGCAAACAAACAAACCCATTCCCAACCATTCCCAGAGTGGAACAGTGGGAGGAATCTAAACACTTAAGATAAAAGGAGGAGACATTTTATGGGGCCATTAATACTACTCACTGAGCTAGGTGGTCTTTCCCAGTGCAGTGTGATGATCACATCCCCAAAACCCCTTGTGAAGGCCTGCAATCTCCAGGCTCATTTCCTCAAAAGCACTATTGTTCCCAAGTGCTGCTCATTAAAAGCCTCTGCAGCACAATGCACGCAGAGAACAACCCAGTGCCATATGGGAGCCTTAAAGCCTTCACCAGAACCTCCCCAAGGATCCCAATCCCAGGGTGTCTGCCCACAGAAAGCCACACTGGAACCTCTGCCACTCCATGGCATTGCTGCAGCCAATTACACAGCAGGGCTCCATTGAAACGCAGCTCGCAGGAAAGGGGCTGCCAGAGCACTGGCTGCCTTCAGGAGGCAGATGGAAGCACATGGGGAGCATTAAACTTCACAGGCACCATCACCCCTGCAAATTCAAGTTTCTCACTCGTGCAAGTTCCTGGGATCAGGAGCAACGATGCTCCTGGGAAGGTTCACTCCTTGAGAACCTCACAGGTCACACAGAGAATCAGAGTTCCTGGTTGGAAGAGACACTCTGGTGATCTCAAAGCAGCAGATTTTCGATTGATTCAGTGATGAAAAGGTTTTGTTTGTGAAGAGTGATGAAGGTAAAACCTTGACCTTGGACTTTTTCTGTGTTTACTCATCAGGAAACCAGCTTTAGTGGCTCGACTTCTGTGAGACATAAATCCCTTCTCTCTCCAAACTCAGTGAATACAGACATCACCACATCCACCCTCGTGTCTCACCCTAAACACACAGAGCAAACAAGTGGTTTCCTCCACCCAAACCAATCTTTTTTTTCCTTTACCTGTGAGTAAAAAGCTTTATAAATCTTTCTTTTGGGGAAAAGTGCAATCATCAAAAAGTTGTTCTGGGTATGGAATTCAACTGGTAGATGAGGAAGCAGGGAACTTTTGAAGTCTATGAAGAGAGCAGCAACAACACTGTTTGAATCCTAGAAGAGGGAGGAATAGGACAAGTTATAATTAACAGTTCTTGACAATGAAAAAGACTTAACACATTAAAGAGCAGAGATGAGAACTACTCCAACCACAGCCAGGCATAAAGACCTGAACATTCCCTAGTTTCCATGGCACAGGGAGGGAGAAGAAGGGTCAACTGAAGCCTCTTAGAGCACCCCTCCTTCTCTGCAGCTACTGGAGATAGAAGTTAAAAATAAAGGATCTGAGATGGTTCAAAGCACCTAAGTTTTGCCTTGTATTGAAAAGAAAAGCTTGCATTTTGATATCTGCTCTTCTCCCCCATCAAAAACTCTTAGTTCCTCTGTTAATGCTTCCCAACAAACTCTCCTCCATCTACACCCACGTCTCTGCCACAGAATGAACTAAATGCCACCTAAAAAGATGGCAAGTTCGGTGCTATTGCAAACTTCTTGTCCCTGCTCTGGAGTTTCTGAGCTGAGAGGACCCATTCTGGAACAAGGCACAACTCTCAGGCCTGTCATTCAAAGTGTAGCCCACTGGCATGGTGGAAATGTCCTGTTGCTCTCAGACTCTTTAGTGAGCATAAATTCTATTAAATTTCTTGCTTTTTCACCTGAATTGCCTTCACCTACAGGATGCCAAAGTCCCCAGGTTGTGTCTCTCTCCAGTGTTCTGGGCTCGGGTTGTCCAATTTTGGCCTTGGATTGCTCGGGTTGTTTTTCAGTTTGTTTTGTTTTTCCCAGATTAGGTGCCCCATCCTTGGAAGTGCCCAAGGCCAGGTTGGATGGGCTTGGAGCAACCTGGGCTGCATGGTGGCCCATGGCAGGGTGTGGCATTGGATAATCTTTAAGGTCCCTTCCCACCCAAACCATTCCATGACTCTGTGGTTCTGGATTTCAAGACAGGCATTTCTCCTCTGCCAGGATGCTGAAGTGGTTTATGCTCAAGCTTTGAGTTGTAACTCTTTTCACACCAAAGTGGTGGAGAATGAGGACAATTTGGCAGCGTGGAACACCCCTGGGAAATGGGGCTTCCTGGCCTTAGGGTTCAAATCAGAGACTGAGCTGCATCCCTTTGCCTTTCAACACAAGCAGGCAAAGAACTCACCGTACTAATTCTTGAGAAGGCTCAAGTTGGGGAACTGTTACATAAGAATTTCTATAAATTCAGAGACATTTGCAAACAGAATCTTTATCCTTTGCTGACTGAGGGATTAATTATAAAAATAATCCTCTCAAAGTCATTGAGGTGACTGAAGAGCACAGAGAAAACATTCTCCTAAGAGAGAGCAATTTCTCTTAAGAGAAAATGGCTTTGGGAACAGAACGCACAGATCCTGGATTCTGCAGGATGGCTCAGAGATTTCCTGGGAAGCAGCTGAAAGGCCAACTCATACACGCTGCAATGTGCATGTGAAGTGTCCAACAAATGTGCTCCTCCTCCTGGAAATCATTTGGGCTTCCACAAATTGAAAAAAGCTGCAGAGCAGCAGCAATAATCCCCACGGCCGTGACGTGACAAGGACCCCGTTCCAGCTCTTCCAACACGTTCGTGACGTTGTGAAATCTAAATATCACTTGGTAATATTTGTTGATGAATGGCCAAAATCTACCCTGCCCTCTGTGCACTCCATGTCCAGTTTCTCAGCACATGTTGAAGCAGAAATGCAGACATTTTCAAGCTCAAAAGCAGAACAGGGTGGGAGAGCTGCTGAGAAACTGCACTCTGCATCACTTTGACCCTTTGGATCCTTCCTTTTAATCCCAGCCTTAAATTATCCTTCCTTTGCCATCCAGTAACTCTTGGAAAAAGCAACTAACAATTACGCTGCTTCTCCTGTCACTTCTGCAGAGTTTAAACCCTCCAGCCCTGCATTATGCCAAGTCAGTAGGACAATCCTCCTCTCTCTGTCAAGGCTTAGGCTCACACAGAAATCTGGCTCCGGTTCAGCACTGATGGCCAGGTCCCAGAAATAGCAAGTTTTATGAAAGTGAGTGTCTTGACTCAAACAATAGAAGGAAGGTCAGTGTTAAAATAGCTTCTTAAACTACAAGGGGCAGGCAGTGATGGCCAAGAAAAGGCAGCTTAAGGTAAGGTCTCTGTGCTGTTGTGTTTTCACCTCAGTTGAATCACACACTGGGGTTGGATTTTACTGCTTGCCTGGATTCTAGGATGAAATCACACCATGCTGCTGGAGGGCACGGGACAAATGGGCAATATTGTACCTCAACAGAAGAGAAACTAAAGGAAACTTATTTCCCCAGCGTTTAGGAAACAGTAACAACCCAAATAATCTCCTTTGCACTCCAAAGAAGGGATAGTTAACCCAGAGTGGCTGTCTTGAGCAGGACAAACCAGCCGAGCTGCCACCATTAACCTCTCAATTCCCACTGAACCACAACACTGCTCTGCTGGCCAAGTGAGGGATTCAAATAAATGGGCATAAAAGCAGCATTTCATCCTCCAAAACACCACAGGACATCAAAATAGCCTGAACTTTCCTCTGTGCATCACCTCACACTGGTGGGTGTTTTATGAACATCATGCACTGCGAGTTTTCTTTTAATCAAAAGCAATTCCCACACTATTGACACCACACTGCTAAGCCAGACTAAGACAGAATTCTCTTTACTCAGTAATCACTAATTTGTTAAATTAAGCAGCACCAGAACTGTGGAGATTTGCATCAGTTATTACAGCTGTACAGGCACACACGTCAAACAGAAATAAGGAATTCAGCTGAAATAGGAATTTTGTCCCAGCACTCTGCAGAATCACTGTCAAAAACTGATCAAAAGTTTCTGGCAGTAAGAACAGAGAAAACACTCACCCCATCGTAGAGGGAGATGGAGCTCATGTGGTTCTTGGAAATGGAAATGCTGCCATGGTGGGGATGGGAAAAGAGGATGCCCTCAGAGAAGAAGTACAATTTACCTGGAATTCGAAGGAAAAAGAACTGCATTAGTTAAAAATGGGTATTTCAGCACCTCCTGATGGAGGCCATTCCTCTGTGAGGAGACAAATCCCTGTTCTTGCAGGATTTATATCCAACAAGCAGTACATTTGAGTGCAGCTTTGGAATGGTAAGTGGAGAGCACAACCATTCCATCCTTCCTGGATCTCACTGTCATGGAATCACCATTGCATTTGACTTCATTTCACCCCCTGGAGTCACTTGTCATAAACACTCTGAGGTGGGTTTTTTATCTTTAAAAGCCAAAAAAACTCCATCCTGTTGAATTTTAAACTTGCAGAAATATAAAACTGGCAATGCAAGAGCTCAGGAAAAGCTTACATGTAAAATCAGTGCAAATTTAAACACTGAACAAATTGTTTAAGTGGAAAAATTAAAGCACTGTTTAAATTTGATGTAAAGGAGAACATTATCTTAAAATGAAATTTTAAATTAAACATTAACTTGGAATTCAAATTAAATTGGACATTTCATTTTAAAATTTAACAGTTTAAATCATCCACTTGAACATTATAACCATGTTTAAATATTCCATTTAAACATTATAACAAGGTTGAAATTTTCCACTTTGACACTAAAATGCTTAAATATTCCCCTTAAACATCATAACAATGTTAAAATAGTCCACTTAAACATTATAAAAATGCTTAAATATTCCACTTAAACATCGTAGCAAGGTTTAAATTTCCCATTTAACTATTTATAACATTGAAATGTTGCTTCTTAACAAACCTGCACCAAGGAGAGCAGCTGGAAAATGAGCAACAGCAAAACTAAACTAACACACAGGGCTGGAACTCCTTCTCTCACTGAAGTGGCACCTAAAGGTCCTTGTGCCACCTCCTGTAACTGGCCAGCCTAAAAGCCATCCAAACATTAAACTGCACAAACCTCCCCCCAGAAAAAAAGGGAAACAGTAAATTGCTCCACTGGGGCACAACCAGGAGGTTTTAACAGAGCCCAGAACAAGTCCACTCTCTGGTTGTTTGCTGAGTGAACATGTGCCCACAGCAGAACAGCTGAGTGTCATGTTCTGCATCCAGCTCTTTATTTAAAATCTGACCAATTAGAGCAAAAGCAGATTGCCCTGGGGGAGCTGCTTTTTAATTGCCTTGGACATCATTTATCTCAACACTGCAGAGATCAAAGCTGGAGATTCTCCCCTAAAGAGCATCAGCTTCTACTGAGAACTTCGAGTCAGATGTTCATTATCTTCTGCTGCACATCAGCACTGTGACAACACCACCTTCTCTGTACATCAGAATATAAAAATATCATCCCTCAAAAAGTATCTGCTGGTTCAAGG
This sequence comes from Anabacerthia variegaticeps, assembly GCA_035583185.1. Taxonomy (NCBI): domain Eukaryota; kingdom Metazoa; phylum Chordata; class Aves; order Passeriformes; family Furnariidae; genus Anabacerthia; species Anabacerthia variegaticeps. The sequence continues at coordinate 71,476,182 of JAWWEW010000131.1, forward strand.
CAAGGGAGGGAAAACCCAACTTAACAATCCTATCAAATTGTATTGATAGGGTCTGTCAATTTTTAGTTGTATTACTGGGATATTCGTGTTCCTTAAGTTCTTGGAGGAAAAGGCCCCAGAAAACAAGGAATTATCTGAGATTCTTGTGGGTAATTTTATGTCAGAAAGCAGTAAGAGGACTGAAACTGAAAAGGCCTCAGTCCAAAGGGTTCTGGGACCTGAGCAGCACTGAATTCCTGAGTGGAAATGACATTGGGAACATGGGAACAGCAGGTCAGCTCCAGGAGGGGTGTGCTAGGAAGGAGCAACTCCAAGGCTCTAAATGAGTGTGTAACATCCCCTCCTACATCACAGGCAGTGTGAGAACACACCTGCCTTCACTGCCTGGGCTGGAAGGACTGCCATGCTCAAGCTTTCCAACCTCATGGTCATACAGACACAGAAAAGGCAGGAGATGTCTGGCACATCGTCTACTAAGGACAGAAACAACCACTTTGTGCTCGTTTTGAACATTAACTATGGAAAAAAGCCATCTCCCAGGCCTGCAAAGCCTTGCTGCCCATCAGGTAAGAGCCCCTCCAAAGCAGGCCTAGAGGAATCCTCCTTCCAGGACCAGCAGTTTCAAACAGAGGTTGGGGATAAACACAACAAGGCACGGAATTTAACAGGAGTGAGCTGTAAAGGCACATGCAAAGAAAACTTAAGATGCTGGAACAGTTTGGCTCCCCAGAAGTGTGAATCCCAGAAACTGTGTCTCTCCATGTTTAAAAAACAACACAAAAAGCACCAAAAGGAATAAAAACAAGGGAAAAAAAGAGCCCAAGCACCTCTCACCTTCTGCAGGCATGGCCTGTGCATTGCTGGAGCAAAGATACACTCCATCCCCTCCAGTGAGTAAAGTGCCCAGGAAAGACTTGTCCTCCTAAACAGGAACAAACACACAGCAACATCACACACTGGCTCAGGGACTAACAAGGCAAGAACCATTTCTCATGGGTTTGCTTCAGGAGAAAAGGTTTTCTTTTTAAAACTTTCAAATCAGAGTTTTATGCTGCATGGATACAGCAGGAAGAGTGGAAGGATGGTTTTTAAAAGCCTTCTCCCATTTTGGCTTTGCCAGCAGCTGTGAAGTTCCAAGTCACTGTCACAGCCACAAGGCAGAGCTTTTTGTCTTTAGTTTGTCCATCTACTGAGCTAAAAGTGTGTTACAGGAAAATAAATCTACTCCTAATGAACATTCCTGGGAACCACAAATTCAACCACAAATGTGAAACTCATGCAATTTAAGACGTTCCCAGATTCCAGATTCCTTTTTCTCAGAGTGTTTTCCTTTAGACATTTAGCAGGCTAATTAAGTTAAAAGAAAGTTGCATGGAGAGTGGCATTGAGTTGTGGGGGTTTTTGGAAACACAAGAGCTCCAGGAGTAATGTTTAGTGAGACTTCCATAAATTTGTAGTTTCATTAGAACTCTTTTTGCCCTTGGGTTTTGTCATTCCTTGAAATAAAGAAACCCTCCAACTTTTAAACACAATATAGTTTTTGTAGGTCAAAGTCTGAAAGAGACAGGGTAGAACAGGCAAGTCATGTAGGAGAAAAATAACACACATAATAAGAGACAGTTTGGTAAGAGCTCAGGTTTTTTAAGTACTGGTTCATGAAATGGTTAAAAAAAAATGTTCAATTTTACCTTCAACACGTGCTGTGCCTTCTCAGACAGTTTCACATCACTGTCTTCAACCTGGAGCCAGAAAGAGTTTCCATTTGTAGTGTGATTTATACAACAAACAAAGCAAGGCTAATGTTAAATAAAACAAGTTCAATAAAGCCAGTCTAATGTTACATAAAAAGCATTAAGGAAGTTTTGAGGCAAACAAGAACCTTGGGTCCCAGAGGTAGGTAAGGCCAGGTTTCTGCTCTTAACACTCTCTTACCACGGGACCAAAAGAGTTCCTTGCAACACATTCTGCCCATTGAATGGTTTTATGGACTAAAATACTCTTGTATAGACAGAGTCATCCAGTCTTATTTTGCACTACTGGTAAATCATGGCTTGCCAAAGGGCAGAATGTTGCCCAGCTTTATTAAACTCATTGGAATTCTACCTCTAACCCAGTGCAGCACATTAGAGGTCTACAGTCAAACCTTGTCTCCTGCTGGGGTCATCTGAAGTGCCTCACAACCAGCAGAATTTTCAGAAGTTACCCTGTGTGCTTGTACAGGCTCTTACCCAGCTACAAATAACTTCAAACCTGTGCCAGGAACGGATCCTTAGCCTGTTCCCACTCACCAGTTTTTCACTCTATGGCCAAACTCAAACTGGATTAAGACATTCCCAGGCTGTTTCAGTGCCCAGGCTCTGCCCTTCTGCTCACCCATCCATCCCCCATGCCCTGTGTGTGAATAAACCCTGGTGTGCACTCACCAACCACGAGGTGTATCTGGGGATGCCCGCGGTGAGGATGATGTGGCTGCTTTCTGCAGTAATGCTGCCATCTGCAGGGAAACGTGGGAAGCAAAGCAGGAAAACATGGAAAACACCTCCAAGGGCATCAAAGCCAACCTCACACCTCACCCCACTGTGCCCACCGAGCCGTAATTCCACCCACGTGCTTCAGACTGCCCACTAAGTTGCTTTTCCGAGTTTCTGAGGTATTTCTGTTGTTGGTATTTTAAGGCTTTATGAGTGTTTAAGTGAAGGTTTCACAGCAGCCTTCCTGTGCTCTCACATACACAGAACTGCTGCACAATTCCAGATGTAATAGGTGTGAATGTGATTCGTGCCAGTAGGGAAACAAATGGATTTATTGCACCCTCATAAAACAATAAAACCAACTGTTGTAAGGGCATCAGTTTCCCTGAGCCTTTATCAAGGAATACCTGAATTATGACAGGGAATCTGTCAAACCACTAAATCCTAAAATTCCCCTTGTCAGCCCTTTATCAAGGAATACCTGAATTGTGGTGGGAAGTTATCAAGACACTCAATTGTACATGACCCCCAAAATCCCCTGTCACCCCTTTATCAAGGAATACCTGAATTGTGGTGGGAAGTTATCAAGACACTCAATTGTACATGACTCCCCAGATTCCTTTGTTAAGGAATACCTGAATTGTGGTGGGAAGTTATCAAGACACTAAATTGCAATGTAGTAATTAACCAGTCATAAAAATAATGACTTAAGTGTAGCCATATAAGGAGAAGTCTGTAAAATACATATGTATACCATGTGATGAATATGTATAAAGTGGCTGGATAAAAGGCAGACACAGGTTGTACCTGGGACACGAGTCCGTGGAGCGAAGAGTTTCCCTCGTGTCCAGGCCTGCATTGCTCTTACCATATAATAAACCTTTTACTATCAAAATTTATTTGGTTGAGACTCTGTTTCTCACACAGAGAAACCCTGGTTTATTTTGCTCTTTATGTGGCCTTTTCCTGTGCTCTCCTTCCCCCCAAAAGTGTTCCAAACCCACCACGGTAAGAGCAACAACATGCACTGGAACCCCTCGTGCTTTTCCATCACAACAAAGGCAACAGAATGACAACACTGCTGTAGGAATTGAAAATCCTCACCTTTTTCTTTGACTTGGATGTGTGATGTCAGGAAGGACTCTGAGAACACCACAGATCCCAAACAGCCTCTGCCTGTGAGCAAGTCTGGAATGTCAAATACCATCATGGATGCCTGCAGCAATGCCAGAGATGGAGGGAAGGGAAGGGAAGGCAGAACTTGAAATATTTCAAGTGAAACAGCAAAATCTGCATATTTTCAACACCCTAAACTACCACTTCTAGACAGTGGTGTAAAGAGTGAGCACATAAAGCTATGTTAATATTTTATTCCAAATTCCATGGTCTGACTTAGTATTAAACCTGTTTCAGCATCTGAAATCTCTCTCCTGTCTCCCCTTACACTTGTGTTTACAGAGATAAAGATGTCTTATTTTATAAGAATAATAACAATCAGAATAATAATCACAATAATAGCTTACTCACCGTTTTGATTAAGCTCAGGCTATCCTCGTTATCTAATGGAGTAATTCTAGAACAATAATAATGAAATATTTAAAAGTCAGATCATTTGCAGTGACTCCACAGCAACCAAATAAAAGCTATTTCATTTTAAAGTAAGCTCTTATTGCTGGAGGCCATTTCAATTAGACAGTGTGGGGATTAAAAAGCACAGGTCTGTGATATCAACTAAGTTAAAAGCATGTTTTTAAAAGGAAACTCTTAATGAGCTCATGGTGTTTCTACTCATTAACTGTTAATAAAATTGGTCTGCCCAATAGTTTTTTTTTATTTTTTCTGCTGTTTTTAAGGTTCCACTGAATTACAGATATGAAATCATTAAACTATCTCATCCACAAAAGCATTTAGCAGCACATCTTGTATGAAATAATCAAATGCAAGGTTCTCTCAGAAGTTCCAAGAGAAGAAAAATAAATTTACTGTGGTCTAAAAGCACTAATTAATAACCAGAAGTGTATGAGAGTGATACAAACCTCCCATGATTGTTCACAGCCTGAATTTGGAAAGCGATTTTGGAGCTGCAGAACAGAAAATGCACTGGTGAAAAACATGGCTTAAACTTCTACATATGAAAAAAATAAGCAGGAATAGAATTAAAGTCAAATAACTGCTGAAGTGATTAAAAAAGCAGGAAAATGCAATACTTATAATTCTTTCACAATTATGACTATTGTGAAGGGGTTGGCAGTCAGTTTAAAATTAATATTTGGCATATTTTTCCCCCCAAGAAGCCAATGCACTGTGAAATACCCACCGTAAAGCAGATCTCAGCTGTGCCAAGCCAAGGGTGTCTAACACAGCCAGGAGCACCTGCTCTGCCACCTCCTTTGCCTGCAGAGGGGAAAGAGAGAATAAACCCCCTTCTCCCATCCTTCCGAATCCCAGCACCTACAGCAGCACCCGTGAGATGAACAACAAACACACCATCACTAAACAGGACCACACTGAGGCACCAGGCTAAAATTTGCCCTTTCCCACATTTTATTTGCCTTCCTAAGAGGTCAGGAAAACTCGTGAAAGATGGAAAAACAACTGGAGATGGGTAACAGACAACCTGTGAAATGTCTTTTTTTTAAACAGACTTCAGAGACTGGTTGGAGGCCACGGGCTGAACATGGTGTTATTCAGATGAAACACTGAATTATTTGGGGGTACATTTTGGTACATTTGCATGTCATGGCCCACTGTGAGAAATCCAAATCAAAGGGACAGAGGGAGAATGGGGGCTTCATTTACCTTGGATTCAGTGGAAGTTTTAGCATAGCACTCAATGCCAGCAAGCACAGCCTCTACAACAGCAGAATAGATTTGCGACAACAGCGTACTGAAGAGAGATACAAACACAACATTTACTACACACGGAGAGTTTGCTTCCTCCTCTCTCTAAAGGAGCATTTTTCCTCTCAATGCACAAATCCCTGAATAAGGAAGGGGTCCTTGTTCAAATAAGTGGAGAAGTAGCTTTATAATTAAGCTCTCGAGCTAAGAAAATTAAATTAGAGCAAGGAAATGGCTCGAATTGGGTAATGTTTTGGGGAGATACCCCTTGAGACAAATGTACCCCTGCTCAGGGGAGAATAAAAAATGTGCTTTACTGTTGACTCTCACTGCACTGTTTGGGGAACTCCATTGAAATCAATCAGACTCCTTGGAATGAGCCTTGGAAAGCCAGCACACACAATGCCCCCAAGATAACCTGATGACTTGCCCAAGTGAGGTAACTTCTGAAGGACCTCAGAGCAACAATCTGAACAGACAGACTGGGAGAGCTGGGGGGTCACCTGGAGAAGGGAAGGCTCCAGGGACACCTGAGAGCCTCTTGCAGGGCCTAAAGGGGCTCCAGGAGAGCTGGAGAGGGACTGGGGACAAGGCATAGAGGGACAGGACACAGGGAATGG
>JAWWEW010000131.1:71482213-71499636 GCA_035583185.1 Anabacerthia variegaticeps
GGCTGCCCCTGGATCCCTGGGAGTGTCCAAGGCCGGGTTGGAGCACCCTGGGCTGGTGGAAGGTGTCCCTGCCCATGGCAGGGGGTGGAACAGGATGACCTTTAAAGGTCCCTTCCAACTCAAACCCTTCCATCATTCCATGACATCCACATCACAGCTTAGTCCTGTTCCCTTCTTAAAAGGCAGTTGAAAAGAATTGCACAGAATAAACCAAAGTTGGTGAAGCCACGAGTGACTTTCAGCTTTTATATAGTTATAGCTCCAGAACAACTGGAAAAAACCACCTGTGCCCAACCACGAAACATCAGCCTCAGGATTAAAAGATCTGTAAATCGACCAAAAGGTCCTCCCTCCCCAAATTTTAACTCCTCTCATTACTCCTGTGCCACTGGTAGGTGTTGAGGGAGAGGAGGGGGGAGGGAAGAGAAGGATTCAGCATCTAATCCATATGCAAAGCATTCCTAAAGGATGGAAAAAACAGCACCTGCAGCTCCCAAACGTGGCCCAACATGGAAGGACCTCAAAATGCACCAAAGCCTAACTGTGATCATCCCCAAGACCAGCAAGTGATTTAAAACTGAACCCTCTTGCTACTCTTTCAGGTTTCTTCCATGTAATTTAATGTACCAACATATGCAGTTAATGTATTTTCAGGACACTGCACAGGAAATGCTTCTGATTATTTTTCCTAACTCTGCAACCATTCCTCTTTTCCCTCCAATTCCCATAAAGATTTGCAATAAAACATGCCAGTGGGCAGTGCTTTCCATTAATCATGAGCAGTCAATATTAGTGTACCAGTGCAGTTACGTTATTCTTCTGCCTACCTTAAAAGTTTAACAGTGACAATGCAAAACACAGAATGGAATTTAGTTAAAAAAATACAAAAATACCAAGTTTACCCCAGAGTTACAGTCACTTTATGCACTCTGGGCTGCAGTTCTGCTTCCCAAATACAGCCAACCTTGGACTGAAGAGTGCTCATGAAATACATTTCATTTCACTTTTCATTTTATTGGAATATATTGACAAATATAACAACCAGTTACAGGACTCAACTGCAAACCCAGCCCAAAATCATGAGATGAGGTTTGCCCAAAAACCTATTTATGCAGCTGTTGTTGAAACTATATAATTTGATCCAATCCAGAGATGCTCCCAAGAAAAAGATATTCTTTTTAAAATACTGCCTTTATCAACTGCCCCTGCTTTGTTTAGAGCTTCTGAGCTGGAATTTAGTACAAAGCCTTGTAGAGGTAGGACAAGAAGTGTTTGAGCAGAACACACATGCAGGAAAAACTCCCTGCTGGATTTCAGTCTATTGTTAAACAGACAAATCTGCTGCTCGGTGCAGCAACTCCACTTTTATGGCTTTGAGAACAATATTAAAGTTCCCAAAAGTCAACAGCACTCTGTATTAAAGCACTGACACATCTTTAGTGCCTTGCCCACAGGTCAGGCAGGTTTAGAGAAGCCAAACCAGGCTCCTGAAATGATCCCAACTAACAAGGAGGACAAAACCTCTACGGAAAGGTTTGGTTTATGCAGAGAGAGAGCAGGACCAAAGCAGGTTATCTATGTTCTACAACATGCAGAGCAGTGGACATGGACATGGAGAAACAGAGTCTCATCTTAGAGCTTCTCAACTGAGGAATTCACTTTTATCTAACTTTAACCCAGTGAATTCTTTTCCAAGTGTGACTGTTCCCTGTTGGCATTTCACTCTAAATCTTAGATGTTATTTAACTTAAACTGCTCTAAAAATTACTTTTCCTTCTGTCTGTAGATGATGTTCCCATTCAGTTTGAGAATCTTTCCCCCTTGGTGTGTATGAAGTACCCTTAAAAGTTATTCAAGTAACTATCAGGATAACTATTTCACTAAAATTTGACCCAAATTTACTAATCCTTCCTCTCCCACTGTGCTGCACAGCAGAAGGGATGTCACACTAAATTTCTAGTTTTGCTCACTGAAATCCTCCCTGAGCACTTCGCCTTTGAAACCCCCTCCCATGCACATTATTCTGGGCAAAAATGTGTCCCTACAAATGCCAACAGCCACTAAAAGCAGGTTTGACCAAGTGCCACGAGGGAGAAAGAGAGAAGAGTTAAGGAATAACACAAAAAGTTGGCAGCTTACACTTGGTCAGCTTGTTTGTGCATCTCGTTGTCATTTCCTGGATGAAAACAAAAAAAAAGGGTTGGTTTAAGCACTTGGAGAAGATTTTTGCTGCACATTTCACATGCCATTTATCCAGGTTTTCATTTCACTGCAGTTAGAGTGCAGGGTTAAAGCAGAGCAAAGCACAGGTGAACTTGGATCAGGGGCAGCCAAGACTAAGACTTGCATCCCCCTGGATGGCCAGGACAAAGCAGAAACAGAGCAAATACATCCTTAATTCCAATCCTCCAAACACCTTCTTTTCAGCTGTTTTCTGAGCTGGTTATGGTTTCAGGATATAAAGTAACCTTAGGGGCAGACTTTATCCATGGACTCCTGCAGCCATTTGAAGAAAGGTGATAAAGTGGGGTTTAAAAATTGCACATGGCTCCTTTTTATTTGGGAAGACAACTTTATAACCCACTATATTGGGCCCAAACTAGAGGAGAAAGGAAATCCTAAAAATTTGAAAAATAAAATTAAAAAAATTAGAGTGAAATAATTTCCTTTATTCTTTTCCAATTCCTCAGCTATCTGAGGATAATAAATTACTATATTTTTGGAGAGTTTTTTCTATGAACCTGTGTGGAACATGGATTTAAATATTTGCACAGTCATATCTGAGAGATTTTATGGGTAACACTCCCATCTGAGAGATTTTATCCATGAAATCTGCTATGACTTCCTGCACTGCCTACAGAACCACACAGTACCCACCACTCCTGATGCTCATAAAGCAATCAAACCCAGTTTTTAATTGCTACAAATGTTACATTAATCAAAAGAGAGTATTTTTAATGTACTCACCCAGGAAAGGAACGTGAGTGGCTCCAAAAAAATAGGTCCTTGAACAAGCCAGAGGTCCCTTTGGAGACACACACTGCACTACCTGGTAGTCAGTATTAATGAGACACAAAAAGACATTAGCAAAGCAAATTGGGGCAATAATTAACAAGAAACTAAGTTCCCCTTAAGGCCTCTAAGCACTGACATACTACAGGAAGTTTACAACACACACGGAACCGAGTTTGAAAAAGCAACTTACGTTTTCAAAGGTCTATTTCACTTTTGCCTCGACCTGAATGGTGGAAAGACTTTGGGAAGGAGATGAGCTCTGACTTGTGTTTTCAATTTCCTATGTCAAGTGCTCTTTTCATGGAGAGGAAAGTGGGTCACGTTCCCATAACTATGCTGGCACTTGGTCCTATTGACTATTTTCATGACACCCTATTAAAACAGTATCACCTGTACCTGGAAACAAACCACCTTTTTAAGAACAGCATCAGAACGTGAGGACAACAGATGGAGCAAGTACATCAGAATAAAACTGTACTTGCATTTGCAAAGGCATCAAATGGTCTTAATGTTATGGAGGGAGGAAAAGTCACAAGTGTTTTTAGAGAGAGGAGGAGGTTTCAGTGTGTCCAGAACACCCAGGTCCATCCATCCCTGAGCCAAGTGGAACTTCAACATTCCTGGGACACCACAGAGAGTTTCCTGTTTTCCTCAACGGCTGCTGGAGCACAGGCTGGAGTTTGGATATATGTAAGAGTCCTGGGGCTAGTCACAACAACCTGTTCTATTGGCAAAAAAAAGGGGCTTTTCAATTGTTTTTCAAGAAATGGCTAAGAGATCTGATTGGAATACAATCTGTGTGTCAGAATTAAACACATCGTGGAAGGTTTTCACTTCAGGACTGATGTCCTCAAAAACAGCATTGCCCTCTCCCCCACCCCAGACACAAAGTGTTAAAAAGCTGTATTTTTACAGAAAATAAATTAACTCATTCAGTGCTCCCTGATTAAGCATTCAGTATTTTAACTTGGAAGAAGAAAGAAAGAGAGGAAATGTGTTTCTTAAACTAATTGTCAAGCTGACTTTTTTTTAAGAGGAATATTTAACTCGTGGAAGGCAAGCACAAAAAATATACACATAAAAAGAGAAAATCTTCCAAAAAAAGAGTTTCAAAACCTCAGGTAACTACTCCAAAGCCTTACCATATGCTTGGCAGTGCTGCCCCCAAGGCCAGTGTTTCGAACAAGGTGTCCTTCTGATGGAAAATTGAAGTTCCCAGAGTTGAGGTTGTCCTTAGTGGAGTGGCTGCCAAAGAGGACAAAGGGCTGCCGGCTGGGGCTGAGGAGGAAAGAGGGAATCACCACCAAAAGACTGGCAGGAAAACTTCAAAACAACAAATGAAATCAAAGTTTCCAAGTCTGAGGGAACAATTACTGAGTTTTACTGCATCCCATTGCAAAGACCAAGCTCCAAAGAAAAACCTACTTGCACTGAAAAGTTGGTGATTCAAGGACAAGAACACAGCTCAAGGTTGTTTTCAAATTATATTAGAAGGGTTTCTGCTTCTTTTTAAAAGCTAATTGCCTTGAAAAGCTGGTTAGGTTTAAATTCACCATCCTGAACAACCTGAAGTGAGTGTATTCAAAACAAGCAGAACTATTTTGGGTTTAGCTCTGGCTTTGGGCCCAAGACTCAGCTGGAGAGGTTATGGTTTTGTTTTTCTTTATTTCAAAGCAAACATGAGGGGATGCTGCAAACACTGAACTCCACTGGTTTGTTCCCAATAATCTGCAGAGACATTAAAGTAGCTAAAAAACCTGGATTTGACTCAAAACAGCAAAACATTGGGGTTGTAACAGAAGACAAATCACCTTTCTCTTGCATTTAAAACCCTGCCATGGAACCACAGAATCCCAGAATGGTTTGGTTGGGAGGGACCTTAAAGATGATTTAATTCCAACTCCCTGCCATGGGCTGGGACAACTCCCACTATTCCAGGTTGCTCCAACCTGGCCTTGGACATTTCCAGGGATGGAACAGGGAAAAAAAAGATAACATTAAGAAGGCACAAGGTGTACCAGCTTCTAACACAATTACATTGTGTATTTAAGAACTACAGGACTAAATCCTGTGAAAATTGGACTTATCCTTGCAGGAATTACCTTTGCATATTGTTCTTTTCAATAGGCAAAAATATGTGATACACTGAGATGGTCCCAAAAGGAATTATAACTGATTCCTTATGGCATCAGGGAGATGGAAATGACATGCTGAGGTACTCCTGACACCAGGAGTTCACAGGGAATAGTGAGCAATACCTGTTATCTGTTATATGGCTTGAGATCATGCCGTGACTGAAGTAACTTCTGAAGGGCTGGGAAGAATAAAAACCCCTGATTAACAAGGAAGAGACCAGAACAGAAAGCATGATACACCTCACTATGACTAAGAACAAACCTGAACTATCTTTCTCTTCAGGAGAAAACTCCTGAACCCTCAAAAACTGCTTTCGACCTCCATTAAAAACCAAAACCATCACTGAGTCTCTCTCATCATAAAATCCCAGAGTGGTTTGGGGTGGAAAGGACCTTAAAGCCCATCCAGTTCCAACTCTTACCATGGGCAGAGACACCTTCCACTAGCCCAGGTTGCTCGAAAAAGCAACCAAAAGGCTTCAAAAGCACCAGAAATCCTGTGCTAATTCCACCCAGGCTGTGTGTTCCCCTCGGCTATGTTATAGATTTGAGATGTGCAGCTCCAGCTTGTTAAGCCCTGCACGTGGCAGATTCCAGAAAAATCAGGGTTAAACCCACCTACAAATACCTGCTGTGTGGATACAAATCAACCAAGGTTGAATTATCAGTGAGCAAACACTCCACTGAATTACCCCAGCAGTCCTAAGCCATCATACCACAGATTTTTAAGGTGGGTGGTGACTTTAAAAAACCCCAAACCATTTTTACTCCTCAAACATGGAAGGTGAGGTGGAATAAGGAAAAAAAAACACCCTCATGCTGAATCCTTCTTATTTCTGCATGGTTGACAGTAGAATTCCCAAGGATTCCTGAAGCAGACCTACCTCCCCTGCCTGAGATTCTGAGAGCTCCAGAATGAAGGGGATTTCAGTGTCAAAGTTAGCAAAAAAGTTGGTCCACTGGCGTTCAAAAATCATTAGATCCTGAAAGAAAAACATTCAACATTCATTCCCAAGGCAAGTGTTGGACCAGGGAAAAGAAGTCAGAGGTGACATTGCACTGTACAAATTGCCTAATGAAACAATAAATACAAAAAATAGATTTAGGGCTTTGCTGGATTTCAGGGGGTCTTTTTTTTGGGTGTTTTTTGTTTGTTTGGGTTGGGATTTTTTGGGGGAGAGAGAAAAAAGTAAAGCAGAATAAAAAAGGAAAGTGGCCACAGGTAAATGCTGCATTCAAATTAATTTAAAAAATCAGAGACTCAACAAAAGGAAATGAGTAATGTTGATAAAGGGGCCTTACAGAACTGGGTCATTTTAAAATGCTCTCAAGAGTAATTTCAGTCCCTTGTTACCTACTAACATGGAATATATGAGACACATCCTGATTTCAGTACATACTAACCAAAAATAAAGAATTAAACATAGACCAGCTTCAAATGCTCTTCAAATCCTCACTGAGAAATCATTCCTAAAATGACCAACTTCTATGAAACTAAAGTTGTATGAAAACCCCACTCATTAATTTCTGTTTTCAGAACATTTGAAGTTCATTTAACAAAAACTTTAAGGTTTAAACCTTCAGAAATAGGAGAAATAAGTCTGTTTCAGGGAAGATTTATTAGGTGTAGGAAAAGTCCCAAACATTTATCTCACTTCCTGAAGTATCAGAGTGATTATTCAGCCTGAGAGTCCTGTAAACTCTATGACATTTTAATTTCCATTACAGCACTTGATTAAACAACCAAATTGGTGTAAACTATCAGTGTTTTATTAATAGGGGATAATTACTGCTGAACTTGCCACATATTAAAAGCCTAATTTGCTGCCAAGCAAGAAAGTCATAAAACATTAACACCAAAATCAGTATATACTGAGTCATAAAATATATATACTAATAAATTATAAATATTAATAGACATTGCTTTCTCCTCCAGCCCTGAGCTTGGCATTAATGTTTGTATTTCCCAAAGCACCAGGGCAGCCACTGAGTGTCACTGTTACCCACTCAAAGGAGTCCCAACATCCTGAAAAGGGCTTTTTTTTTCTCTGGAAGGAAAAAAAGTGCTTTTTTTTCCCCTGGCTCTATGTTATAAGGGGATTTTTTTCCTCCATCCTTGCTGCAAAAGGAGGATTAACACACACAGACACACCACCAGTCTGTACTTTGTACATGAAGGTCACATGCTAGAGAAACTTTGAGGAGAATTTCAGGCAAATTGAGAAATTCAAGGAGTCCAAGGCAAGTTGTTTTAGTGTTTTGCAGAGTCTGGGGTAGATTTGAGGAAAGGAAAGGGGCCCTGCAAGCAACAGCAGGCTGAGCCAGTAAACTAAGCCCACAAACACTACTAAAACCAAGCAAAATCACAACAATTTTGCTCTGTGGTTACATAAACTAGGAGTTAATTCAGAACAGTTCAGTGTCAATACCTCAAAGAGCAAATCCTCCAAGGAAACAGGATCCATTTTGCTGTAGGTCTTCCACAAATCAACACTGACATCCATCAACTGCAAGAGATTTCCAATGGATTTCCATGAAAAACAACATGAAGAAGGGCACAGGTGCAGTGACAGAGCCTTGGAGCTGCCTCAAGAGTCCTCCCTAACCCTGAATTTAGAAGTATTTTTGCCCTCCATGTTACAAGATGAAAGTGCTGTGGATGCTGCAGAGACTCATCTCCTCCAGTGGGGCTTGGAAGGAAAGTTCTCTTTGCATTTTTCAACCAAATAATTCCATAGTTTTTCAAACTGAGTTAACAGCAAAGAACCAAACTCCAAGGCTACTCAACCTACACACATTCTTGCTCTAAATTAATGTAAATTTAGGTTGAGCAAATTAAACTTAGTAATACCTCCTTCCAAGTAGCAGGATGGTGCTTATGAGAACAATATTTAAACATATATCCTGAAGGGACACTTGTATCTGAATGATTTCTGCACTTACAGGATGCCCCACCACTCACTCAATTAAAAACACAGCACTGGCTGGAATTTTCTTAACCCTCTGCTTTAGAGCTACTCTGGTTAATTGTATAATTAGGTTTGTTAATAATGATTTCCTAGGCATCACTTCCATTCACCCATCAGCACAGCAAATTACAGCATCTTGAGCAGCTCTGACTCGTGCAGTAAGAGAGCAAATGCCCTTAAATGACTGGAAAAAAAATCCTCAATTATCCTTAGATGATATTCAAACCTAACAGAACAGAGGGCAAGTCAGTTTGAGGAGCCAGAAATGTACCAAAACATGCCCCTTTTAATAATGGCAGAAGTATTAATTTATAGCTCCTTTTGGAGTATTTCCTGCCATGGATTGCTTTCCTCCCCCATCAGTGACCCAGAGCAGCTGCCTGACACAGAACCTCCCACAAACACTGAGGTAAAGAGTTAAGAATGTTATTTCTCACTTGAAATCCCCTCATGACTCGAAGGAGGAACAAAGCAAGAACTGGCTGAACTGCCAGAGCTTCCAGGGTTACTCTTAAAAAGGGAGGCCAAGAACTTTCCCTGCTCCTTTGGAAGGAGTCAGGAGTGCTCCAAGGACAGTGTGGCCTCCCCTCTGCCTGTGTCACTCTGTCTGCACATTTTTTTCAAAGCCTCCAAGGATATGTGAAATAAACTGGGCTCATTAAAGGGCAATTAAAGACCCAAACGACTCCTGAATGGACAGTCAGATTTTCACTGGCTGATTTCAGGCATCAAGAAGGGCTGCTGATACTCCTCCACAAGGATGCCCTCTATTTGCACTCTGTATTTAATGGTTTTGGCACAACAAGGGGTTCCAGTGCCAGTGATGGAATGAAGGAGGGAAAAAAAGCCTGAGGAGAGGCATCAATGGGAAGAGAACAGTGCTCAGAGAGACACAGACTCACAGAGCACATTTCTGAGCAAGCTCTGACAGTTCTACATGTGATGGCACTTTAACAATGGTACTATCAATTCTTGGGGGGGTTTCCAGCTGTCACAAGCCAGACAAAGCCTATTCTGGCTGTAAAAATGGAGGAGTGACAAGAAAAACAGGACATCTGCACTGCTGTGGCACAGGCTCAAGAAAATGAAATAAAAGACATTTCAAACAAGTACATAAACACAAAGCTGTTCTCTGAGAATGAAGTCAGAGTATAATTAATAAATGGGCAAATCAGTGACACAAGTTGCTCAGAGTGCAACAGCAAATCATTATTAAATCTAGCAGCAAAATAATTTTGACAGTTGTCCTATTCAGCAGGCTCTGATGACCCAGTGAGAGAAGTAGATGCATCTCTTGTGTCAAAACCAATGACCCAACAAATACAGTCATTTTTTATCTTCTCAGCTCATCCCAAGGTGTTTGTCACTAACCAGCTCCTCCTGCTCTGCTCCTGAAGATCTATAACCCATGTAGGAAAAGCTATAACCCACTGGGAAGGCCTAGAACTGACCTAGCAGAGGTAAAAAAATTGGCTATTGGTAGATTGACTCCAGAAGGAAAGAAAAGAGTTCTGTACCACACCAAGGGGCTGGGAAGGATGACCAAACAATCCTGGTTTATCCAGGACAGAATTGTTGTAGCTCAGAACAGCCTCTCACCAAGACTGTGCTGTCTCCTTCCTGGCATAATCAAAACTCAGCTTCAAAGCATCCTGAAAAACTTCATCTAACTCATGAGCTCACTTGAGCTGTGAGTCAGGACAAGATGACCTCAAAAGGTGCTTTCCAACTGAAATAACTCCATGATGAACTGCTGCTTCAGCAAGGAAATGAAAAGGCAAGTGCTCACCTCATACTTCATGGTGAAGAACCCGTCGCCCCCGATGCCCTCCAGAGCAAAGGCCTGCACAATGGGCCACTTCTCCACGATGAACATGTCAAATATCTGCAGGTGCCCTGCAAAGGGAAGGACCACAGCAATGTTCTCCCACAAACCCTGCCAGTTCAGCTTCCTGGCAGGGCTTACAGTGGTTCTGAACTCACAGAGGAGCTCCATTCTCCTGTCTTTGTACAACTGGAAAGCTTTAAAGTGGCGTTTGTGCCAGTGGCAGCTTTTAGAAGCTCCATTCTCCACAACCCAAATTTTGTGCCTTTTTCTTAGGATGTCTCCTGGCAAACTTCATCTCAAAACCAGTAGCAAACTGCGCCCATTAAAATTCAGGATAATAAGCAGCGAGCTTTGCTTACTCCAGTTTCCTCAAATACTTCAGTAAAATACTATCAACATCATGGAATGGTTGGGGCTGGAAGGGACCTTAAAGCCCATCCAGTGCCACCCCCCGCCATGGGACACCTTCCACCAGCCCAGGGTGCTCCAAGCCCTGTCCAACCTGGCCTTGGACACTCCCAGGGATCCAGGGGCAGCCACAGCTTCTCTGCCCAACCTGAGCCAGGGCCTGCCCACCCTCCCAGCCACCAATTCCTTCCATCACCCCCATTTAATCAGAATTTTAAGTCAGGGGAGAGGAAAACTGTTCATCCTGGCATTTCTTGGTGTAGCTGCAAACCAAGTGAAGTGTGATTGTCACCCTTAAACCACGCTCCTCCTTAACACAGAACCCTCATCCTTCCTCCATGCCCTGACCCATTAATGACCTTCCAGGCAGTCAGAGCATATCACCCCTTCCTCAAGGGAAGCAATCAAGAATTAGGAACAAAAAAAGAATGCAAGATTGCACTGCTGAGGCTGCAAGGCTGGCTCCAGATCTCAACAGGAAGCCCTTCAGGGCAGTTTTTAAGGCAACTCACATAAGGAAATGTTTATTCCTCCCTTGCACAAAGGAGGGTTTCTCTGGAGCTCCCACCAGCAGAGAACTTCTGCAGCAGCACAACACACTCCTCTGAGTGCAAATCATTCTCTGAGTGCTCAGCTCTCAGGCCTTCCAGTCCTCAGAAAGAAATGCAGCTCTTAAGGAAACACAGGCTAAAAGGAAACTCCTGACACATTTCTGATGCTTATTTCTTAGCAGAGGCAAGGGAATCTTCATTCCCTGAACCTGGAAGTGCAGAACATTCCCAGTGTGGGCCCAGCCCAAGCCAACCTACCCTGGCAGCTGTAGGGGATGCCGATGCGGCTGCAGTCCCGCACCATGTCCACAAAGCTGGAGATCTTGAATTCCTCGGCAGCTTCTTCATCTTCATACTGAAAGAAGTCATTTCAAAATCCAACTGGGTTAGGCATGCCCTGGTTTGATTGGCAGCAAAGTGAATATGCAGCATGTAAACCACTAAAATGTGACCTCCAGCTTCCAGAAGCTAAAGAACCTCTGTTGCTCCCTGTTAGAAACTCCATCCTGGCAATGATGTGCAGAAATCCTTCTTTTAAAAAACTTCAGAGCAAGGGTTTGAATAATGATATATGAAGGCATAACTACGTATTTTATTTTCAGCTTTCACTGAAGACTTTCAACATCATCTACTGGATTTAAAAAATGAAAAGCTATTTTGAGAATACCAACTGATGTTCCACAAAAAAGCATGACCCTGAGGAAAAATGATCAGGACCCAGAATAAGGAAGAGCTCTGTGAGGGAAAGATTTGTTGTAGGAAAAGGAAGAGGAGACACCACCATGCAAAACTATTCTGCTGTTTCATGACTGAAGTCACCTGAAGACTTCAGCAGACAGAAGAACAAATATCATGGCCCAGAAAAGCATAAAAACTACACTGAAGAGACAAATCACACTAAAATCATGGTTATGACAGAAAAAAACACTTGGAAGCACACTGATTTTTATCTGGAAAAGTACAGTTTAGCAGCAAATCTGGAACCAACCCTGCTGGGTTCTTCAAGAGTCACTTGTTTTCTGAAGCAACATCAGAAGGCAGTGGTGTTTTGCCTATTTTATTTTTATATACAGTGCTCTGAACTTCTTATCAAGGCAAACGACATGATTATGAACTTGTTGTGTTCAGCTCCTGTGAGCTTCAGGGTACACCCAACCCATTTATTTTCAGAACAAGTTCTTTTAAGCCAAGCCTGATTTAAGATGCAGCCCCAGTTCCTCCTCCATGGTCCTTCTTCAATCCCAGGAAGCCAGATCAAAGTTGCAGCTCCAAGCCAAGCCCCAAACAACTGCCTGTTTCTCAAGGCTTAAAAATGCCATTGGAATAAGAAGCTGGAGTTTGGCAGGGTGCTAAAGGCTGCTCCCAATCTGCCCTTGCAGGAATAAATACAGCCATTACACCCCAAAATTTACTGCATCACATTTCAGCACTTGGTCCTACTGGGACATTTTGAAAATGGGCATTTTTTTATAATATGAGAAGGGTTTTTTCCCCCTTGAGGATTATTGCCTGAAATTCCTGTGGTCTACTTAAAAGCAAGTAGGAAGAAAGGTAGAAAAGGCTCCAGGTATGGTAATGCTTTATTTATTTCTAAAACTCTTGAGCTTTTTTGGCTGCATTTTTACAAACATAAGCAAAAGTTATTTCTATCACTAAAACAAAAAAAAAGGGCTTAAAAGGCACTGCAGGCAATCCTCTTGTAAACAGGATGCACTTAAAGCCTGACACAGCAAGGTTCTGTCTCTCTCTCTGAAGTAATCTGGGAAACAGGCAATCCTCATACATTGGGAATGTGACTCGAAGTGCTCAGCTCATTCACATGGAGCAGCAAAGAAGTAAAATTGTATTTTCAGCTTCAGAAATTGAACCTTTCCCTTTATTTCCACAAATAACAAGGCTTATGGTTTACCTTTGTGGTTACATGGGTATTTCAAGGCACTGCTGTGTGATTAAGGTTACTGCTTACCACGATAAATCATATCAAAGCCCATAAGCAGATGGAGCTTAAAATTCAATAGCTGAGATTGCAGTTGCACTGGCCACAGGGTGGTAGGAACTACTGCACTCCTGATTCCCAAACACACGTGTTTCACACCACCAGATTTGCCCTTTCAGCAGGGATTTTGGCAGCAGAAAAGCCTTGTGCAGCCAGGCTTTGGGTTTTGCTGCAGCATGTTTTAAGCTGTAGCTCAGTTGTTTGTACCTTCACAAGAATTACCCCTCTCTGCAGCACTCGTGGGACTGTACTGAGAACAGGCAGCCAGTTTGGGGATCCATGGACCACAAAAACATGGATAAACTGGAGGGGGTTCAGTGGAAGGCCACCACAAGGATGGAGTCTTGATCCCAAAAGGAGAGACCCAGGTTCAATGGCTGGACCTCAGAGCTGCCTTCCCAAACCCACCAAAACATGATGGAGATGGTGAAGCCAAGTTCTGTCAGTGGCCATGACTTAAAACAAGAGAGGTTCAGCTTTGGCAAAAGGGAACCCTTTTTCACTGGGAGGACAGTCAGGAAATGAAGCAGCCAGCCAAGAGAAGTTCTGCAGCCACCATCCTTGGATGCTTTCAACATCCCTTGAGTAACCTGATGTGATCTCAGCACTAACACTGCCTTAAGCAGGAGGTTGGACAAGTTGATCTCTAGGGGTGCCTTATAACCCACAACTGTTTCCTAATTCTGTGATCTAAACTATCAACCAGCCACATAAAAACACAATCAATCTGTCACAAGCCACATCTCCTTCAAGCTGGAAGCTCAAGGGAACAAAAGGTTTCTCTCCTTGATCTCCCTGTTCATTCTTGCACCACTGACACTGCAGGCTCCAAACCCACTCCCTGAGTAAGATTTCAGTGTCATTCTGAGTTAGGAAAGGAGCTACACAGAACTCAATTTAGGGAGAAGCATTCCCAGTCTCTCGAGGTGACTACATCTAGACAAACTATTTTAATTTCTAACTCCTCTAACAATACTTCAATAAACATAGTTTTTCTAGAAGGCCTTCAATTTGAAACGCAAGAAGAAACATGCATCACACGTGATCCAGCGAAAGTGAGGTTTTTGGTTCTTGAAAGGAAGAGCTGGGAGTTAAAATGAAAATATATAATAAAATTTCTAGATTTTCAATGGCTTTCTAAGCTGATCTTTTCTAACATTCTAAAACTACTGGCAACCAATGCATTCAAACACTGCCTTGGCAGCAAGCAAGGCTGTTGCTGGAGCTCTCCGTGTTGACTGTGGTGCTTGATTCAGATTTTGCATTTCTCAAAACCCACATGTTTTTCCTCATTAAAAGATCATTGACTCACGTCAAAACAATAGTAATTAGTGGGAGAGCAGAGCAATTTGTCTTCATGCTCCAACAAATAGAAGCATTGACAATACATATTCTTCTTGCACATACTGGCAAATGATTAATCCCTCACAGACACAGATCACTCGCCTGTGGAGGATGAAAAAGAAAAAAGGCTTCTGGAAGGAATGTCAAAAGAAGTTCCACTTTAAATATCAGTTCATTACTAAGTCTTATCTGCATTCATTTTTCACTTACCTCATTTTCAGTCAGACAGTGAAAATGCAAGTTCCTCCAGTGTGCCACATAGGGCAGAAGATGGTTATAATTCACAGGGTTGCAGTACAGATGAACACTGTCAGGTTTTATTAATATGATTATATCTGCAACAAGCAGAGAAGAAATATTATTCCAGCATTAAGACTCCACACACTGAATTATATGGGGCACAAAAAATCCTCCCAGGATGAACAGAGAACACTTTTTCTCCCCTGTCCCTCATTAAAAGAAAACTGTTGAACTATGGGAATGCACAGTAACTCCTCATTTCTTTTCAACAAGAAACAGTTGGCAGCCACACACAGTTCCAAGCACAACAGCACTTGTTACAGTCCCAGACAGCTGTGGGGTTATTCCAAACCCTTGCACAGCACTTGCATCAGCCTGTCCTGGGAGCAGCCAGGAGGGTCAGGAGGAGTCCTCACAGAGCACTTCCAGAACTCTGAACTCCAGCTGCTCTTGCCTGGTATTACATCAGAAAGTTGCCCCAGCTCAAACCCACCAGCACAGCCTCAAGGGGAGATATCCAAAGTTTGATGCAAATGAAGGGAATCATAATGTAGGATCAGGGTGACTGGCCACCTTCCAAATGTCACAAAGGTGAGTTGGTGTGCTGAAGTGAAAAAGAGCTCAAGTGTTTTAGAGTTGCAGAGGTGTGACCACACAGTAGTTAATAACAGGTACACACACACCAGGACTGAGCTAATGGACTCTGTTTAAGTTTATAACATTTGGGGGAACTTGAGGAGCATAAAACATACGAAATATATCTTTCACTGTTTAAAAATGAGTTCTCCAGCAGCGTTTCTAAGAACCACTTTCAGGTGTACAAACGACATGAGATTTAATGACTCCTTTTTGGTTTTCTCTGCCCCTTTTTGTGCTCATCTTGCCCCCAGGAAGGCTGAAGAGCAGGTAGAACCTTGAGCACGTTCCTCACCATCCAGCACCTCCTCGGGGAAGCCCGTCCTCTCGAAGTCGTTGTTGTGCTGGTTGTACAAGCCAAAGAGCAGGTAGTTCGCCAGCTCCCTGCAGCCTTCATTGTACCGACTGTCTATCCCTGAAAGACCAAAAGCACCTGTCAAATGCTGGGTGAACCAACATTGCACAACTCAAAACTTGGTGTTCTTGCCCAAAAAGAGAACCTTAAAGCAGGAGTGTTAACTCAGCTCCCTCACGGAGTCAGGACCACTTATTCCTGTTGAACATATTGGGACAACAGGGGAAGGAAAAAGGAGCTTTGAGACAGTCAGAGCCACCTGCTGACATCCCACTTTTGACCTGAATCCATGCATGTTGCTTTAAAACTCAAATAAATTTATCTTTCTGCAGTGCTCTGCATCAGAAGGTTCATTTTAAATAGTAATTCAAACATCTGTCTGGGTGCAGGATGCATTCTAATTAATATGTTCTTGATTGAAGCTTCCTAACAAACTAATCCCATGACCCAAATCTCCTGCTTTAGAATACATGATTAAACATTATCTTATCAGTGTTATGGTGCAATCTCTGAGTCACCAGAGCCAGCCCAGACTCCTGACAGCCCCTGAAAAGATGTTCTCACAAAACACAGGGTGTGTAAAGAGCTTCCAAGGAAAGCCTTTTCTGGTCCTTGGGACAATCAAATGAAAACAAGTGAAGATCTGGAGCATGAAGAGATGAAAGATAAGCACAAAGAAAGGAATGAGGCTGCAGATTTATAAAGGATTTCCATCTCTCTGGATGGCAGTCACAGTCATCATTCCTCATTCTACAGTAACAATCCAGTTTTCCCCACAAGTAAAACTAAAGATGAAGCAGCACCCTCAACATCTACATTTTAGAGGCCACCAGTCTTGCCTGCCACGAAATTCCTCTAACTTTTCCTACCAAGTTAAATTCAGTTGAATGGTTGCCAAAAATTCAGGATTTGTTACCACTATCCAAAGGAAACATCAGGACACTAATAATGTAACAACAAGGCCTGAACATCAGGGGTTCAGGACTTGATTGGGAAGCCAAGAGTCACCTGAATTTACCAGAAATTACCAGGTTTTCCTAATTATGCTCCTTATTTCATGTTTTGCTTCAGCTTTAAGTGATAACCAGATGCTGTGTCTGCATCCAGCTATTGAATCCCCCATCTTAATAAACTCTGTTTGTTCAGTTACTGGCCTTGGGATAGCTCACATGTATTCCTAGGGATCTGGTATTTGGAATAAGGCTAAGGGAACAGGCAAATTTAGTCCCTTTAAATTCACACATTATACCACTGCACTCCCTGGGCTTGCCCAGAGAGGTTTTGGACTCCCCATTCCTGAAGGTGTCCAAGGCATCCCTTGCCACAGGGAGTATCAAGGTCATCAAGGTAATTCAGGTCATGGCATGGATAAGGCTCAGCTAAAGGATGCTCAGACCCTCTCACTCATCTTCTCTCCTGCTGCAATGTTGTCTTTGCTGTGCCAATAATTTTCTGCATAAACGATCTCCCTGGATTTGGGAACTCAGAGAGAAGGCACAGAAGAGGCGAGAGAGAGGACACACTGTCCCTCTATTTTAATCACATTTCCAGCCCCATGAAAGCAGGCAAATCAATGTAATCTGGAATTCAGTGGCACTCAACACACTGATATTGCTGCCAAAGCCCTCCTGTCGAGGTGGGATTTTAGTTACAAACAAGTGAGAAGACTCCCTTCATCCAGGAAGCAACTGTCCCATTGTTCTAGGAGCTACATTTCCATGTAATCAGTCTCCTTGGAATCAGCTACAGCCTTGGAAAGCCAGCACATACAAGGCCCTCGAGATAATCTGGTTTACTGATTACTTGCCCAATTGAGGCAACTTCTGAAGGCCCTCAGAGGAGCAACAATCTGGCACAGACAGACTGGGAGGGTCACCTGGAGAAGAGAAGGCTCCAGGGACACCTGAGAGCCCCTTTTGGTGCCTGAAGGGGCTCCAGGAGAGCTG
>JAWWEW010000131.1:71501395-71513889 GCA_035583185.1 Anabacerthia variegaticeps
GTGTCCAAGGCCAGGTTGGACGGGGCTTGGAGCACCCTGGGCTGGTGGGAGGTGTCCCTGCCCATGGCAGGGGATGGGACTACATAATATTTAAGGTCCCTTCCAACCCATACCACTCTATGATTCTATTATTATAAGTTCTGGAAAATCAGAAGAAAAATGAGGAACTGTTGACATTTTAGAAAAAAATAGTTATGATGTCACCATCACTTGACAAGTTTGAGGTTTTATGTGGGTGCACCATCTCATGGGGCTTCAAGCAGAGAAAACCTTCCAAGCCAAACACCAAAGCCCTGAGAGAAGGAGGGGAAGAGAAAACACAAAGATATGAACAACAAGGGGGGCAGCTGATAAGATCAGCTCTTGTCAGGACACGGGTGAATTTATTGCTTTGCAGAGCACTGGTTTAACATAACCCATTAACTCCGCGGAATATTTGGGCTTTGTGGTTTGTTTGGGGTTTGAAGCAGCCCGCACAGACAGGAGCTCTGGCAGGGAGGCTTTAGCGCTACCCTACAGAAACATATGGAGCTGAAGGGACAGATAGAGCCAGCGGAAAACACAGAGGGAAGGAAACAATGCCGCCGATAAGATCCCCCCGCGGACAGAGCAGGAGCCGGAGCAGAACAATGGGCAGGGCCATTAATTAGGAACCTCCGACGCCTGTCTCCAGCCGAGCCGGGACTTCGGGCACTGCTCCCGGCACATCACACGGGTGTTCTGCCGCAAGGACTCAGGCCCCGCACACGGAGCCATCCCTGCCCCTTCCCCTGCAGTCAGGGCTCGGCGGAGCCCATTCAGTTTGGTAAATTGGCATAAAACTATGGGGCCAAACGCGGGGTGGTGAAAAAATCCGTCTGCTCATGAGATAAATTGGGTGCAAGAGAGCAAACAAGCACCAGCAGCGATGCAAAACGCACCTGGGGACCGCAGGGAGGTGAGAATGGAGAGATCAGCTCTGGATATCTGCCCAAAAGCAACAGCACTGCCAGCACAAGTGGCACAATAATCCTTCAAAGAGTCTATTTGGAAAGGGAATGGGGTGAACAATCGGTGCAATGCTCGTAGCATGTGGGATAAACCTCAGCAGGAAGAGCTCGGGGTAGGAAGGATATAATGGAGAAAAAAATAATAACCTGAAAAGAGTAGTAATGCTTGAACAGAACCAAGAATAAATAAGTTTAAAGATTTATTGGTCCCCTGATGCTCTCTGGGGAGGATAAAAAGTAAATGCCAACCTCCAAATTTGTTTTTCCTGTCAGTTTTGATGTCTTTTCTCCCCAGCAAAGAATGCAGGAATGCTACCAGGCAACCACTTCAAAATCAGATTACAGCATTCTTTGAAAAAAATCAGCTGTAACTACATTTAAATACTTGTATCAATAATGGGTCAGTTCTCGTCTCTCTTTGGGAATCTCACAATGCTGGTTTTAATTTCAGTACAAATATTAATGAACTTGAAGCGAAGCTGTGAAAGTTTATATTGTTTTTAGCTCACAGCCCAGCATGAAACTAAAGCTGGGCTGAGGGAAGTGCCTTAACTCAGGTCATTAAAGGCAGCCAAGTGAGGTAGAACATGCACTGACTGTAAAAAAACCAGAGTCAGGAGTATCTGCTTTCCATGCGAGTCAACAGGGCTCAGGATGTAAAACTACATGTTTTTTGCCATCTGAAGCTTGTCTTTGATGACAGATTTAATGCATTTCTAACAGTGACGTGCCTGTTTCATGGAAGTTCTGCCAGGACCCCTGCAGGCTCCACGAGCCAGGTCAGAGCAGACAAGAGCCCCATTGTGGGTGCTCAGAGATCAGTGCAAAGCACAAGCCTCGCAGCAGAACTCACTGCCTATATTTCCATACCACAAGTGCTTAGTTGTTAAGAGGTATGGTCTTATGAATGGAATAAATCCTCCACGTGATGCTGAGGATTACAGAGAGCTGTTCCTTTTGCCTGGAACACTTTCCCTGAAGCTCTGCATTATTTTAAGGGGCTGTTCTGTGCTCAAGACTGACAGCAGCTCAGAGTTCCCAATAGTGTAGAAATACTCCAGTGTCAGTGGTGAGATGGCACAACCTCACATGTACTATGACATTAAAATAGCAGCAAAGGCGAAACCCAAGCAGTTTATCCTGCATGATTAAGTTCCACTGGAGGCTGACACAGTGACCTTACACACCTTCAGACTGTACAGTTGCTACTTAGCCAAAGACTTGAACTCTTACCCTAGAGAATGTGGGATGGGGAGAGTCATGTTGGACACTCTGCATTGACTACAAGAGAACTAGGTTATATATAGATACATAAAAACCTTCATTTGTGGTCCAGTAAACAAGTTTTAAGTTTTCTTGCTACATCACTAAAAAATAAACACCTAAAACCCAGTCTGTTTTATCATTTCTTACACAGAGCTTCTTTAGGGCTACATCAGATTTCTCCACCTTTAACAGTAATACATTGTTTAAACAATCACTCCTCAGTCCTTTTCGCTAAGGAAATTCAATCATCATTTCTGAATTCCTCCTTCAGTATCTTGACACTGATTATATAACAAGAAACCAGAGTCAATGTTACATACAGAAATGACATTAAAGCAGCACAAAACCCCTGTTACTTTCCCACAGCACCCTTGCACATGCTCCTTTATTTCCTACTGCCCTTTCCTCTCAATCCCAGAAGGAATAAAGCACTGAAACCACATGCTGTTTGTGTGCCAACATTTAACTCCTAACTGCTTCCTTGGTTTCTCGTGCCACTCTTGCAAATTCTTTGCCTGAAATTAGTAAATAGGCCGAAGAATTGTTTAGGTAGAAAAGAGAGCAACAATCAGCTGTTCAATTCCCTAAGAAACCAGGCTGGGGCTTGGGGCAGGAAAATGATCTTCACCCTTCTGAAACTCATGGTATCCTTATGAGTGCAGTGAGAATAAAAGGGGAGAAAATGTAAAACTAACCTAAAATGCAGAGGATTCCATCAGGCTGAGATTTGCTGCTCTGAGTCAGGATACTCTGAATGTTTCGGAGGCGGCTGCAGCTGCAAAAGAAAAGAGAATTTGTCCTCAAGGTCATTGCTGGGAAACATCAAATTTGGAGGCTCAAGAGCTGACTGAGCTTGTTTCTTTATTACATAAACTAAGGGGACACTCTTCAGCTTGGGTTTGAAACACATTTAGATCCCATATCCAACCATTCCTGATTACTTGTGCCCACTGAAAGCTGAAGTCCAGAGCCCTAAGTGAAGACAGCAAGCTGGAACTATCCCTTCCAACCACGTGCTCTGTTAATCCCTAATCTCCTACAAAAATTAATGGTCAGGTTTGCTCTCACCAGGCCACCAGGAATCCCTTTCTCTGCCAGGGCACAGAGCAAAGCAACACGGGGTGGGTGATGCCCACACACCATGGGGGGGCTGCAGGAGCACCAATATCCCAGGAGGAGTTTGGG
Organism: Anabacerthia variegaticeps; assembly: GCA_035583185.1. NCBI lineage: Eukaryota > Metazoa > Chordata > Aves > Passeriformes > Furnariidae > Anabacerthia > Anabacerthia variegaticeps. Next base: position 71,504,836 of record JAWWEW010000131.1, read on the forward strand.
GAAAATGAGGTTCAGCACCTCTGGTACCATCAGGAAACTTCTACCTTTAAAACACATCCCAGACCTGTTCCAAGTGCAACCATAACAGCAGGAACTCTTCCCCCTCTCTGCCCAAGGAAAGAGCTGGATTATTTCCATAAACCAAGATGTTTTTTTCAAAATGAACACTCAGGGAAACTATAAATGTATAATATATCCTTGACAATGTACATTAGAGAATGGTTAAGTTTGGAAAAAACCTCCAAGATCATCGAGTCCAACATCAAAAAGAAATGAGGCAATGCCAAGCCTTACCAAATATTTTATAATCAAAGCAAATAGTTTATTATATAAATTCTAATTCAGTTGTTCAATATACATCTTTAAACTAGGGGAAAATTCCATCTACAAAAGCCAGACAGCGAGCAAGGCAATTTGTGCTTCCAGGCAACGTTCTGTGAGCTTGTTTAAATACAGATAAAAGACAAGAAAATTCACTGTTGGTATTACTGAATGTGTTTTCTTGTTTATAGTCTCATTTATAGAACTACGAGCTGCTCAGCTCCAGGAAACAAATGCCTCTTACAGAAACACTCCAACGGAGCTAAATTTATGAGCAGTTCAAACAAACAATAAAGTCAGGTCAAATATTTCTAGTTTCATCAAAAAGCAAATAGATCTTTTCAGCAATACTACAATTATCATGCTCTACTTTCTCTGAACCACAGAAAGGCTTTCATTATGGCCAATCCAAGGGAAATCCAACATCCACAGGAAAGGACAGACAATATTTGGGGATACTTTCATAGAAAAAAATCAGTGCAGACCACTCCAGCTTTATTTTTTCCTCTTTTTAGGTCACCAGTTCCAGTTCTGAACCCCTCAATGATTTCTTTTTGCCTCCAACTTCCTGATTCCTATTATTCCCTGCACTGGGTCAGTCTGCTGTGTGCATGAATGGATATTTTGCTGTTAAATAGGGAAACAAATTAAAGCCAGTGATGACAGCAAAAAGACACTTAATCAGATACTGTCAGATGTTTGGTGATGCCAAGAAATCCGTGGAAAAACAACATTGAACATTATGGTGCACATGTTAGCAACTTGTAATTATTTGGGCTTTAAAGCCTAACCTGAAACTGAACCTCACAGCTCTCCAAAATTAAGGTTTATCTTATTCTGGGAGATTTCTGACCCATCATCAACCAGGACCCCAAATCAGCTGACTGAGATGATCCACCATGACACAGAGTGCTTGAATATTTTTATTCAGTGCTAATATTTTTATACTTCCCATGTCACAAGACCAAGAGCAGAAAAAATCCCCAGACTCTCCCCCTGTGGGCACAAACCAACTGGACTTATTTCATCTCTTGGCACAAAAACAAGCCCACAGTTATTTCAGGACCAGCTGCAGGCAAGTAGAACTGCTGCAGGCTCTGTAAAAAAGCTCAGAAAATGAAGTAACTTTATGTACAAAGCTGTACCTTAGTGAAAAGCTTCTCAACCTGCCTGCAATTCCATGATTCCCAGAGGATCTGAAGGACAGGTTGGCAGCACCATGGGAAAGCACAGCCAAGGACTTTGCAGTGACACAACAAGCAGCTTCCAGACTGGCTTTTATTAAAACATTTACCAGTTGTGAGGAAGAAACTGGGCTCAGAAAAAAGGTTATAATGTTTCCATCTGAGGGCACAAGAGGGAGATTCTCACTGAGCTCCTCAGAAACAAGATGCAATAATCCCTCCACTGCCTGTGTTCAAGGCAAATTTAAGTCATTCTCCAGCCAAAGACAGGAGGTTTGGGACTTTATAACATTTTTAAAACCTCTTATGCATTATAAACACAATAGGAACACATATCTTGTGTTATTTTCCCCCCTATACTGATCTTTCATAAAAAAGGAATTATTAGCACTCAATTTAACAAAGACCAAGGGGACACCCCTTGTAAAAAACTCATGGGAAAAGATCTTCCCCTTTATCAAACCCATTATCACGTGATATAATGTAAATATTTTATTCCTAAAATCTGTACATTTTAATTTCAACAGCTTCCAGGAAAGGGTACCCCAAACATGTTTGTCTTCTAAAAGAAGCAGCAATGTTATGAGCCTGTGCAAGGAGACCTGAGCAGAGAAAAGTAAAACATGCTTTATTTTTTTTGTCTTCCTGAGCTCTGTGAAAGCATTTTCTGGCCTGTTCAAGTGAACTGCAGTGGGAGGGAAAAGGGAAGAGGGACTGGGGGAGGAAAGTACCTGCATGCTTGTTCTGGGTTGGGTTATTTCTTCCCTTCCTTAAAAATATCTAAAGTTCTCAGCTGAAGCTGCTAAGATACTTCTGCCTAGTAAATCTGGGTGTCAGTGCTACGTGTCCTTCAGGAGACAGTCCTGACCCAAAAGGTGAAAGCACAGAGCAAATTATAAATTCATTATTTCATAATGAGATGCATGACCAGAAAGATGGTTATCTCATTCTCAATACCAAACAACCTTCAGCAGAATGTTTTTCCCTTTACTCGTTTAAAGAAGTGGTTTCTGTGAAAGAATCATCTGAAAAAGCTCCTGCACAGAAATATTTTCAACATCATTTCGAGTGTGTATAAATCATTACATTCAAAGGCTGCCATTAAACACAGAAGAGTTGTGTGTCTGAAGAAAGATGCCATTCAGAAACAGGGAAGAGAATAATTAGAATTCTTATGACATGCTTTTAAACAATACAGGCTAAACTGTGTATAAAGTCAGAGGGGGGGGAAAAAGGGCATTTTCTTGCATTTCACATTAACCAGTCATCTGACAAAAACAAAGAGACTGTCCTGGGAACAAAAATCCTTGTCTTTTCCCGACTCCAAAGCGATCTCCCTGCAAGGGCACTGACTTTTTACTCCCTTTCATTTCACCACAGTCACACCATTTCAAACAGAAATAAGGCAGAACAGCCTCCACACCACGGGGACTTGGGATGCTTTCCTGGAAGATGTGGCTCTGGATCCACCATCTACACAGCCACAATTAAATCTACAGTAACCTTTTCCATTACCTGTGTTTGGAAGCACAATTTCACGAAGCCCTTTTAAAGGAAGCCCCCCAATCCTGGATTTCAATGAGACTTGGACAAGAGGAGCTGGAAGCTCCTTATCTATCCCCAGCCTAGGAGCCAACCTCAGAAGTGGGTAAGAAGCTGAAGCAGGTGAAGAGGGAATTTTTCCAGCACTTTGGACCAGAAGATGCGATCTCTGCATCGTTTTAAGGCAGGATGAAGTTCCCTCGGTGCTGCGAGGGGCAGCCTCGCCCTGCTCGCCGCCTTTGTGTCTGCACTAACGATCTTGAAGCCATGTGTCAAGTCGGATCAGCTTATGGATCCAAACAACCTCCAGGCCAGGAATTAAAAGGAAAACAACGCTTTCCAACAGCAGCAAAGCTGAGCTGACTGCTGATGAAGGCAGGTCAAAAGGCAAAGCCACGCTTTGGGGTGACAGCTGGCAATAAAGGGTGCTTGGGCCAATTAAGGAGCTGTACCTTGAGGTACTTGATTTTCTGCTAATCTTGGCCTAGATCCAAAAACAAAACGGGGGGAGATAATTGACAATCATTAACTTCTAAGAATTAGTGCTCATCTGTTCACGTCTTCACACTAATTATGCAAAGCACCTCCCTTTACAACAGCCAGCCTGTCAGAGCTTCGGGACAGACACGGCGCTGCGAGGCACAGTCTGTTGGCAAATAAAGGGAATATTAACAACTCCGCCTTTCTCCATCACAAAGAACAAATGCATTTCCTCCCGAATGCCACGGCGTGTCTGACTCGCCACTGAATTCCGTTTATTTCCTCGCAATCCCTCGTTGCTGGCTGGATTTAGGCTGCGTGCAAGGTTCCTTTTCCCTGCCTTCCTAATGGGGCGGCAGCGCTATTAGTTCCCATTGATTCCTGCGCGATTCCCAAGGGACCCCCTGGCACAGGCTGGCATGGCAGCAGCTCGGAAAGGATGGCAAAGGGTGGCATGGCAGTGGCACGGGTAGTGGCACATGTGCCACTCCTCCCCCACAAAGGCTCGGCGGGCCCAAAAACCCGCTGAGATCCCTGGCAAGCCTGGGCGAACACTCATGTTATCATTACTCATCTTCCCCCAATGGCTCGAATCGGTTCCCGTTGTCTGCCTAAGACAATGGTTTTAACAGTAATTCAAAAGAACGAAATAATATGGAAAGAGAAAAGGGGTTTCTCCTCCCAAATCTCCCTTCTTGTTAACTTGCTGCTACTACCATCTGTTTGCACTCTAGCCCCCCAAAAATCAAGCTGATTTTTCAGGGGCCTTTTGTTGAGCTCCCAGTCTCGACCAGAAGCATTGTTATTGTGTGATATATCAGTGCAGGATTTCCCCTGGATTTCCCACACTCTGACATGCTCACCATCCTACTGGAGCTGTGAAAACAGAAACCACAAATCAGACTGCATTAAAGGCTCGCAGAACTTCATTCACTTCAAAAGCAGGTTATTTGAGATTCACTATTTAGCTTGAACAATAATACGATTTCTCAGGGTTTTTTGTGTTTTTTTTTCTTAGCTCACTAAAATAATTGTTTTACTGCTTGGCATTTACAGAAGGCAACGCCGTTCATCCACTTTAGAATACATTTTTTAATGTATTTTAGGAAGTGTTTAAACACGTTTTAAAATACAAAATTTTCCAGCTATTTCCCAAATTTCTCTAAAATGATCCTAGGCATCTTGGTTGTAAATATATCCAACAACTTTTTAGCGACAGTAAGAAGCAAATATCAACACTGCACATAAAGAAATTTCAACTCTGCATTTCCAGGACCAATTTCCTCACTTCTTGACTTTAAAAGGACAGGAGTACTTAACTGTGCATTTCAGACCTCAAAGCACAAAAGAACAAGCCTGAATCTCTGTGCCTGATGAACATCAGAGGCTGGTTGAGGCCCTTTGGCACTCCAGCACATCCCAACAGCAGCACTATTTATTTGGAATCAAATGATGGGCTGCCCCTCACCTACACACCAGGCAGAGCCTTGATGCTTTCTCTGTTTAACGGGCTGATTTATGATTTATCTTGTATTTCCACTTTCTAAAGCTGCAGCACATTATTGAGGGGATCAACTATTCCCCCTCAAGAAACATTCTCACCTGAAAAAAGGACAATAGTTGAAGAGGCAGCACAGGGGGATTGTTCTGCCATCTCTGATTAGAAGGACAATCACTGTGTGGCCCTTCAAAAATCAGAAGTTAAACCACGGTGCCTCCAGACTGAATTTACCCTTCAGAGCCCACTCCTGGACCACTATCTCTGCAGCCACGTGGCCACACAGCCCAAAAAAGCTTTGCCATCAGTCCAAGCCGAACAATTGCAAAGGGGGAACCTCAGCTGAAGCTCCGTGGGTGGCTGAGTGGATGTGACAGCTCTCCTTGGCAACTTCTTCCCCAGCATTTCCTCTGCCTCTCTATTCCCATCAATTATGCATCCCTCTTAACTTGGGCTGCAGTCAAGCACAGACCTTTAGCCATCTTCCTTCCCTAACATGGCAGAAAACCATCCATATTCAAGGAATGGAGTTTGTATCTTTTTTTTTTTTCCCTCCTGTACTTCAGCAAGTCAAATCACTTCTCTTTTTGCATTGCTAAAATACAGTGCACTCCTTTAAAAAAAAAATCCAGTGAAACTGTGCTGTTACAAAATCCTGAACCTCGGCATAATTACATCAGGAACACACGGGTACAGACTGCTAATCTTTCCCCACACACGAGTCCCCCGCTAAAAGTGGTTGGGAAACCACAAAGATCCTTTAGTCCTGGCAGGGCTGTGCTCCAAACGCTCCTCTTTCAATGGCTCCTCTGAAGGCACAGGAAAAAAAGCCATCCACGTAACCACGACGTGATTAACAACAGAGCACTTCAGAGGATGATAATGGTAGGCACAGAGGAAGAGACAACAGGAAAATTAACCCAAGGACTCATTTTGCACGTCCCCACATGGTGAGAACTCATCTGTGTTGTGTTACCAGCATGGAGAATGACTAATGAGCATTTGCCTACTCTGTTTTACATAAAGGTAATTCGAACTGGGTGGGTGCAGAGCCCTCCCAAACAGAACAAATCTACATTGGTTTTCACATGGAGATACTCAAAACAAGTGTTTAGTAGACATTTTGTTCAGAAATGCCTACATTTGTAAGGAATACACTCATTCCCCACTGAACACAGACACAGGAAGGATGACATCACCTTCCAAAAACACATCCCCTTTTTTGGGCAGTATTCGTCTCTTAGTTAAGGGATTTTTAATTTCTCTTTCCAAGCCCATTCTTCACTTGCTCAGGTTGTTACAGCACCGAGGGTCGCCAGCTCCCCACGTGACACAGGGCAGACCAGAACTCCAAAGTATGTGGAAGAACTCCAAGAATGCTCTCTGGCCCTTTCTCTAGTCTTTATATAGTCTGAAGAATTTTTCCATTCCTGTTTGGGGCTTGGGCGCAGGGGGAGGAGGGTAACGGATTGCTTTGTTTTAAGTTATTTTTATTAACTGCCTGCTATCTGCCGACTGCTTGGGAAATTTATTGCAAACACTGGCCTCCATCTGGCCTGAAAATTTAAAAAAAAAAAAAAAAGAGAACTGCACAAAACCGAAATGTTGAGGAGGGAAAAAATTAGCAGATGACATGGCTCCCCTCAACGCGCCAAGTTACAGATGCTGGCTGGAGCTCCCAGTGGAGCTCAAAAGCTTGCAGATGTTCACAGAGCCTGAATGTTCTCATGACAACTCTGAAACAGGGTCTCAGATTACAAAAATCACTCAGGAAGAGAGAGGCTTGAGTGGAAACCATTTTCTCTTACAGCATTTTTTTGTTACCATCTTGGTATTTTGCTACGGGTCGTGAATTTTTAGATGCTTTACAGCTCTAAAGAAATACTGAGCTCTTTCTAAACAATTAAGATTAATTTATTCAATGAAAAAATTATTTGGAAAGGTCACTTTCCTTCTCTCTCGTGCTCAATTCCATGTCTAACTGCAAGCAGAGAGGGAACATAACCAGCACACAACAGCCACGTTCACGTGCTACAAGCACAACCTCCATTTCTCTCCCTCAGTGCAGAATCCTTCAATTCACAGGCAAAATTGTTCAAAAAGTGAAAATGCCTTTGTTCCTTTCTTGTACTAAACATAAAACGCTGTTTGTTTTAAATTGTTTTGTTTGAAATTGAAAATCCCCAGCACACGCAGACCCAGGTAGCTCGGCCAAGTGTTTGTGTGCAATTCACGTGCAAGGTCCCCGCTCCTCTATTATCTGGCTTCCCACTGGTGAATACTTCCAGGTATTGTGCTGGAGCTATTGAAAGCATCCAGCATTTCAGTTGCTGGGTTGTTCTTTGTGCCATTATGGAATAGAATCTTGGGATCACTAAGGCTGGAAAAGCCCCCTAAGACCATCAAGTCTCCACCACTAAACCACGACCCCAAGTGCCACATAAATGTCTTTTAAATACCTGGTGACTCCACCACTGCCCTGTTGAAACACTTGAGAAGGCTTCCAGTGAAGAAATTTTCCTTAATACCCAACCTAAAGCTCCCCTGGCACAACTTGAGGCTGTTTGCTCTATTCAAACCGTTCAGATAATGGGCTGCAGCCTCACACCCACACAGGGGAGAACCTTAATTATCTACAAGAAAACAAAGCTCTGGCAACCTAAGGATACCTGAGCTGACACCTGAGCTCCCAGAGCCAAGGCCACCATGTCACATGTCCCCACACCCCCTTCAAGCCCTATCCCAAGCATTCCCTAACCCCAGGGAATATTGCTGCCTTTGTACCCTCCCGCAGCTCTCCACAAGCCACCCAGCAGGTGCCCACACAAACACACCATCTCCTTTCTCTCCATAATCCCTCAGCCCCTACCCCAACTTCGGCTATCCCTGCCCTAACTCTCCTTTCCTACCTTTCACAAGCCCTTTTTCCCTGTCTCCAAGGTAGCCCTCACCTCCCCTCCCAAACCAGACCCACGTTTACCTTCCCCACAGGAACAGGACCCCAGGCCCACCCTCTCCACACCACCCCCCCTCATCCACGACAGCCTCCCACACACCCTGTTCCAGCAGGATTCTGGCTTTGCCAATCCCTACACCCACAAGGTTATGTCCCCCTGTCAGGACCACCAACACCTCCCTCCCAGTAGCAACCTGCCAAATTTCTCTGTCCCCACCGTGCCCGCCCCTTCCCTGCCATCCCCAGCCCTTCACATGCTGCTCCAGCCCCACCAAAAGCTCCTTAAGGATCCCAATTCTCGCTGCAACACCCCCAAAATGCCTCAATGCCCTCTGCATGCCCCAAAATCCCTCCTTAATACCCCAAAACCTCCATCCCACCACCAAAGCCCTGCACCCCCAGCCTTCAGCTGGCTGTCAAACCTTATTTTCTCTACAATCAGCACCCCAGCTCTGTGAACTCCCCACCTTCTCCCACATCGAACCCTTTCACACACCATCCTATCCCTTAAAACCCATCCTTAATACCCCAAAATCTCTGCCCCACCACCAAACCCTGCATCCCTCCCTTCCCATCCCAACGCCACAGGAGTTATATCCTATTTTCTCCACAACCAGCACAGCCAGCCCCCTCAACTGGGAGTCTTGGGCCTTATCAACCCCTTTATCACCCCATCATCTCCCTTAAAACCCCTCCTTAATACCCCAATATCTGCCCCACCACCAAATCCTGCATCCCCCGTCTCCTTTTCCCATCCCAACGCCCTCCAACAGGAGTTCCATCCTATTTTCTCCACAACCAGCCCTCTGAACACCCTAGTTTTTCCACACCAAAGCCCTCATCTCCCTTAAAACCTCTCCCCAAAACCCCTTTTGTCCCAGCCCACCTCAGCACTCCCAAACCCTGCATCCCTCACCTTTCCCATCCCAACGCCCTCCTACAGGAATTATCTCCCATTTTCTCCACAATCAGCCCTCTGAACTGGGAGTCTAGGCCGTATCAACCCCTTTATCACCCCATTATCTCCCTTAAAACCCCTCCTTAATACCCCAATATCTGCCCCACCACCAAAC
>JAWWEW010000131.1:71513989-71551008 GCA_035583185.1 Anabacerthia variegaticeps
TGAAGTACTCGGGCCAGTGGGCGAGGTACTGCAGGTAGAAGGGAATCCCGTACTGGGCGCTCGGTTAAGGAGCAACTACGGCCGCCACGGCTGCGGCGCCCGCGCTCGGCCCCGGCCCCGGCCCCGGCCGAAGGGAAGGACCCGGTCTCGGTCAGCGGGTCCAGGTTGCTGTGGGGGGAGAGAGAGCGGCGCTCACCGCGGGCCCGGCCGGCCGGCGGGGCGTCCCGAACACGCCGGTGGAAGGAGAAGCGTGCAGGGGCTCGGGGGAGGGAGAGGGGAGGGCGGGAGCGGGGACGGCCGGCGCTCACATGTTGTTGAATCGGAAAATGTCGCCGCAGGTGAGGGCGCGGAGCGTCCGCATGATGGTGATGGTGATGGTGATGGCGATGGTAGCGACGGTCCCACCGCTGCCCCGGCAGCCTTCCGCGCCCAAGGGCCACTTCCGCCACGGAAACGCGGCAGCGGGACCACTTCCGGTCCGCCACAGCCTCGCTTCCGGTCCGCCACAGCCTCGCTTCCGGTCCGCCACAGCCCGGCTCCCGGCCGACCACAGGCTCCTGCCATGGACTGAATTTTCTTCTCTTTCTCTTTTTCAGGACAGGAAAACCCATTCATTCCAGCCCAACTCTGCCAACAAATGCTTTGGTGTTCGAGCAGCCAAAGCCAACAGCCCGGTCCTGCTCGTGGGTGTGGGGTGAGAGGGATACATTTCTCTTCTCCTGGCTGGTGGGATTAACTCGCTGGGAAATGGCAGATTAGGGAGTCTGGATGGATACTTTGACACGGAAAGGTCACATTTGGTATGAAAACAGCAGATTTTGGGGGAGATTTTGGGTTGGAAGGGGCAGATTTTGATGCCTCGAGATATGGAATGAAAGGGGCAGATTGTGAGGTGAAAAGGACAAATCTGGGATCAAAATGGCAGATTTTGGTGCCCAAAGTGAGATTTTCGAGTTAAAAATGCAAGTATTGTGGTGGGAAATGTTGATTTGGGGTGAAAATGGCAGGTTTGGGGGCTGGGGGGCGTATTTGAGACTAAAAAACTTATTTTGATGCCTGGAGGGAGATTTTTGGGACATAAATGGGCAAATTTAAGGCAAAAAGGGTCAGCTTTGGGATGAAAGGGTCAGACAATGTGAGAAAAAATGGCAAAACTAGGATGAAAAGTCGATTTGGGATTAAAAAGGACTGATTTGGTATAAAAATGGCAGATCTGGGGTGAAAAGGGAGGATTTTGAGGTCTGAGTCAGATTTGGGATTTAAAAGGCTGATTTTGACGTCTGGAGGGAGAATTTTGGGTGTAAATAGCGGATTTGGTGGTGAAAGAGGCCCATTTGGGGTGAAAGGAGGGTGAAAAGGGGTGATTTGGAGGTGAAGGTTGCAATTTTTGAAAAATGTTGAGTTTGAAAAGTGCTGAGTTTGAGGGCCCACACCTGGAAGGTGTGGGACGAGGGAAGGGAGGAAGGGATGAGTCCTTTCCCTGTGACTGGCTCAGCCTGATGCTGCTAACACTGAGGGTGTGAGTTTGACCCCATATGGGCCATTCCCTTGGATGGGACTCGATGATCCTTGTAGGTCCCTTCCAGCCCTAAATATTCTGTAATTCTCCTCCACTCCATTATCACTCTCCCAGTGACATTGGGGTGTCCCAAATGACATCAGCACCCCCAAGGCTCCACCCCCACTTTTTGCTCAAACCCAAAGAAGGGACAGACTGAGACAAATGGCCCTGAGCACCGGGGTGTTGCTTTAATGGTGCCGATGGCAAATGTACATTCCCGTGAATAAAGGGGGCTCTGCTGGAAAAATCAAGGCAGGGCAGCCCCCCAAAGGGTCTGAGTCCTCCCCAGCTCCTGTCCCACAGGCACAGGGACAGCGTGTCCAAGGATAGTGCCTTGCCTCCCGCTCAGGCTCCAGCAGTGCCAGATGTCTCATCCCTTCCCCAGGGCCGCTGCTGCACTGACATCCCCCCGGAAAGCCGTGGGACACGGATGCACCGAATTGGGAATCTGGGCTCCCAGACCCACTCAACAGCTCTGGCCCTCATGCCACTACTGCACCTCCTGCTCAGCCAGTGGGGCTGAGAGTCAACAGAGAAAATTTACAGAGCCAACCGGACAAACAACCCCAAATCTCAGTAACTCCCTGCCTCTGTTTACACACATCCAGGAAAAAAACACTCCTGCTGGAGAAGTCTTGGATTTTCCTTTGGCATTCACAGAAGTGGCACAGCTCAAACTGACACCGTGAAATTCTCCATCTCCCAAATCCAGGTTCTCCTTTGCCGTGGGGTTTTTGCCTGTCCCACAGCACGGAGGGACCTCTGGCAGCTGCACTGCCCAAGAGCTGCAGCGGGACTGCTGGGAAATGCACCATCGGGAGCAAGGCAGAAATAAACTAATTTGGGGCACTACCTCAAAATACTGGGGAAAAACCCCGTAATATTCCATTGCCTCCCTTTTTAAACAAACCGCTTAAATACAACCAATAAGCTGTACCCTAGAACTATTTGACACTTTCCATTTAACCAGTGCAAGCCAGTTTGTAAATTACACGATGTGAACTTTTTTTTAACTTTCAATTATGATATAAAAATCAGTGAGAGAAGAGATTTCTTCTACGGTTTTACCCTTAGGGATGAAAAAAACCCAAACCAGAACACCCCCAGTGCTGCGATAGCTCAGGCTCCCAAACAGGCCCAGTGGAGGCGCTGGTGCTTTTGGGTGCTCCGGAGCACAGGGAGGAACAGGATGTGACCCACGATGTGTCCCTCAGGGGCAGCAGCACTCGTGGGCTCCTGGAAGCCGTGCCTGGGGGAGGCAGGGCGCTGGCCTGTCCTTGGGGGAAGAGCGAAAACCCTCCTTGCTGATGACTCCACTGCCGAGTACATCAGCCCTGACGATCCGCTCTGCTGCGGCGATCACAGACTGCGGCTTCTTGAGGCGGGCGCGGTTCCTGTGTCCGCACATCCCTTACCCTAATGGTTCCCGCATCCCGCACATCCCTTACCCTAATGGTTCCCGTGTCCGCACATCCCTTACCCTAATGGTTCCCGCATCCCGCACATCCCTTACCCTAATGGTTCCCGCATCCCTCACATCCCTATCCCGCCGTTCCCGTATCCCGCATCCCGCGCATCCCTTTCCCGCACATCCCTGTCCCGCCGTTCCCGCATCCCGCACATCCCTGTCCCGCCGTTCCCGCATCCCTCACATCCCTGTCCCGCCGTTCCCAAATCCCGCCGTTCCCGCATCCCTCACATCCCTGTCCCGCCGTTCCCGCATCCCTCACATCCCTGTCCCGCCGTTCCCGAATCCCGCCGTTCCCGCATCCCTCACATCCCTGTCCCGCCATTCCCGCATCCCTCACATCCCTTTCCCGCCGCTCCCGCACCGCGCGGAGGATGACCCGGCGCGGTGCCGCCACTGCGCATGCGCGGAGCCGCCGCCCCGCCGGGGGAGCCGCCCGAGGTTCGGGAGCTGCTCGGGAGGGACCCGGGAAGGCCCCGGGAAGGCGGCCCCGCCGAGGTGGGTCCGTGCCCACGGCATTCCCGGTGCTGTAAGGAACCCCTCGGGGGCCGTGAGGAGCGGGAGCGCCCGCGGGTGGGAGCGGGCCCGGCTCCAGAGCACGGACACGGCGGGGAAAAGGGTCTGTCTTTCCAGAGCCGTGTGAAGTCGGTGATATGTCGAGGCTGTGAGAGAAAAGAGGGAAACCTGTGCTTCCGTGGAAACTGAGCAGTTGATGGTTGTTCGATGCTTTCCCCGCCTTTTGGGAGCATTTCAGGCGTCCGGAGTGAGGGGCAGCAGCGTCAGGCACTGATAACGTGTAGCGAACCTGAGGGAGAGTGTAAAAACCCCTCAAAATAATAAATGATAACTCAGGAGTGGAAGGTGCGCCTTAAAACGAATCAAAAGGGCAGAGATCAGGCAGAGGGACTTATTCTTGCTTTTTCTTTCATTGCAGTACCTAAATGTTCAGTCGGGTCCGAGCTGGGGGGAAAAGCTGTATGTACCATTCTGGAAGGACATTTGGACATTTGGTGCGTCCTCCCTGCTCCACAGGAGCCCCGAGAGCACAGTCTGGGAGGGCTCTTCACTCCCGCCCTCGCTGGCCTGGCAGTGCATGGTTCCCTGCCAGAATTCCAGCAAGCCCATAAAAGGAGCAAATGGAGCGCTTACATCCCCGGTCCACGCCTCACACGGTCACCAGTGCAGAGAAAGATGCCATGGTGGCGAAGGATAATGTCTGGAAAGCACAGATGGAGTGTGAATGATGCCAGCAGAGTGCTGCGGTGCCCTGACACCTCTCTGTGGCTTGGCCACCCTGAGTGCACAGGCAGCTGTCCCCTGCCTGAGGGACTGCGAGGTTGTTCCTGAAGAAGGACTGGCACACACAGTGTTTTGCCCACTTCACTTGCCCTGCCCACCTGCTGGGCACTCACCCTGTTCCCCACCTGCCCCTCCGCAGTGGGCACTGGCCATGGGCAGAGCGGAGCAGGGGGTCTGTCCTTCCCAGGCACTCAGTGGGGCAGAGCTGGCTTTGTGGTAGTCGAGGCTGCCCAGTTTAGAGACCTCAAGGGCCACGTCCTCATTTCCAGGTGGGATGTGCAGGTTTTCCTGTGGGCCAGAAGACAAAGGTAACAGGCTGCTGTGTGCTGTATTCCCTTGCTCTGAGAATCCAGCCACACAGCTCACGAGGGAGGGAGTGTTGCTGTCTAAAGCTTTTAAAAAAGTAGTGCAGGGAATATGAATCTGTGAAAATGTTACAGGGAGACTGAAAGTTTAGACTCAGAGGTCACATCCAGGATAGGAGTTGTGTTATAGGAGCCATCGAAACACATGAATCAGAGAATAATTCCAGTCTACTCCAGTTCGTGGGTGTGTCTCAGGATTTCCCATGTGCCCCCCTAAAGCAGCCTCTGTAGTGATTCCCTGTCTGCAGCATGTGGTGGGGCTCATGAGTTATGCAGGCTTATATCAGGTTAGTGTGTCTGTTGACATCATGTCATTCTAGTTTCTTAATCAAGATGCCAGGCAAGACAGAGCACCTGCCCCATGAGGCTCCATTAACTGTACATATAATCTCATAAAAAAGATATTACAGTACCTATAAAATTTAATTCTGAGAATTCCAGCCCATCACTCAAACAGAAGTGCCCCATGATAACACAGCTTTCCTCAGAGTGCTCCTGGTGGGTTTTATGAGTTGGCTGTTGTTTGCCAGGAGCACTTGGGCTCTATGTGCATTATCCAGCAGCTTGTCCTTACTCTGCTGCTCTGTCCACACACTGGTTGATAAGGTTTCATCATAACTTGCTGCTCCAGAACTAGAAAATGCCTTTTTCTCAACTCCTCTAATGCTATAGTTCCTCTTCTTTTAAGGAAAAAAAAATATGAAGGTTATAATGAGTGATTTTAACACTAATATAAAGCGACTATTCTTATGAAGATTTGGTGATTCTATGTCAATAAAAGCACAGGCCTAAAGCCATTTATTTATGATTGGTTATAGCACTGATGTATAGAATAACACATAATATCTTCTGTTATATAGGATCTTGAATAATTTTGTTTTCAGGAGCTTGATTTTATGCTAACTCTTTTGCTTTTTTTGTTTTTATTCTTCTCTTCATCCCCACGTTTTTAAATAAATACCTTCCTTTCTAGGCTAGGTAGACAAAGAGATACACAACAGAGGCCATCCCCACTGCACAGCCACTCCGTGTCTCAGGCTTCTCAATGGCTTGCTGGTTTGTTCTCTAGTAAACCCACTTAATTATGCAGCTTGATCTGTTTTCCACAGGACAATATTCATGTTTCCCAGGGTCTTGAAGCTTACTCAGAAAATGGCACATTTTTAAACCAGTTATCCTTAATACTCTTTAAGCAGTGGCTTTAGTATTACACTTTTTTAGACTTGGATATTATTTGATGGTTTGTATAACTGGAACAAACTAAGCACACAGGATGATATGCAAGTACAGAATGTCCTCAGCAATCACAAGTCACTCAATATGATAAAGTTTTCTTTCTGTCTCTGTCTTTCTAGTTCTGAAGAATTTGTGTCTTCTTGCATTGAGCAAAATGGACATCACCATTAGCTCTGACAGCTGGTAAGTTCTGTTTTATTGAGCAAGAAGTTAATGCTGTATCAGCTGCCAGAACTCACAGTTTTCACTCGTGCACACTGAATTGTGGTGTAATCCCTTAGGATGGACCCTCTGTCAGTTCACTCACTGCTTACATGAAGATGCCATTTTACCGCAGCAACTAGTTAGACCATTATACAGAATTCTTCACCTGTCCAACCACACTAGAGCCAAGTGTAACAGGAGGTTGTAAGAGAAATGGGCAGTTTACACTCTATGCCAAATACTGTACAAAGAGCTGCATATAAATCATATTAATGTTGCTAAGCAGAGATTAATTAAGACACCACAATTATGAAGAAATGAAATTCATTCAGCTGGTAAAGAATATAGCTGGTGAGGGATCTATTTTACAAAAGCAGTTCAGAATAAGCATGGTCCTGTAAAGTGTTGAGAATTAGAGAATTCATTCAAGTTTAGGAAAACTGTGTCTACTTCAGCATCAAGGCTCATTTTTCCTCTGAATCCAGTGCAAATCAAAGACCCAACTCTTGTAGATTCTGACTGCTGGATGGGTTTTGTTTCTTTGTTTGAGAAAGCACTGGGGCCTTGCAGAGCTTGTTAGTATGAAGCCTCATCACAAAAAAATCAGACAGACAAGTATTGCCCCAGATTCAGTGTTGCAATTTAGTAAACTCTCCTGCAAATTGTAAAGCTTCAGAAGAGACACCAATTAAAGTGATATCTGGCAGTTTTTCATTTGACAATGAAGTTATATCAGAGGACTAGTCAAAGCAAGAGACCTACACACATCTAAATGAACTAGATCTGTTTGTATAACATTTTCACCAATTCTGAAGTGCTAGCCTCACTTTTGGAATTCAAGCTATGATCACTCTGTTTTGCCTTTGCTGACAATCATCCTAGAAATACAGAGTTTTTTCTGATGATACTTTTGCCAAATAGGAGAAGATTTCTTGCTCCTTTCAAGACTTACAGAAATTCTTAGTCCAAAGTGCTGGAGTCTGTAGGAAATACAGTATCTTGTCTCCTTGGTGAACATAAAAGAGTTCTTTGTCTGAGCTGAACATGCCACACAAATGACAGACATGCATACTGGTCTGGATTCTGAGCTGAGCCAGTAAAGAAAATTTTAAACTTTTACTAATTCTGCTGGGAATTGACACAGCTTTAGGAAGAAAGAGTTTTTTCTAGTTCCTATTGAAAAGGTGTGTGCAATTACAAAAACACTTTTCTGGACACAATAGACTTGTAGGGTTACATATTACTGATATTATCAGGACCAAGACACGTTTTTGAAGCATTTTCTACATCCTTAGAAAGAGCACTTGTGTGTTTTGTGCATATTTAATGAAGAGAAGATTTTATGAAGGCTCTTTGTTCACAAAGAAAAAGAGTAAACAGGAAAATGCTGGCTCTTTTGCTTAAGATGTAAGTATTGACAAGAGAAGAGGGGAAACAAACATCATACTCCAGGTCTGTGGATGAGCATATCTCAGTCCTTTGCCTTCAAACTTTTGAGACAAACTACAAGGTGTTTGCTTGGGGCTGAGTGGTTTGCTCTGCTTTGTACACATGAGGCACAGAAAAGGCAGAAGACCTGACAGCACTCCTTGCTGTTTGCTCTTTTCTGCTTCTCTGTGACTTTTTCACAGAAATGGTCACATTTTCTGAAAGATTGTGGGGAGGTCTCTCAAAGCATCAGCTGAGCCTTAGGCATGCAGAGATGATATGTAGTGCTGCTGGATGAAAGGATTGATATTTGAAAGGAAATGGGCAAAAAGAGGTGGGAGAGAAATGGGTCCTGACCACACAGTCTGTTCATGTGCTGAAGGGATCCATGGTCTCCCTGGACCTTGCAACAAGAACCACCTCTCTTCCCTCATACAGATGATGGGGAGGTGGGAAGCCCTCATCTTTCCTTCCGTGCCTTGTGCAAGCTGTTGCCTGACACTGGCAGCATTCCTGAGCTGTTCTAACAAACTTCTGTGTCACTTGGCACAGCCCTGGGGCACGTGAAGCACAGCCACCTCCCTGCACAGCATCCACAGCATCGCCAGCCAGCTCTGGGAATCAGAGCTGGTGCTTGGTTGGAAGTACTTTCTGTTGGAGTTTCTAAGGCTTGCAGTGCTCCCATGTTGTTGAACAGTACGAGTTCTGTGTTCATCAGAGCTTTTGTCAGTGCAGAGAGCTCATCCCAGGTGTTAGATGCTCTGAAGGAGAAAGGTTGGTTCTCCACATCCACAAAGTAATATTTATGTAATTGCAATATTTTCTTGCTGTATCATGCTGGCCTTTTTTGGATATAGCAGCTACTTGTCTCATACTGCTGGGTATGAAGGAGCATAGACTGTGTCCTCCTCAGTGTTTGAGTAGAATCTCTTTGCCACTGCAGAATTAGCTGAAGGATATCACAGTCTTGCTTTCCAGCAGCTGCTGAAGATCCCTTTTCTGCTGGCAATGGATGCACCTGAGCCACACTGGGGGATCATGAGACATGTCACATGTCACACAGCTCACCAACACTGTGCTGCACACTGTGCTGCCAATATTTGTAACTGCTCGGTGTTGCACCTGTAAGAGAGGATCTGCCACAGGTCTTAGTTGAAGCATTTTGTTTTCTGACCACGTGCATTTTCCCTTGTCTTCATGTGGGTTTATCTTAGAATATGGACAACAATTGCTTTGGAGAAAGATCTAGGAGTCTCAGTCATTACTGTCTGCTGTACCTTGCTTTCAAGTGAATGGGAAAGGGAGGGTCTCACTCATTGCTGTTCTTTCTTTATTTCTCCCATTCAGATGCAGATGGATAACTGCACATGTAATACTTGTGTTCAGAAGCCATGAATTCCAGAAAATCACTCTCAGAAGCACGGAGAGCTTTTCCTGCTACTAAAGCCCACTGCCAGCAGCCATCGCGGATTCTCATTGTGGATGTCACATCACCTTCCTGGGCCAACACTTGCTCTGTGCTCTCTGAGGCTTTGGAAAACACGCTGTGCTTGGCATGTGGCTTGGCAGGGCCCTGCCGTGTGCCCCTGCTGAGCCTCTACGTGGTGCAACCCCAGCAGGAATGTCTGCTCCCCTTCACGGTATGGCAGGACATGGGTCCCCGGGGATCTCACAGACAGGAATGCAATACAGTGTTGTCATTCAGTAGAGAAAGTTATGATTTACTGAGAATGTGGATCTAAAAATTAATCATTCCCAAAAAAGCATAGTTTCACAGAATTTTATGAAAGAATGAGGTTTAAAAGGAGCGTCATATTTTTGATGTGTGAAGATGCTCACATGCATAAATTGGGTTTTGTTCCCATCTAAAATGTCTGTCGTACCTTTCATGTGCTACTGTCTGCACTATCTGTACTACTTCTCTATCAAAATTATCAAACACATTTCAAACTGTAAAAATTTGGACAGTGAAAAAATACTACCACTGTGGGACAGTCTTCAGCTATGTAAAGGAAGAGATGCAGAGTTAAAATATTTTTGCCAGATTTGAGAAATATCCTGAAATCATATAATCACAGAATCATTTTGGTTGGAAAAGACCTCTAGGATCATCAAGTCCAATCCTAAACCCAGCACTGCCAAGTCCACCACTAAGCTATGTCCCTAAGCACCACATCTAAGTGGCTTTTAAATATATAGATCTTAGTCAATAAGAGCAAGCATTGCACTCGTCTGGGGCTATGCAGTGGAATAAACGTAGATGGAGAATGACAAGCAGCTTTACAGTACCAGTTTGTGCATCATAAAGTGCACAAGACTCCATGAAGTCATAGTGTTAGAAACAGTCACACTGGGCACTCCCATTTATACAACATTAACGTAAACACACAGAACTTATCCTTCCACTTTATACAGCAATGGTGAAAGCATTCTGAAATGTTTTGTCAAGTTTTCACATCTTGGGAAAGGTGGAGACCAACTGGGAAAAATAAAAAAGAGAGATAACAGTAATTTAGCAAATATGATCTGCAAGAAGACTGGCTGATGGTGTGTCATGGTTTAACCTCAGCCAGCAACCAAGTACCACACAGTCACTCACTTTATTTTATAGAACAGGCTATAGATAATGTGACATGAATAACTAAGGGAATGCCAAAGAAACATTTTCTGAAGATACTGTGGAATGACTGATTAGGAGCTTTAAGAGCAGACACTTGTCTTGCTTCCCAGGATGAATTTACTTGTAATTCATCCTGATATGTCACTGCAGGATGGTCTCGATGATCTGTTTCACAGCTGCTTCCAAGCCTGCTCTCTGTGAGATTGCCTTATGTCCTAGTTAATTTGTAAGTGTGTGGGGCCAAATACCTACTTTTATATTTACTGGGTGTGTCCTGGTACTGGTCCAGCATGTGCTGGCTGACAGCTGCCTCCATTCTCCTCTGGTAATTGTGGCTCACCAAGGGACATCTGACCTTTGACACAATTCCTCTACTTACTGGTATTATGACTCTGCTGCTCATGATCAGCTGTCTTTTTTATTTAAACAACAATTCCTCATTTTGATAGTCACAGTTTTTAAAGACAGGGGAACCCTTAGGTCACTCTTTGGCTTTCTTCATATTACAGGCTATTAGATTTCACTAAAGTACCCATATATTGTTAGAGCACTTCTTCCAGAAAGCCATCTAGTTTGGATCTGACGATATTACAAGGTGGATAATCAAGTACTTCTCTTGATGATTTCTTCCAGTGGTTAATCATTGTCATTGTGAAACTTGCACCTGGTTTCTAATTTGAATTTATTTGCATTAGCTTCCAGGAATTTGTTAATATATTTACTCTTTTGGCTAGACTGAAGAACCTGCTTGTATTTTATCCTTTCTTCCTTTAAATAGAAGCCAGTCCCTTCTCAGTCTTCAAGCAGGTAAATCAAAGAGAACAAATTATAAGTCTAACTGCAAGGCATTTTTACAACCCCTTAATAACTTCCAAGCCCTTCTGTATATTCACTCTGGTGGTTTTTTTATTCCAATACTGGACTCAGCAATGCTGTACAGAGAGCTAAAAAATACCACTCCATCACTTTCCATAATAGTGCATTTCTCTGGGACTTGTCCAAGACAGCAAAGCTCACACTCAAAGACTTAAGTCAGTCATGTACACCCAGACTGTGAGCCCCCACTCCCCTTCTCCCCAGCTTCGTTTGAGTGTTCTGTTCAGGGAGCCATCTCTTTATTTTAAACATCTGCTGTTTTTCAGAGCTGTTATTTCACTATCACGAACAGTAAAGTATTTCAATGTGACCATTTTCTTCAGACTAGGAGGGGTGAGGTTACTTCATTTGTTCAGCTGGAGAAGAGCAGACTGAGCACAGAGCTCATCAGGGTCTGCAGCTTCCTCATAAGGGGTAGTACAGATCTCTCTGTGGCCAGTGACAGGACCCAGGGAACAGCTGGAGTTGTGTCAGGGCAGGGTCAGGTGGAATCTCAGCAAAAGGCTCTTCCCCCAGAGGGTGGTGGGCACTGACCAGGCTCCCCAGGGCAGTGGGCACGGCCCCAAGGCTGCCAGAGCTCCAGGAGCATTTGAACAATGCTCTCAAGGGCAGGGGGGAATTGTTGGGGTGTCTGTGCAGGGCCAGGGATTGGACTGGATGGTCCTTGTGGGTCCCTTCCAACTCAGGACATTCTGTATGTTTCTATGACGCAGTGGACCTAATTTCACTAATAATGGTATCTAGTCCTCTGCTCCTTCAGGAATCAGGAGCAGTTTTACATCTCTGAAGAGTATCTGTTCCATTTCAGCCTTCCTCAGAATTACCAGGGCTCCATTGCTTCTCCTGTACTCCTGAACTTGCCTGTGTCTCAACAGGACAGGCTGTGAGCACATTGTCTTTCTGATCCAGCTAGAGAAAGACTTTACACTTCACAGTGAGGAACCAAGATAGAGCTGTATTAAAGAGTGCTTCTTAGACAAATCATGTGAAGTCAGGAAAGTCCCAGAGCTGAAAATAAAGACTGGGAGAGTACATGGGGAAGTGTCATATATGGTTACCTTTGTCTTGGTCTTTTCTGGGTGCTTGTTTATGGTCTCTCCTATAGGGTCTGACAAGTCATGGAAAGGGCAGGGGAACAAAGAAAAGGAAACCAGAAAGTAAGCAGGCAACTGTGGAGAACAGCAAATGGTGACAAGATAGGAAGTGAGCATTAAAGCATCAAAAAATTTTAATGGGGAACTAAGGAGTCTGAGCAGAGCACCTTCAGGTGATGGTGCTCCCTGGCATTGTCATGTCTGTGCTAAGGAAAGGTCATGGGTGGGTAAGAGATACCAGGTAGCCTTGACTAATACTGCATGGAGACAGAGGGGGCTGCCCCAGTTCTGGCCAGCCTGGTTCATATTTGGACTGCCTTCTGTGGATTTATGTGACCACTACAAAAGAGATACCAAGCTCAAGTGAATGCTGAGTAACATATAAGGGTTCACAGCCCTGGACTACAGGAATCTAAGTCACCACAGCAGGCAGTGAGAAGGCAGCCCAATATCCTCTGGTCATGAGACTGACACAAAGCACCATCGTGGAGCTCAGTGGGTTATTGATCTGTGCATTTAGAGAGTTCATCTTGCCATAAAGAGTCAGTCCAGCTCTCCTTGGGGCAGCCATTGTACAGTGGTAGCTGCTGCCTGAAGGAATAAAACATTTTTTACAAATGACATCAATAGAATAATTTTTCCTTTCTAACACTTGTTCTAGTAGCTCATCTCTGAAGCTGAAGGGTCCACACACCTTCCATGAGCATTTGCATTTTTCATCATCACCACTGTGGTGACTGTCCTAAACGAGACCTGTAAGAGCAGAAGAAATGTCCTTCTGAGTCAGACCAGTGCTCCATCAGCCTAGTCTCTAAAGGAAAGGCTGTTTCTGGGGGGTGCCCCAGCCCAGTCCCTTCCTGCAGTTCATTCTTCTCACACGTCCCAAGATCCACACCTGTTCTATCTGGAATGATGGACGATACATTTGAGGCTATTCCTCTTGGACTCTTGATCTGGACCTGTTACCCATGAGCTTGTGGAACTCATCTTTGAACCTGGTACCACACTCTGACTCCAGACTCTCCTGAATGAATTCCAGAGGTCCACAGCTCGATGAGCAGAGTACAGATAACAGCAGGAATGACTGTGGCCTGGGGATGTCCCACCATCTCAGTGCTCCTATTCATGTCTCAAGTTCTGCCTCTCTGTTACGCAGGGCCAGAGGAGAAGGGCATGTCCTACTACTACATTTTGGCTTGGCAATAGGGAGACAGCTGAAATGTGAGGAGTGATTATGTGTGTTGTTATTGGCCTAACAACCAGCTGAGTTGGATCCATATCACTGTTCACTGCGTTATGACTTAGCTCCTGCCCCGAGTCTGAGCTCAGTACTGTGAATTCAAAAACCCTTCTTCCACATTATGGAAAGATATTTCATGTTATTTGTTTAACAGTTTTTCATGTTCATTGAACACTGTTTTGCAGCAAGTGAAAGAAAACTTTGCCCGAATTCAAGCCTGCATTTCAGAGCTCCGTTTGCTTCCAGCAGAAGGCTGTTTCCCGCAGTGGGGGAATGGAGTGGTACAGGCTGTGCAGGATGGATTGCAGCAATTCAAACAATACAGCAGACACACAGCAGGAGGAGGCTCAACAAACAGTTCTGTTGAGGTAAGAAAATGTTGGGACGGTAATGGGAGCCATTCCATGTCACCAATCATGCTCTATAAATGTATATGTCAAGTACTATGAACATGCCGGAACATTTTAGGTATTCAACGGTCTGACTGTGTCAGAGATCCACTGTCCAGAAATCCTGGATGGAGATACCAAGTCCTCAAATCCCTCTAGACAGATTCCTGTGAAAAAGGGGACATTATCTAGGGAAAACCATACATACAGCAGTCCTGGGATGGGATCTAACAGATTTTGGTGGCTGTGTTCTCAGCTGGGTGTGTGTGATTGCATAAGAAGGAGGGAAGCTGCTAATAACACATGAGAACAGATGTACAAATGTAGAAAGCAGAGCAAGGTTGACAAGGAAGTGTTTTTTTAAACAGTATCAACTGATGTGAAAGAACGGGGACTTAGAGGGAGAAGGACTCATAAAGAAATGGTGTTTTCCTCTGGACATCAGGAAATATCAGCTCCAAGCAATCTTATTTCAGACTTCACAGGCTGAGGGTCCACCTGGCTTTGGAGCTTTGTCAGTCATAAAAACAAATTGAGACCCCCATGAGTGAAATTTCAGGAGTCCTGTTTTGTTTAGATCCTTAAAGCCTTCTGGAGTCATACAGAGTCACGGTGTAACCAGGCAAACTCTCCCAGCTCTAGTTGGGACTAACTAGTCTGTCCAGGAAGCCTTTCTCCTGATTTTCTCCTTTTTTGTGTTTTCATGGGGCCTTGAGGTATTTTTCCTGACCATTTCAAATGTGATTGGTGCTTTAACTGTAAAGCTGGAGGTTGGAACAGGCTGAGAACACGTTGAAGACAAGACCTTTTTTGACACACAACAAAATCCAGGGTGACTTCTAGTATAGTTGAAGGAACAAACTACATTCAAAATGAAGTTATGCATGGGTATAGGGAGCTAATACTCTGCTAAGCAATCCTTGTTCCTCTAGATTATGCAAGTATATTGTACTTATCTTTGCCAGGGTATGTAAGACATGCTGCAGGGATAGGCTGTGACCACAGACAGGCAGAAGGCCATGTTTCTAAAAAAGGCAGCTTTCTGCTTCAGATACTTAAGTGACTGCATTTTTTTTTCCATCACAAGCATGTTTTTATGCAGAGTAAGTTGAATTTTTGTTTCTGTTTCCTTTTCTCAGAAGACATTTGAGTGGTTTTGCTCAGATACAGTATCTTTCTTAGACTTAAAAAATGTGGGGGTTTTATGCTTCCTTCTTGGAAGTGAAGCCTGGATAACTTAAGCCAGTTAAAGTAGGCATTTAGCTGGTTAAATTCAACTGTATCAGGCTGTCCACATGTGGTGCCTGAGTACTTGACATCTCGCACAAGTCACCATTTCTGTTTTTGAAGCCTTCTTTTCTAAAAGAGGCAGTCTTTGGCTTTTGCTGTCACACTTCTAAAATAACACAAGTTGAAACAAAAAGCTTTCCACATGCTTTCCTCCACGTGCAAGAGACTTCTCCTGAGCTGCACTCCAAGGATAGCAGAGCCTGGAAGCAGCAGCATCTAGGAGCTCCCTGCAGACAGCCAGGCACAGGCAGGAGTAACAGGAACGGGACCACAGCAGGAGGGTGAAGAAGCAGCTTGTCAGAAACTGTTGATGCAGGTGCCTATGTGTGAGTAGCAGGAACAGGAGTGCTCGTCCAGGCATTGGACCTCTATTGGAAGAACAGTTTCTGTAGTGTGACACCACAGTGGCCAGTGTTTAGAGCAAGGGGTTGCCGCTGACAATCTGCTGGTGCAAATCAGCTGAAACCTTTAGCCAAACGTGTATTTTCGTAGCTGTTAAAATACAAAGATGCAAGAATGCTCCTAGCTGACCAGTAAGCATAGGAGGCAGACTCTGTTACAACCTGCAATTATTCAAAAGCCAAATAGTAGTTAAAGGTAGAAAAAATGACTTACTCTTTTGAGATCCTGATGTCAGAGGGGAAAAGCTACCAGCATCAGCAAAACTAAATCTCAGCAGCAGCTACAGGGCAGGAAATGTGGCCAACCTGTAATAGGAATAAAAGCATTTTTCAAGTACCAGTAGCCCATTTTTTGTCAGATTAGAAAGTATAATAGCATTAGGGGATTATATCTAGAAACTGTGATAGTACTAAAGGAGGTAACAGTAGCTACCTCAGCTTTTTTTATGTGCTAAAATATTTCTCTGGCTAGTCTGACTCAGGTTATGAGAAGGATAAATTGGAGGTGACAGGCCACAGATGTAATACAGCCATAGTTTTGATGAAACAAAGGTGCTTCAGTGTACCAAATGCTCTTTTTGTAGCTCTGCTAAAGATAATTTTATCTTTTTGGGCAGAGCAGCTGTCCCCAGCTTAAGAACAGTCCCTACAAGACATTTCCATTAGTTCCTAAAAGGTGCCCATGATAATTTCTTTATTCCCAGTAATTCAGAGGCAAACACTAGGGAGCAGTTTGGCTGGAGAAGTTTACTTTGGTAGGGAAATCAGGCTTGATCTGGCATCAGTAAGGCTGCCACAGCTCCGTGTCCCCAGGCCCAACCAATTGTGAGGCTGAGTTCATATTCCCAGTAGTCAAAGGCACACAGAACACACATGTAACACATATGTACAGGTGTGGCTGGTCACACAGATCACAGACACTCAGAGCACTCACATGAGTACAACTGCATCGGTGGCCTCAGCCTAATCCCCTCTCTGGCTGAGCAGGATGGAGATCCACCTGCAGGAATGTGTGTGTGTTTATATATATATATATATATATATATATATATAAAAAACTCTGTGTGTACACACATTTCTATCTCCATACCTACCGTGTGGATCATTCCAGCAGCTGGTCTCAGACACTCAGTCTACCCAGTACTTTCTCCTGGGTCCCAGTTTCCCAAGTTTCTGGCATCTGAACATAAGAGTCCCCAAGGCTCCAGTTGCTGGTACAAACCCTCATGTTTACACACACACACACACACACACACACACACACACACACACACACTGGCCAGGGCTCTCCTCTTCCATCCAACAGCCGCCTTCTCCTGCCGTCTCACCCTTAGAGCATCCTTGGCTCCCAGGCCATGTCACCCCTTCATTGTCTGGTCTGTTCTGACCTTCACTGGTGATCACAGATACACAGACCTCCCACCTCAGCTGTGCTCCACCTGCTGCACTGAGACCCTCACACAGGCACACACAGAGGAGAGTCCTCACTCAGGAAGCTGGTGTCAAACATGCCTGACAGATTTCTAGAAACAGTTCTAAAAACTCTTTGCAGTTACTCAGTGTTACACCAAAACTAGGTGGTGGGAATCTCACCTACTGCTGCTCTCTTAAGGAGTATCTTTAGAAGAGACTATATAGTTCTTTAAAAAAATATAAAATTCCCATTCAGCTTTCAAGTGAGAAGGCCAAATTTAGTCTATTTGAGCTGTAAGTGATGCACTGATGGAAGAAGTGGTGTCACAGCAAGTCCCTCCTTACACACACAGACTTACTGACTCTACATACAAAGTACAGAGCACAAAACACCCGTGGATTGTTCCATCTTCTTCCAGCAGTGGCACAAAACATGTAGATGTTCCTCCTGTGACCTCAATCCGTTTCATATTGGCTTAAATGTAAGCCAAAGTACAAAAAATGCTTTCAAATCTGCTTTTGAATAAATGAGATGTTTTAGTGAGGTTTCTCCTCTCTCCATAGATGGGACCAGTCTATGCAAGCAGACCAGGCATCATCACCTGTCAAGAGAGGATTAGGGTAGAGGCAGCTCTTGCACACTCTGATTTGTGTTTCAGATTACAATTCTGACTAGCCAGTCCAGCAAAGAAATGGTAAAGCAGCTGGAAAAGAAGTTAAAAGATGTAGACCTTGTGAGTCTTCGAAGAATACAAGTCATTGAGGTTTTGAAGAGAGACTTCCTGGAGCCTGAGGATGTGGAGCAGTGTGTGCCTGCAGAAGAGCCCAGCAGCAGTGGTGAGTGTAAGGCAGACACAGTGCTCGGGGAAGTTTGGGCAGCAGAACAGCCACTAGTTCTTGCTTTAGTCTGATCCGTCACTTCCCTTTGTGCCATTTAATGTCACTTAGGTAAGTGAAAACTACTGTGCCTGGAGGAATTTTGTACCAAAGCACTTCTCTGGAGCTTTAGCACATTTGGGCAACAGGAGTGTATAAGATCCATGCATTACTCAGCTCTAGGTTTTACTTAAAAACTACATCATGTGCAATATAGCTTCACTGAGGGATTAAAGAGCAAAATGCATCAAGTTTATGGGGGTAACACACTGACACTCACACACACACTCTGCTGCTGAACATTACCGTGGGCAATTGACTGCCTGATCGAAAGATCCTCAGTGCGGGCAGAGGCAACCTGAGTGCTTGAAGCAGGCAGTGGGAAAAAGAGAGGCAGGAGGTGGGGCAGGGGAGGTGGGCAGACCATTTGCAATTTCAAGGGTCCCTTTTAATCCTTCCTCTTGGACTAGATACATATTGCACAGTGCTCGGAAGAGTTACTTTCAATGACCAAGTCAGTTACTCGGCCTCTTGATTAGATGGTTTTTTGCCACTTACAATGTTCTTGTTTACCTGCTACTTCTTTTCTCCACATTTGGGCAGTTTTTCTTGAGCAATTAAGGTTGTACTTCTTCGATAACCAGTAGTTGCACACCAATGAGTTCTCTACAGCCTCCACTTTCCACAACAGTTCTCCACTTAAAGGTCTTTCCTGCAGACACTTTAGCTCCCCATCAGCAAGACACACCTGGTTTCAAGCTCCGGGTCACACAGCAAGTTCTCACAGTGAGCTGATAACCAGCTTAAAAAACTGAGTCCAGATGCCTCCCAAAGTTAGTGTAAGACCCATTCTTAGCAATGATAATATTGTTTTTACTGAGTGACTGGCAGCTTGGATGTTGTTGCCTTACTTGACTCTAGTTGTTTGTCTTCTTTTCTGGTTACAGTAGCAAATTTCTGGTCAATTGTCAGTGTAGGGAGCGGGAATGTTTAAGTGGGTTGCAGGTTGCCTTTTGCCCTCTCCCTCTCGCCCCTGGCCACATACTTTATTAGTGAAAGTGACCCAGACCTTGGGTTTTTCCTGGCCATATCTCTGAAGAACTCCTCCCTTAATTTGACAGTTTTCAGCTGCAGGAATTTAAGCAGTGAGAAATTCAGACTGAAATTCCTGTTAGCTCCTATTTTGACCATTTTGGTTTCAAAGCAAAAGGTGCTGAGCAGACTCTAAATAAACCAGAAAGATGGTGATCCAAAGTCCAGTTCCAGCTCAATACATTGCAGTGTTGCTATAACTGCAGCTTTCATACCTGCATTTTGGTTTTTCCTAGCTTTCAGATATCCTCAGTAGGTTCAGGTTTTTCTCGAGGCTGGTAAAATGATACAATGCTACATAGCAAGAGTTTAGGCTGGTTTTCCCCCATGTGCAGCACAGCACTGACTGGCACATCTGCTACAGACAGCAATGGCTGTCCATGCTGCTCCTGCATCCCACTGAGCTGCTGGCAGACCAAACCAAACACTGAGTCCTATAATCCAGCACTTAAAGGGGCATCAACTCTCTTACTGCCAATTGAAAACTTCCTGTCCCCTTGGTGAGACATGGCTGGTTATTCTGAACTCTGGAAGAGTCTCTTCAGGTAAAACTGCTTGGCTGCAGAAAGGGAGTGCACTGTTACCACTAGCTGGTAACAGGGAGTCCTGTGGAGGAGAATAAAGGTTCTGCCACTCTGATCTTGTTTTACAGTTCATTTAATATGCCAAAAAAGGGGGTTACAAAAGTGAGGGAAGAACTGCTGCATGGGGTTCTGAGGTTGAAGTATTCTTCAAAAGCCTGCTCTTTCTCCATGGAAAGAGGGCAGTATTTTGGATGGCTGCAAATGCTGACTTCTCCAGTGAGAAGGATTGTTGTCAGGACTGCACTGAGCTGGTGCTGCACAGAATCCTGCAGAGAAGATTAGAAGACTTAGACGCCTCAGAGGAGGAGCTGCTCTGTGTCCCTCTGTCAGAGGACTGCTTCAGAGAATGGAAAACCCCACCATATTATTTTTAAAAGTGAAGTTGTGTAGCTCTTTCACTCAATAAATGGAATGAAAACATAAATGGGGACACAAAGGCCATTGACATTTCAGGTGATGAAATTCTAATTTCATCAGAAGAGAAGAATGAGAAGACTCAGATGAATTATTTACTCTCTAAGAAAAGCACCAGGGAATGGGTAGTTCACATAATTTGAAAAAGGAGTCCAGCTGGTTTACAAAGAGGATTTTTTTACCTGTTGGAGCTCCTTTCCTCTCTTTCTGAAAAAAAAAATCCATTGCACTATAAAAAAAAAATTGCAGTAAATATCATTGAAGTTGCAAGATGCAGCGTGCAGAAGTGCAAGATTAGTACTGTGTTGAAATGCAGAATAAACATTGCAATGCAGCATTTAATTAAAAGGTTCATCCCACTGAGGATATTTCTTCCATTAGTTTATTTAGTGGCTGTTTGAAACTACTTACATTTTTAATATCCAGAGCAGGATCAGGATATCCCCTCCACAGGCTCATTCCCAGGTTAGTGCAGCTAGAAAAGACTCCAATATTTTGAAACCCCACAGCTGGCAAATCATAGAACCACTGACAAGATTGTGTGGCCTTTGGATGGACTGGCCTCTAACTGATAACCTGAGCATTACTCTTCTCTCTCACCCCAACCCCATTACACTCACTGAAAGAAGCTGAGCACTGCCAGACCTCTTGCTGACTAAGGTCAGTATTTACATGTGTTGGAGATACTGGTCCCAACTAGTTCTGTTTGGGGGGAAACAACAAACAAGCACTGAAGATAAAGCACAAATACGTTTTTTATGAACATAAAAAAATCTGCAAGTCTCAGGGAATCTTTTTCTTTATGGGCTCTGCAGATTGTTGGCCACTAAAATCTGTAGGGAACACATCACCACCAGAACATGACCAGCTTACTCTCTGGATGTGTCAGTGCAGGGAAATGGGAGCAAGGCTCAAAGCGCCAGGGCAAGGGACTGGTGGTGGTAACAGCTCAGGCCATGAGGACCAGCTTCCATACAGAAGCAGGACGTTCCCTTCCAACACAGTACACTCCAGCATTGCTCCATGAGGGAGAAACTCACGTTCTCACAAGCATCAGAAAAGACTGGAGTAAGGCATGGTAGCAGGGTTAAAATACGTTTTTAAAAGCTGCCACAAAACTAAGAAAGTAATTGGTTTACTATGCAGATTTGTGAAGAATGAAAAACAAAAAGGAATGAAGTGTCCTGTCAGCCAAGGACAGTCAGAGCAGTCGATAAGAAAAAGCCTCAGGAGCAAGGACCATGAGAAGGGCCTCATGGAATGGGTGGGAGTCGAGTCTGCTTTGCTGCAGAGGCACAGCCTACATGATCCCAATGCCTTCCCCAAGGTTGGGAGATGGAGACGATAGGGAAGTGTGTCCTGCTATGACAGCCATGCTGCTCAACAGGGCATTTTTAAGTTGCAGAGCATTTGAAGATTTACAGTTATTATAGTAGCCTGGATTATTTGCCAGGTAGAAGGAAATTAATTAATTTCTGGGAGGTCTTTTTCGATTTTTTTTAGTGCAGGAGCAGATGCATAGTGTCATTTTAGCCAATTAGAAATATTAATGCATAAAGAAAAGATTTCTCAGTGTAGATGGATGTAGCACTGGTTTTTAGCCCCCCTCTGGCCTGGTAAACACAAGTGGGAAGAAAAGGCTATTTCTGCTATTCATTCATCTTCTCAGAAAACATGTTTCACATCCTGACTGTACAGAAAAGCTATTAGTGCTACCTGGCTGTCTGTTCCTTCTGTGTTTACAAGTGGGTGTTTTGCATATCTTATGCATTTTGCAAATTGATCATCTTTTTTTGTTTGTTTTTCACTTTACTTATTTTTTTTATTTATTCTGTTGGACTTTAAACTACCTTCTCATTTGGATGCACCTTTGAGGTATTATTGGGGCTGGGTTTGAGGATTTTTTTTGCAAGGGTTTATCTTGTTTCTGACATGCCTAACTGCTCTAGCCTACATTTCTCCATGCCTAAAGGTTGTTGCTTGACCATACACATTTGTCGGCACCTCTGACATGGGAGCTTGAATACTTCCTATGTCCTTGCAAACATTTTTACCTTCTCTTTTTAATTTCAATTTAACAAGTCTCTAAATTTTATGGATTCTCTTATTTGAAATGAAATGTAACAGTGGTCAATAGTTTTGTCTGCTAGTGCATCTGCAAGGATGTTCTACCCTGGAACTGCTGTGTTACCAAGCAGCACTGATTAATAACCTGCTGACACCTGCCCTCCTTGTGGGCCAGGTCTGGGTCAAGTGTTGCTTCTGTTCCCCTGAGGTCTGTGACCTACTGCTCCTTTAATGCATGTTGAGGACCTTCAGCAGTTTAGCCTTTGGGCCACTCTGCAAAGAAACATTCACCTTGGGGATGTGGAGTAAGACTTTTCCATCACTTCTATCAAATTCTCCAGTTGTGCAATCTCTCTAATTTCCCATAGCATCAGATATCCAGTGCCCCTTGATAAGGGAAGAGGAGGAAATGCTTTAAAACTGAGGAGTCTGTTAAGGCCAGTGCCACAATGGTTTACTACATCAGTCACAGCTTGTCCTCTGAAGATGGCTGTAGCTAGTGCCAGCACTCCAGTGATGGAAAGGATGTTGGGGTGGCCTGTGGAGCAGCTCAGCTCCCAGCAGTGTCCCTGGAGTCACAGTGCTGTGCTGTGATTTGCGTGGTAATGGCTTCTGAAGCACTTTTTGTGGTAGCGCTCAAGGCACTAAGGAGGTATAATGCAGCAGAAAATGCAAAAGAATGTTCTCTATGGCTGAAAATATTTGTGATTTTTCACCTTTTTTTTCATGCAGATATTACAATCCTGGGAATGGACATCGATGTGCAAACCGTTGAGGACAATGTCATCAGCCTGGAGATGCTGTTTAAAACATGGCTCCATGACTATGGCATGGAGAGGGAACAGCTCCATCTCCTCCTTCCGTCTGGAGGTTTCAGCCATGCCGCTGCACCCAAGAGCACCATAAGTATTTCATCTTCTCTCCCCCTCTGCAGTGAACTCCTGAATCCCACAGCCTTAAAGGCTACCCAGGCTTGTCCTATGGACATTTTCCTTCCCATTTAGAGATCCAAATGAGGTTTCTGGGTGACTGGGAAAGCTGAGAGTTGTCTCAGGCTGATAGGAGCCACTTGCTCAGAAAGCTGCTTGTTTGCTGCCATGTCCTGTGGCTGCTGAGGCTACAATTAATTTCCATTCTGCAGCAAAAATGTGCCTGGAGGAGCATTTGAATTTATAGCCATGTGATCAAGGGTAAAGGAGCCTTTTACATCCTGACAGTTGAATAGCCCTAAAAAATGTGCTGCATTTATTCAGTACTAAAAGTCTGTGCCAGAGCTGCTGTTAAATAAAGGCTGTCTTACAAAGGGATTTGGTTTGTATTTATATCTAGTGATTTAACACTAAAATAGCTCATGTTCTAGCTGGAACCAACAACAGTTTTCATAATGTATGGGAACATTTGTAAGGAATATGTCTTTTTTTTTCCTTTATTAGTCTAAGTCCAAATCCCTAATCCATCTTCAGGTGAGCACTGAAAACGCCAACAGCTGCAGCAGACATAAGTGTGTCCTGTCAGTTGTTGACTGCACTGTCACTCCTACAGTGCCATGGGAAACTGCAATCCCCTTCCACACCTCTCCAATATGGTGCTCCTGTGCAGCTGCCCATTGCTGTCCCAGCAGGAGCACATTTGTGTTCTGCTGATCCACAGGCCAGTTCCAGACTGGAAGCAAAACTCATAGAGAGTTGTTGATATGCTCCACAGCAAGCAGATGAGAAAGCCTGACAGGTGTTTTTGTGTATGTAGTAGCTCCGCATCAGCCTCCAGCACAGGCAATTATGATACTGATTTTCCTTCATCCTAACATTGAATTTCTTACTTGATAGATTTTCTTATTACAGCTAGCAAGACAAACCAAGTTACACTGCAGTCATGTTTTTTCACCTTTCCACACTCAAGGAATCTGTGGAAGGCCAGAGAGATTGTCTGGAGCTCTGTGTCATGTTACACAAACATTAGTGGCATCACTGTCGTGGGTTTCTCCACAGACACGGATAGAAAAGCTGCAGGAAACACGTAGCCCTGAACCCAGTGCCACATTGGGAAATACACTGCTTTTCTCTCTCCAGCTGGCCACTGATTACCCAAACTGGAACTTGCCTACCCAGTTACTGACTGATCATTATTTCATTAACACACCGAGCATGTGCTGTTTCCCCATGTGCATAAAATGGGGACAGGTTGTTGCCTCGTGTCAGAGTTTAGCATTTTTCCCTCAATAGTTACTAGAAAACATTATCTTTGTAAGTGCTTTGAGTGTGTCATGTGCTAAACATTGCCATTTCCAGAGATCTAAACCAATCTCCTTCTCCCAGTGTGCCTGAAGTGCGATTTGCAGGAGAGACTCCTCGACCCAGCTCTGCTTTCAGGGCTGGTTGATGGCACCATGAGAGCAGCTGATCCCAGTTCTCCCTGGCACATGGCAGCCTGGCCAGCCACAGAGCTGCACAAACTCCGGGTGGTAAAGTAAGTGTTGGTCTGTGCCTCACACTGGGTGGAGGTGGTGGAACAGCAGCTTCATTCTTCCTGTGCAGTGTCAGCCTGGGACCTGGTAACATCATCATAAAGGACTGGGGGACTCAAAATGCTGGTGAGCAAAATTGTTATGTGAGAGACCTTCAGCCCTGTAACTCTTCCTATCATGGAATGGCACAGTCCACATGCAGACAGGAGCACAGCCACAAGTAGTGTTACCGTGGCACTGGCACTGATGACTGGAACACCATAGGTGTTATTCAGGCAACAGTTTTTTCCCTCTAGTGTAAAGTTCTGTAGGTTGCAGTCATTGCAATAATTCTGCTGTTCTCTCACTACCCAATGAGGCCACAACAATTAACTGGATGTCAGAGTCTGAGCTAATTAGTTGACTAGCATTAAAAAAGCAAGTAAAGCCTCACAGTGCTGTGTGACTTCACCTAAGGATGTCCTTGCTTTCCTGTCAGCAGTTCGTGGCTGGTAAGCCCAGAGCGTGGCGTGATGAGTGATGCTCTCTGGTGTCTTTTCTGAGGTTTATTTGTAGCAGGGGGAAAAATGCAGTTGCTATTAAAATGATTCTCATTCTGTCAGTAGCTGAAGAGCACTAACATGAGCCATATTCTTGCAGGGCTCTGAAATCTGAGGGGGTCTGTGAGTCTGTACTGTATGGCCTACCCTTCATCATCAAGCCCACGAGCTGCTGGCAGCTGGACTGGGATGAACTGGAGACAAACCAGCACAGCTTCCATGCTTTATGTCATAGTCTTCTGGTGAGTCCGTGAAAATTGCAGTGTGATGAGGAGGGATTGCCAGAGAAAGTAATAGTTAGTGCAAACCCTGTAAAATCTGTTTAGCCTGCACCAGAAAACATATTTCAAAAGCTGCAACTCATCTTATGGGCCAGAGTTGTGCTTGCAAATCCTTCCAGCCAAGGAATCCACTGGAAAGATGCTACAGCACATCAGACCTTAGAGAAGACCCTCAAGCCTATCAGAAATCCAGTGTTTGGGGATATGAAGTGCAAAGGTCAGACTTGGAGTTAGATGTGCATCTTTTACTGTGAAAATAATTAACCAAGGCTTGGACTGTGGAGGACTGCCCATTACTGAAAAGTTATAAAGCAAAATTGAATGTTTTTTTTAAGAACTGACTTGCATTTAATTAAAAAACAAATACCATGCTGTCCTCAACCATACTGCAGACAAGTGTTCTTACTCTGATATGTGTGTGTGCCTTCTCCTGAGCCCCACAGCCTATGCTGACAGTGCTGAAGGAAGTGGTTCTTGCCTGTTGTTCACATCTGATTTGATTTTTGCCATTTAGAAAAGGAAGTGGATGCTTTTGGCCAAGCACGAACCTCAGAACACTAGTCCAAACTGGAACATCGTGGTGCATTCCTATTACGTCATCATCCCTTCTGACTCTGCCACTCTACTTGTCAAAGCAGTTGCTATCAGGGAGCTCTTGCTGCCTTCAGCCTTCCCAGCCCTCCTTGCTGAGCACCCTGAGCGAGTCCATGGCCCCATAGAGGTGAGTCACTGCAGCTCTGCACTAACACCTGTGTCAAGGTCCAGCTGTACAAGCAGAGATCAAAGCAATGATCAGCCTTATGAACTGGCTATGCAGCTGCTGCTGAAGCTGCAGCTCTCTCTCTCATTACCAGGGAACACAGATCTCCTCACACCTCAGAGAGAGGTCCTTGGCTATAGATAAATCAATACATGGAGTGCCTCTGTTTCTTACAATAGATGCAGGCTTCTTCATTTCCTGTTCTCCCAAATTGTCTGCTTCTGCTCCACATGCTGCTGGGAAGGGCAGAGCTCTCACTATAGTCTTAGAGAAGGAAATGGCTGTGAAAATGTCTAGTGACAACTGGAATATGATGAAGCCCCCCAAAACTTCTTTCCAGCAGAAGATATATCCTATTGCTTTCTTTACAGACAGCAAATGCCTGTCCTTTGGAGCAATGTTATATGTCTGTTGTGGGGAGTGGGAAGAGGTCTTATGAAGCAGAGTTGAGGGTGATGGTGCCCAGGAAAGGTGCTCCAGCTTGGTGGCTGATTTTGGGCATGGGAAAGGATAGGACTGCATCCTGCAAGGGAATGCTTAAATTCATTAAGACCTGGTAGCAGATACCTCTTGTTCTATACACAGCTGAGAGTGCTCCTTATGAGTAGCAGCACAGACAAAGATCTCTTCTCCTATCACTGCAGGGTGGCATGGAGTGTCTGCAACGCTCATCTCTGAAAAAAAACCCAAAACCTTCAATGCTAAAAACAACAAACCCCCCTGCCCCAAGCAAACCCCACAGCCTCTGCCTGTCACATCCCATAGCAATTCAGTTCTTTCTCCTGAGCAGAGTGCCCTGAACAGCTTGGAAGTGGAAGTTGCTTATAATCCCTTACACCTAAAAAGCAACCTCTACAAATACCTGAAGAGTTCATTGTACAAACCTCCACACCGGCAACAGGCCCAGCTCCGGGAGCAGCGCCCAGAACGGCATCAGCCCAAGCAGGTAAGTCCCTTTCCTATGACCAGCCTGGAGCATGTGTTCTGCCCTTCTGGTCAACTTTCTACAGAAGGGCTGAGGGCAGCTCCCTGGTACCCAGCAGACATGGGTGCAGGATAAGCTCGTGCAGCTGAGAGGGATTGGTGGGCATGCACAGATGCAACCACAGTGTGGGACAAGCCAGCGCCTCCTTCCACAAGGTGCATTTGTGTTTTGTCCCTGTCTTGCAGCCCCAGAGCAGAGCCAAAGCTGCAGTGGCACCCCTTCTGATGGCTCCCTCTCCCCTCCAAACATTCAGACCAGGAGCAGTGAGGAGAGACTCCTGTGAGTGCTCCCCTCTCCACAGGGAGTACGATGAGTTCCTGCAGTGAGCCCTGGGCTCTGCTGGGGCTGCCCACGTGCAGTCACAGCTCAGCTTCTTGCTCAGCTGCACCGGGCCGGAAGTGGTCAGACAAGACACTGAGCTCAGCCTTGGTCAGACAGGCACTTCCCGTCGCTTGTTCCTCCTTGTTGTTTTACAGTTTTGTTCGTCACTGAGTCAGTCTGCAGAAAGTTTGCTGCTCTGGGACCCTCTGTCCAGACATTCAGCTATCCCCCACCACACCATGTATTTCCTGTTCTTGTCAGCACACATCACCAGTGTGCCTCAAATTTTGGTTTCTGAGACTGGGTTAACACAGGCCACAAACCACAGCTTGCTGTCAGCGGGTGTGGAGAAGCTGTAAGCAGGGCAGCGAGGAAATCAGATGGACAAGGCAGGCAGTAACACTATGCTGCCCTCGTCCTGCAGCAGCAGGTTCAGTGGGGTGTTTGAATAGGTCTAAAACAGGGCTCTTGAATTTGATTTTGAAGCCTGTAATTCTGCCCTCCCGAGTGTGGCACTACCCACAATGATGATGATTTCCTTGCTTCCGAGGTTGGCCTCGCTGTCAAACACCCCAGCCAATGAAGTGGTTTGTAGCAAGTGCCAAGCCAGAGCTGGCTCCTGCACAGTGACATCTCACGCAGCTGGAGCTGCAGCACAGCTCCGGCCCCATCTCCTTCTTCTGGACAGCCTGTCCCATGGGATTGGTCCATGCACCAATATAGCAATACTTTTTGGCAGGGTTTAAAATATTCTTAGATCATAGTGCAGCATGGCAGGGAGGAAGGCACCACCACACTGCCCTAGAGCTTTTCAAAGAGTTTCTACCCGGTGCTGGCACATGTCAGCCTGTTTTTCAGTGCAGGTGTAGGGCAGCTGTCCCTGGCATGGCTGGAGGCGAGGGCAGCTCCGCCGAGCCAAGGTGGGGTCGTCTCACCTGATGCCAAGCACCAGCATGGTTTGTGTTCTACTTACTTCATTCTGACAAGCTGTTTCAAAATAAAGTTATCCACCATAATGTTCACTTTCTACCTGTGGTTTATAATGTGTACAGCATTGCTATCCCAGCGTTGACCTGTGCTTCCTGAGAGACAGCTGCAGTTGAGCAAGGGCACAACACAGGCACCATCCTCCCCAGGGGCTGTTCAGCAGGAGTGCAGAGCCATCAGAGCCGTCTCTTCTCCCTGAGATCTCAGCTCAGTGATGGACCCCGATGGCCATCCAAGGGCACAGGCCTGCTCTTCTCATGCCTTGGCATCTCATGCACCTGCTTGTGGCAAGACATCGAGGGCAGGTACCCTGGAAAATAAGGCAGATCCTTGCAGGCACAAGGATAGGGGCTTGTTGGGTGCAGGCTGGTGGCCAGCCCTGCCTGTCCTGAACATGCTAGGGAAGGAGCAAAGGGCAGTGATGCACATAGAAAAGGGCCCAGCCTGGGGTGTGCAAACCAGGAAACAATATGAGAATGACAAAATCAGGTGTGTGGGGGGGGCATCAGGTAGGAGACAGCCTTTGGAAGTCTTGAGTCATCTGTTACAAGAGATGATGCTTTTGCTGAAGCAAGAAAAATAAATATGCTTTCCTCCCAGCCAAGAGGAGAGCAGGGCTGTGCAGGGACCACTGGGCCAGCACAGATGCTGGAGCATTTTCCTTCCTCACTGTCACCCTTTTTGGTGACAGTTGGGTCCGCCCAGCATGTTTACCATGCTCAGCTCCATAGGAAGGCACAGACACAGCACACGGAGTTAAGTCCATGTGTTCATCATGGAGACTTGCATCTCTGTGATGAACAAATACCCAAGACTGTATGAAAGGAGAACCCCAGGGCTCCACTCCTGGGAGGCTGCTCTTTGTTGTTTCAGTTATGGAGCCTCTCACTGTCATGAGCAAGGATTATGGGCAGGTGGCCTGGGCCCCCTGCTAAGCAATGCCCAGAACTCATCTCTGGAGCAGGTAGGCAGAACTGCTCTTGGGATAGGCACATGGATCTCCCATGGACAGGAACACAAGCAAGGGACCACCCAGCAACTAACACCCTCTGCTCCTGCCCCTCGTCCCAGCAGGAACTGTCTCAGCCTCCCTCAGATTCCCAAAATGCCTTAGACTTTTTTCCCTTCTCATGCAGCAAAACCCCAGTGGAGAAGATGACGCAGCACAGAACAGCCACAAATTGGCCCTCGCTACAGCTGAGCTGTATTGTGACAGGACTGAGGGCTCCCCCTGCAACTTGGGCATCAGCCAAATGGCCAGTCAGATCTTACTGCCTTGTCACCATCTCACCAGCCTGGGGACCTGAACCTGATCCTCTAGACTTCTCCAAGTTTTTCGCTCTTTGGGTTTGAGCTGGGGCTGCAGAAGTAATGATTAACCCCCTGTACAGGTACAGCACAATGCTGTCACCTGCCTGTTATGTTGCTGTCAGTATCAACAGCCTGGCAAACCTGCAGAAGCCACCAGCAGCCCTGTCCAGACATGGGCGCAACCAATACCAGGCTACCTCATCTGGCCCCACACAGGACATGAAACCATGGCCAGTACCAAAAGGACAACCTGGTTTTCCTCTGCATAGTTTTCTGCCCAAGGCTGGCCACACCGCAATCAAAAAAAAACCCTGGCCTCAGACCACATAGCAGGGATCACAGATTTTGCCATTATAATCAGTGGGATCCAGACTGGGCCATCCCAGGTCTTTGAACAGCCATGGGGGATCAGCAGTGGGATCAAGATGGGGAAGGAGAGATCCTGTGACTAATCAACAGCCACTGAGCTGCAGCAGACCTAGAGCCTGTCCCCACCTGGAGGCCATAACATCCGTGCCTTGATCAGCACATAAAGATACCTGCGAGCCTGACTCTCATATCCCACCTTGGCATCAGGGTGTCCCAGCCACAGCTGAATCTGGCATGCACTTTCCTTTTGTTGTTTCCCCTTAGCTCAGAAGCTGTGGCACAGACATATGCGTGGCCACAAGAAGAGTGTTCAGCTGCTCCGCAGCAGCACCAGCATCTCCCCCATCCATCCTGATGGCTCAGACAGGCAAATGTATCATTCTGAAACATACAGACTTTAATATTAAAATAATTTTGTATAAAAATACTTAGGAAGACTGATGGAAAGCAGTCTTCCATGCACCACAATGGGCATCGGAGCCCTGCAGTCTGGTCAGAGAGGAAGCCAGAGCAGAGCCAGAGCAGCAGGTACAGGACAACACAAACAGGCCTCCTGCAGATCATGAGGCAGCAGCAGAACCAGCTCCAGAGCAGGAGAAGCACGCTGGCACCTGTGCCAGTCACAGCTCTCTTGCTCTTGCTGTTTCACTCCAGGGACATGCAGCCCCTCAGCACTGCTGAGCAAGAGGGGCTCTGCCTGAGCCTGGACAGTCCCCAGCCCCAAGCCACCCCCGGACCCATGGAGGAGCACAGCTGGCACTGGGACACCAAGTCCCATCCAGGCAGATACAGAGCAGCAGTGCCCTATATCTCTCCTAAGTCCTCATACACAGGGGACAAGCTGCACTCATCCACAGACTGCTCCTTCTTCTGCAGGTGCTGCGGCTTCACAACCTGGCTGTACAGCACCTCCACATTGTTGTTGTTGCTGCTATTGAGGCTGGGTTTGGTGATGGCCTTCTCAGGAGCAGCACTCCCCCACCGCCTCCCAGGGTCCTCGATCCTCTCTGCAGCTTTGGGGATAAAGGGTGCCTGTGGCTTGGGGGCAGGGACCGGCTTGGGGCCCTTGGCCTTGGTCTGGAAGGCAGGCACTGAGTAGTCATCAGTGCTGGGGTTGTAGGGGTACTCATAGCCTCCCTTGCCATCATGGCCCTGGGTGCGCCAGGCCTCGCCCGTGGGCCGCGCTTCATCGTAGATGCAGGTGGGAGGGGGCAGCGAGCGGGGAGCACGACCTTCAGGCTCGTCATAGATGTGCTCCCGCTGCCCAGGCACTGTGGGTGCCTGGCTGCGACGCTCGGCCCGGACCTGCTCATAGGCACCCGAGTACGGCGGCATCAGCAGCCGAAGCTTCATCTCATCTGAGGCCCCACCGGGTGCCTTGGCCCCACTTGTGGGCTTGCTGTCCACGGGGTCCGAGTACAGCGGGTCCGGCCACAGCTGGAGGCTCTTCACTGAGTCCAGGGGCTCCGAGTACACAGTGGACGGGTCCTCAGCCGGCAGCGCGGCACGGAGCACCTTCAGTAGAGGGGAACGTGGGGGTGTGCTGGGCACTCCAGGCTTGCTCTGTGGCACAGGCAGCTCTGGCAGGGTCCGGGTCTTCATCAGAGATGTGGCATCTCTCTCCTCTGCCGCTGCACTGGCCCTGGGTCCCGGTGCCACATTGGGTGCCACGGTGTCATCCCCCTCAGCAGGCAGCTCCAGGCTCAGGGAATCAGCCAGGGCCTGGCGGAGCAGCACCATGCTGGGACTGTCAGCATCCAGTGAGTCGCAGCTTTGCCGGTTCTCCTCCACTTGCGCTTTCTGCTCCTGGATGGAAGCTTCCACAAGGTGGAAGATCTCATTGCCCTGCTTGGTCTCAAAGGTGAAATTTCCAGGTCCTGAGTCACAGCGCCTGCCAGCTTCGAAGGAGAACATCACCTGTGGGGGAAGCGGAAGGGTCACATCCTGATCAGCACCTGCCAACCCAGCGCATGGTGCAGGCTGTGCTTCCCGCTGAAGGGTGCACAGGTGTGGCACTGATCCTGCAAATTCTGCAAGA
The DNA here is from genome assembly GCA_035583185.1 of Anabacerthia variegaticeps. Taxonomy (NCBI): domain Eukaryota; kingdom Metazoa; phylum Chordata; class Aves; order Passeriformes; family Furnariidae; genus Anabacerthia; species Anabacerthia variegaticeps. The sequence continues at coordinate 71,545,962 of JAWWEW010000131.1, forward strand.
GACTTTACTCAACATCCTGTTCCTTCCTCTCCCACAGAAAGGGCTACCCTGGGGGCACACTGTGCCCAGTGGATGGGCAGGGATGTACACCTGGGGGGATAGCACTCTGAGTGCCCCAGAGCCAAAGCTGCAGGTTGAACTGGAGACCTGCTGCCTTACCTGAGCAATGCCAACAGCAACAATCACTGGGACCAGACAGTCTAGGAAATAATACTGAGAAGGCAGTAGGGTGAGCAAATGAGCGACAATTCAGCAGGGGAAACTGCTATGGGCATCTTGGGTAAGTCAGCATCAGACAGAAGGGAGTGATCTGGAAGCAAGAGATAAAAGAGAAATATGGCCTCACACAGGAGAAAGCCCAGAAGCAACAGCTCAACTATAAAGAGTAAGCAAAGCATCTAATGGTATAAGGTACTTTAAAGAGAAGTCTTGCTCAGGCCTGAACACCATTTGGTACATCAGTTCCCACCAGCAGATGTCCATGCCCTTTCTGAGCCTCAGTCCATGAACCAGGGGAGATTTTCTGCCTCCCTGGTGCTCTCACAGGCAGCAGTAGTCCCTGGGGTTGCTACGGAAGCCTCTGGGGCCAGACTTCCTTTTGTCAGTCAATGCTACCCAACACAAGCGCAGTCAGCCCCTCTCTGCTCAGGGACCTGTGAGTGCAGCTGCCTGCTCCCTACACTCTGCAACTCTCCTCCTGCCCCAGCACAAACCCCATGGATGAGCCAGATGGTCCCCCAAGGACAGCTCAGTTTTCACCTCTGTTTTGGGAACATGTCACATATAGCACCATCAGCAGAGTGCAGCCATCACTGTCACTGCTATAAACAACCCTAGAGACACCACTTCCTCCCTGTCCAGCATGGTCAGGACCTCTTGCACTCAGGGTAGCAGCAAGGCAGACTGGGGACTCACTGCTGAAGGACTCTGAAGAGGGGGCAGACCTCCAAGGGTCAGCTGAACTGGAAGCAGCTCTCCCCACACAGTGAACAAATCCAGAGTAAGTGGTTTCTCAAAGAGCCCCTCTGCTCTGGCCACCATCCTTTCAGAGGGAGGGACTGAACCCAGGTCAGAGCTAGAACTACCAGGAGCCAAGGTCCCCAGAGGCTGGGGAGAGCTTGTGTGCAATACAGAGGGATGTGCCCGCCCATGGCACAGGTTGGGGAGTGCTGGGATGGAGAAAGGGAGCAAGCCAGCAGTGGGGATGTGCAGCAGAGGCTGCAATGGCCCCAGTGATAGTGGGACAAAGACCACAGAAAAGGGCTCTGTGCAGCCATACAGAGGGATGCCCGCCCACACTCCTCTCAGCCCACACTCCACTGAGGCAGCACAAGCGGGAGCTGAGGAGAGTCAGGGTTAACAGATACCCCGGGGACCATGGTGTGGTCGCCAGGGGCTGCACAGTTCTGGCATCTGGAAGGTCTGGCTGCACAGCTGCTACAGGCCAGTCAGGCACATCAGCTCCTCACCCATCAGCAGGGAGCAGGACCTTCCCTGCAGGGGAGCAGGTCATGGCATGCAGCACACGGGACCCCCCAATCCCCACCTTATCCCGGCCATATCTCCGGAGCAGCCGGTAGGGCCAGACGTAGAGGATCTCGTTTGTCTGTGGTTCCTTCAGGACGAGGCTGTCACGCTCAGCCTTGAGCACATAGGTGCCACGCAGTTCACATCGCTCTGCTGCCTCGGTCCGCTGCACCGTGACCCAGAAGGCATTCACTGCAGGGATAGGGCTGTCAGGGCAGGGCAGGGGGAGACGTGGCCCCAGTGCCAAGCAGTGCCCACTGCAGCCCTGGTGATGGGGCAGCAGCAGGACAGGTCCCATGGAAGGTGGCCCAAAGTCAGGGCAGTGGCAAGGTCCCACCTTCGTCTCTTGAGTAGTAGATGGAGTTCACGGCCATCTCCAGGGCTGGCGCCTCCTTACTGCCCTCTCTGCCACACTGTGCCACCATGCCAGGATCGCTGGGGCCATTTCCCTGACAAAGGAGAACAGATCAGCCCCAGTTGCCTCTTCCCACATCAATCCCTGGGCCCCTAGGCAGCCACTGCCCCCAGCCCTTAATGTCCTGAGCACCGCAGTCCTCCCCAGCCCCACACAGCCTGGCTGTCCTGCACCCATACCAAGCCCGTCCAGAGCCAGCGACAGAGCCCAGGGGCCCCCAAGCCAATATCAACATGGATGAATAGGGCCAGGTAGCAGAGGCAGGGCTTCCTCGAGCTCCTGGCAAGACCCAGGCCCCAGCTGGACTCTTGACAGGATGAAGGACAGAAGTTCCTCCCAGCAGCATAACCCACAGAGCTGACCCTAAAGCACCATGGAGCCCAGGCACAGGGAGCAGGGAAGGGGGCGGGGGGGTGCTGATGACCCAGTAGCACAGGGGTCTGTGTCCTGCCCTGCACCGGCAGGGAGGGGGGGCCCAGAGGGGAAGCGAACACTTCTATTTTAGCACATGCAGAACTGAAAGTGCAACGCACACATTCTCAGCAACCAGGTCCCAGCAGCAAGGCCTACAAAGGGCCTGGGGGGAACACAAACCCTCAGTGCTACTGAGCTGTTCCTCAGGGCCGTGTGGGAAGGGGCTCCAGCAGAGGATACATCTTGCAAAAGGCAAGCTCCCACAGTTTAAGTTTAAAACCCAGACACTTCTTAACCAGAGACAAGGTTAACCAGACATCCAGAGCTTCTTAACAAGAGACAAGGCCGAAAAAGGGCTTTCCAACCCTCACATTTGGTTCCTAAATAGAATGGGGGCTGCTAAAACCTCATGTCCTTAGATCCAATACTAGCAGCTCCTGCTCGGCTAAAGCATCCACTGCAGCAGGACTCCAGCCTGATATTGGGAAGTCAAGGGACACCTGATCTGCCAGAGCCCTTTAGGGCTCCATTTGACTGTACTTTTCCTCAACTTCAAAAGGAAAAAAAAAATTCTGTTCTGAACTCCAAATGATCTCTGGTCCCAGTTCCCGAGCTACTGGGCACTGCTTACCTTCTGGGCAGCAACATCACACAAAATCACATTCTTCATGCAGATGACCAGAAATCACAGCTGAGGATCTCCAGCTCTGTGCAGAGAGGCCATGTGCAGCTCTCGTGCCTCCTGCTCCAGGTCAGGCTTTTTCAGAACACATGTCAGCCTTGTAGCCTTTTGCTCACCACTTCCTAAACTGTCAGCTTGCTTCTGGACCTCAGGCATACAATGAAGGCTCCCACGTGAGCACAAGCACACTCCTGCTCCAAGCAGGTGCTCCCCAGCCTAGCCACCATGCTGCCCCACTCCAGGGGTGTGTGCTGTGTCCTCAGCTCAGCCCCACAAACCACTTCCAGGGCAAAGGCTGCAATGCCAACTACACCAGACAGACACGGCCACAGAGTCATTTCCAGCCCCATGCCTGTGCATCTTAGCCTGCTCAGCCCAGCACTTGCTGCACAGACACACTTGGCTTGCCAGCAGACTGCAGGGAGATGCAAGAGGGACAAAGGGAAATGACACTCAGCAAACACCCAGGTTCTCGTGGGGAGATCCTGGGATCACCAGCTGCGCCCAGCACTCCAAGCCTGCTTTTGGCTGGAGCCCAACCCAGGGCTTTGCAAACACCTCCCAGGAGGGAGAGCCAAGACCACGGGTCAGGCAAGCATGAGCTGCTCTTGCAGAGGGTCCAGGTGCCTGCACTCACAAGGCACCCGCTGCCCAAAATGGCCTTGGTGGGTTGAGCTGGCTGACCATGGCTCCAGGGGCTGCAGAGGACAGGGGGTTGGAGGGCTGTGCCAGAGGCCCAGCCCAGACAGGGTGCCCCCAGGACCAGGTAGGAGCGAGCCCCAAGGCTGGGCGAAGGGGTGCACTGACCCTGAAGATCCCAGGAACCAGGTGGGTCCCAGAGCCCGGCAGGTGCTGGAGCCAGGCCCTGCAACACTCTCAGGGTTCTGCAGGAAAGGCAGCGGTGGTTGGGCCAAGAGAAAAGCTCCCCGGGCATCACCTGGCCCTCCCACCAGGTCTGTGCAGGGGCAAGGATGGGCTCTGTAGAGGGGAAAGCCCAACTTGAAGTTTGGAGCTACAACCACGAATTACTGACAAGGAGCCGAGCTGGCTGCTGACACAGCAGGAGCCAATAAGGGGGGACCAGGGCCGGGCACTCCAAATCTGGGACCACTGGTGCTGCCTCAGGGCCTCCTTTCCTGTGCTGCCAGGGCTCCTGCTGGGAGGGAAGGGATCGCTACACACACACACAGACACACAGACACACACACTCGTCACATACACACTCACACACTCACACACAGAGGTGTCACACACACCCACACACACACTCTCTGTTCTCCGTGGCCCGTCCTGAGCCCTCCGCTGTGCCCCTCCCGCCGCCCCGGCCGCTCCGGGCTCACCGCGAAGGCGATCTGGCACAGCTTCTCCACCCACTGCTGGCTGAGGTGGGTCTCTGCGGCGAAGAGGAAGGTCCTGTCGCGGGTCTGCAGGCGGAAGGCGGCGGTGCCGGCGCGGGGGCCGCTCTGGCCGAGCGGGGCCACGCTGGTGCAGTCGCTGAGGCGCACCACGGTGCGGCCGAGCCGCCGGGTGCCCGCCCGGCCCGCCGACGGCTCCTTGCTGTCGAACAGCTCCAGGCGGGCCACGCCGTGCGGGCTGGCGGGGTACAGCGCGGACCAGCCGCGCCGCCAGCGCTGCGGACACCGGGGAACGGGGACCGGGGACCGGGTCAGGCCGGGCCGGGCAGGGCCAGCCGCGCTCGGGGGGCGGCCCCGGCCCCGCCGGACCCGCGGCAGGGAGCGAGGGGAGAAGGGAGAGGGGAGCCCCGACCCCCCGGACCCACCTTGGCCCCGAACTTGTGGCTGTGCTGCACCAGCAGCAGCCCCTCCATGGCCGGCGGCTCCATCGCCCAGCCCTTCCGGGCTCCGGGCGGGACGGGACGGGGCGGGGTCTGGCGGGGACGAGAGGGGGGTGTGTCTGTGTGTGTGTGTGTGTGTGTGTGTGTGTGTGTGTGTGTGTGTCTGTGTGTGTGTGTCTGTGTGTGTGTGTGTCTGTGTGTGTGTGTGTGTAGA
>JAWWEW010000131.1:71560624-71583279 GCA_035583185.1 Anabacerthia variegaticeps
CTGTGGCGGCGGAGGGGGCGGGGCCGGGGTGGGGCTGGGAGGGGGCGGGGGCGGGGCCTGCCCGGCGCCGTGCGGGCCCGCACGCGCCGCGGTCGCCGCCTGCTCGCGCGCCGCACGTAGGCGCCGCTTAAAGGGGCAACGCGGCAGGGGCGCCGCCCTCGCGTCCGGGCGGGCTCCGGCCCGCGGGCGGAGCCGGGGCCGCTTTAAGAGACGGTCGCCCGGTGCCGGTGGTTTTATTTACATGGGGACTCGCGGGCGTCACGTGACCGTGCACGGCGGGGGCAGCGCGCGGAGCACCCGCGGGACCATGGCGGGAACCGGCGACGACGGTCCGGGGGGGACCCGGGCGGGCCGGGGGGCTGGCGGGCACGGGACAGTGGGGGACCCGGGGGCTCAGCGGGGTTCGGGACACTGGGGAGCCTGGGGGTGCTAGCGGGAGTGCCGCGCACACGTGGAGGGCTGAGCTGATGTGCACCGGGGTTGGGGGCGGGTCAGGGGGGCACTCGGGCTGAAGTCCTGTGGGGGCTAAGGTGCACCGGGGGCCGGGTCAGTGGGGAGCCCGGGGGTCTCGGGCAGGCTGGTATGCACCGGGGGCTGGGTCAGTGGGGGACTCAGAGGCTGATGAGCACTTCGAGGGCCAGGGCAGAGGCAGGCAGGGGTACCGAGGGAGGAGGGCTCACCGAGGAGTAGCCCTGGGGTGCATGGGACATCCTGGGTCGGGATCCAAGCTTGGTGGTCTCTGGGCGAGGGGCGTGGGCTGTGCCAGGGAGGGTGAGTGGGTGGGACAGGGTGCAGGGGTGAGCCCGGGGCAGTGCAGGGGCTGATGGCCCCTCCAGGCTCCTGGGTGGAGCTGCGGTGTGGCACAGGCTGCCCTGAGCCCGAGCTGGCGCCCTCGCCGTTCTCCTGCCACGCAGATGTGGAGCAGATGCTGCTGGAAGCCCAGCTGGAAACTGAGAGCGGGGATGGGTGAGTTCTGGAGGAGGTGCTGGGCCCTGAAGCCCTGCCGGACTGGGCTGGGCTGGGCTTGGTGACTGAGGGTTCTTTTTGCAGTGCCCTGCTCGTGCTGGACACTCCAGCCTGGGATGACAGTGGAGCCAGCCAGGTGAGCGACCAGCCAGGGAAGAGCGAGGTGCTGCCTGCACACAGCCAGCCCCTGCTGGGCTGCCCCCACCCCCAGCAGGTAAGGGAGTTGTCCCTCACCCTGCTCTGCCACACCCCCAGGCCTTACTCCAACCTGCTGTGTGTCTCTTTCCAGTGGGATTTGCCGGAGGAAACCAAGCAGAGACAGCGATGCCTTCCAGCATCTCTGGGCTGGGCCTGTACCCGCTGCCCTCGGTACCTGTCTCCAAAGTAAGTTCTGTCTCCCCCACCAGCATGTCCTGCTGTCCCTATGCCCCCATTAACTGTACACTTTTCCCAGGGAATTTGCCTTTGTGTGCTCCCCCCAGCCTGTGTTGTGGAGCCTGCAGGGAAGTGCAGTGGGGAGGAAGAAGAGACTTTTCAGTTCAGAGCTGCTGCTGCTCTTCATCCCCTCGCTGCTGCTTAGCCACCTGCTGACCCTGGGGCTGGGGTGAGTGGTGGGGGAATTGTCTCACCCTGGGGCTGGGGTAATTGGGAGTCTCACCCATGCTGCTGAGGGACCAGCCCTGGGAGTGTAGGCAGGGTGGGCCTGCAAGTGGGTGTCTGTCAGCTGCTCTCTGGGGGTTGCTGGCTGCCCTGATCCAGAGGACTGTCCCCACAGGAAGCTCTTGGAGGGTGAAATGGTCCTGGATTTGGGTTGGTCACCTTGGGTGCTGTCCTGCACCACTTCTCCCAGCCACCGCAGCAGTTTGCTGCTGTCTCCCCTTACTCCTGCTTTTCTGGGGCCCAGCAGGCTGTCCCTGTGCTGATGCCTCACAGTCACTCTCTCCAATCCAGGATCTACATTGGGAAGCGCCTGGCAGCCTCCTCAGCCAACCCCCTGTGAGGCGCCAGGTCAGTGCCTGCTGCCCCGCTCAGTGCACGGGGGGAGCCCAGCACCAGCGCAGCCTGCCCACTCCCAGGCTCTGTTTGTGGCACGAGACACCATCTCCCTGCATACCTCCCGTAGCCCCCGCCTTGGGAGCTGATCCCCCTCTCCCACATAGACAGGAACCTGCTGACAGTAGCTCCCAGCTGCCGGCAGCCCCGCTCCTCCCCAGCCCCTCGTTACAGGTCCAGGTCCCCTGTAACAGACTGTAAATACAACTGAGCCCATGTGAATAAAGAGCCCTGTGCCAACTTGGGGGCCCAGCAGTGAGTCCTGTCCCTGTGCCCAGCTGGTACAGCCGGGCTTGGGGAGTGATTGTTGGGCTCCTGGGGGGCCTTCTCTGCTGCAGGAGGGTGAGTCCCTGCACTTCAGGGTGCTGGGTGGTGCTGGCAGGGAATGGGCCCCTGGGTGGGCTTGGGTGAGCAGGGGCAGGTGCTGGGGTGAGCAGGGGTGCTCAGCTCCACGCAGGTGCCAGCTGATGCATTTGCCCTTTATTAGCTGTGGCTATGGGCTGGTGTGACAGGGACTGAGTGCAGCTGATCAGGGCAGCAGCACCTGCATGGTGCAGGTGCCAGGTGTGGCCAGGAGAGGTGGGACTGCAGAGCAACAAGTTGCCCAGACCCACACACACACTCAGCTGGTGCCCTGCACACCTAGCTGGCTCCTGTGCAGGTTCCAGCAGCTGGGCCAGGAGTGTGTCCCAGTGCTGCAGGATGGGGTGGACGGATGAGGAACAGGAGCTGCCCCTGGATGGGGAGCAGGATGGGAGGAAATTGCTCAGAAATGCTGCTGGAACAGCATGTGGCTGGTTCTTTGCCTGTGGTGTGGTCCAGGGACAGTTCAGATGGAGGGAGGGGTGTCCTCATGGGCACCGTGGATGCACAGCTGTGGGGGCTGTGTGGGTGGGACTTGGCACAGAGTCCTGACACAAGCTGGAGCAGAACTGCTGCACCTGAGCAGGAAGGTGAGGGCTGGTAAGAACACCAAGGCAGGGAAGTGTCCAGAGGCTGGTGGGTCCCAGCCCCAGGGGGCACCTGGAGGGTGGCAATAGCCAGAGTTGGCAGGACACAGGGTGGCAGTGCCAGGTGCTGCCCTGGGTGTTGGGTCCAAAGGGATTCTAAGGCTGCATGGGATGCTTCAGGTGTCAATGCTGTGAGGGTAGTCCAGCAGGTGAGGGTCAAGGAAGGCCATGGGTCTAGCAGCCAGCTTGGGCAGAGGGGCATCGTGGGCGGGGGTGACACTGGGTCAGAGCTGTGACATTCGCTTGGACTTGGGTAGCGGCAACAGCGGTGACTTGAGTCCTCTGTTGCCATCCACTGTCGGGGATGTGCAGGTCTGTGAGCAGAGAGAGATGTTATGGGGGGGTGGGGGACTGGGGGCTGGGGCCACCCAGTACCTTTCCTCCAGTACCTTCCCTCCGGCTGTGGTGTTGCTCTGCTCCAAGAACGTCTCATACACTGTAGGGCTGATCTTGCGGGGCAGCGGTGGGACCTTACTGGCGCTTTTCACGCGGCCACCAAAGCCAGTGGGTGACAGGGGCAGCCCTGTGCAGGTAGAGGAGGTGGGCTGGGGGACTTGGCCAGCCTGGGGGACCCGTGGGACCTGTCAGTGTGCCTGGGGCTGTCAGTTCGCAGGGTCACAGGGCTGTTGGGGCCAGTGCATCTGCCTGCAGGAGTGTGGGGGCCTGGACAGCAGGGCCAGGGTGCCATGAGAAGTGAACCCAGCCAGGAGTTGGGGCTGGCTCCCACCAGGAGCTGCTCTCAGCACCAAGACCCAGCAGCACAAAGTTCAGGATCCACAGCCACAGCTCCATGGGGAGATTTGGTGGAGGATGTGCCTGTGCCACCGTGGGGATGGGAGGAGGGGCTGAGGGTGCCTGTGCTGGGGTGCAGAGCTGGGGGTGCTGTGCAGGGCACAGCCTTGTTCATGGGACTGTTGGGGCTCGGGAAGGTGCCCCCCGAGCCATGCTGGGGTGGGAAGTACCTGCAGCACTGTGCTGAGCACCAGCAGTGGCTCGAATTGGCAGGGGCTGTTTGGTGTCAGAACTGCCCGGGCTTCTCTCATTTATGTTGTGGAACGATCTCCGCTTCTCATCCTGGGACACACAGGGGAGGCTCAGCACCTGACAGGGCCGGGCTGGATGGCAGCCCCTGCAGCCTTGCATCTCCAGCCTTGGACCCCTCCAGCTGCAGCTCCTGCCCTCCCTGCAGCAGAGGCTGCCACCAGCCTCCTGAGGGGTCCCATTGGGGCTGAAGTCTGGAGCTGCCAGCTGGATGAAACAGGACATCCAGGAAAGTGCAAGGGGGTGCTGGGGGAGGCACCAGGGCTGTGCTGAGCATCACCTTGGGCTCTGGCAGCTCCGAGATGGACTGGCGCACGTCCTGCCACCGGGACCCGAAGAGGGAGCTGGAGCGGCTCTCCCTGCGCTCGTTCCTGCGGTGCTCACTCTCAGAGGTGTGGGGGGCAGGCTTCTCGGTTGGGGGTGCCTCTGTGCTGTGGATCAACTGGTGCAGGTGAGGGGCAGGGGGTGACGGGAAGGAGGAGCAGTGCTACGCCATGGGCCAGCTAGAACATCGCTGGGAGTGGTTGCTTTCAGCCAGGCACCAGCACTCTACAGCAGAGCTCAGCAGGGAATATTTGAGGGGGGACAAGTGCACATGGCTCAGGTGACAGTGGTGTCTGGGGGATGCACACGGGATGTCTCTCCTCCACGGCCCCCATGAGGACAGGGCCACTGTGGTGACATGGGCAGATAGACCCCCGAGATTTGCTTGACATAAAGGGAAGGCAAGAGGGCAGAGGACTGGGCAGGTGGGAGAGAAGCACCTGGGGCAGAGCAGAGTAGAAGGCTCAGCAGGGAGAGAGTGAGGGTAGTGAGAGCAGGTAGCCAGCACTCCCCACCACAGCACTTGCCTGGCTCCAGCATGGCCCTGCCAGTCACAGTCAGATCCCCAGGCCATGGACCGGGGTCGTCCACTCCGCTTGTCCTCAAAGAAGATCTGAAAGCATAGGAAGTCTGAGAGATGGCCAGGAGCGATGAGAGGGCAGAGCCACCCAATCCTTCCCTGGGTTCAGCCAGGACCAGCAGTGCCCTTCCTGACTGGTCCTGCTTCTGTGGCAGTGCCAGCCATCCCATGGCAGTGCTGTGCCCCGTCCTGGGGCAGGCAGGGACCCTGAGGTCCCCCATGCACGATGCCTCTCACCCTGTTCCTGCCCCAGCTGCAACCCTATCCAGCTTCTCCCTGCTGCCCCATACCCCTGCCTTGATTTGTCCAGTGTCACCCTGCAGTGCCATGCACTGCCCATGCCCCACAGAAGTGCCTGCCCTGTGCCCACTGCCCTGGCACTCACCATCTCCCGCACGCCGTACTGGCTCTCCACCTTGGCCCGCAGCTGCTCAAAGCACTGCTCCATGCGCTCGTGGAAGGGACGCAGATCCTCTGTCACCTTCTGCCCGTGGATCCGGATTCCCTCTGCCAGCAGTGGTGTCTGTGGGAGAATGGGGACAGGTCCCCCTGGGTTGTGGGGCCCCTTGGGATGGGAACACTGGGCACCCTGGGGCAGCCGTCCCTGCTGGAGGGATGCTGTGCCTGTACCTGCCAGGCGATCAGGTCCTTCAGCTTCTCGATGTTCCCTGCATCCTTAGGGTGCTCTTGCAGGTAGGACTCCTGGAAAAAGGCCTGCAAGGACCCCTTTCAGTTCCACTGCCAGGCTGGCCCAGCTCCACATAGGCTGGGGATGGCAGAGCAGTGCCAGTGCTTGTGACCACCAGTCCCAGGCATGCCTGGCTGGCCCCAGTGCAGCCCCTGCGTGTCCTCACCGACTCATACTTGGCGAAGCCACCCATGACAGCAGGGTCCACGATGCCATTGAGCAGCATGGAGAGTGGGTTGATAGGCAGGCTGGGGTTGTTCTGGTGCCGGTTGATCTCGCTCATGATTTTCTCATTGGTTTTCACCATGGTCTCAATGGCATTTTCCAGGGGGGAGATGATGGTCTGTGTGCAGGGAGGGAGAGGTCAGCACCTGCTGGCCCAGCCACCTGCCCCTCCTGGTTAGGGCTGGCAGGGTGGACTCCCCTTAGACCCACAGGAGGAACCCCCAGGGCTGCACATCTCACTCCATGAAGTCCCTCAGACCCTTGGCACTGGGTGCCTGGGGCTGAGCCGGGGGTTCACAGGGATGTGCTGGCCAAGCTGGTCCCTGCTTCCAGAACAGGCTGCTGCAAGGTCAGTCCTGTGGGCACGAGGCTGCACTGGTTTACAGGAAACCTGGGTAACCATTGGTGTCACTTCGGGCGTCCAGCTGTACAGCAGTGGGGTACACAGCCCAAGCACCATGGCAGAGATGTGTGTGCAGTGCTCATACAGCCATATATCCCTGTGCCCACAGCATCCTATGACAGCCCAGACAGGACATCCTGTGACAGCCCACTAGGGCACACCACATCTCCATTGCTATGGCTCCTGAGGCTCCCTGGACACTGGCCGAGCACCCCTCTCTGTCAGAGGCACAAAGCCCACGCACAGAGCCTTGTCAGCAGCTGCTAACACTCCTTCAACCTCTGCTGCTCCCCACACGTGGTCTCTGCTGCCCACGAAGGAGATGTGTGTTCCAGTGGTCCAGCCATGCAAACCTGTCCCTGTCACTGTGTTTGTGCTGTGAGCACCAGCAGATGGAGGATAGCTGTGCCTGAAGTCACTGGAGGTCTCCGTGCCCTATGTCAGCAGAGAAACTCTTTCCCATGGCCTGGCACAGTGATCCCACCTGGAAATCAGCCCTGGCCCTGGAGCAGGGGTGCCAAGACAATGCCAAAGGAGGGGGGGGTCATGGGAGCAAGTTGGGAGCTGTAGGGTCTTGGGGTTTGAGCGCTGGCTGGGTTGGGTCTGCACCAAGAGCAGGGACTGATGGGGTGTGAGAACCAGGGCAGGGACTTAGATGGGTATGGGCAGGACATGCTCCCTGTGCCCTGGCTCCAGCTTCTGGCAGGACTGGGGGCAGTGCTCCCTGGGGTCCTGAGAGGGCCCTGCTCCCCCCCAGCCTACTCCTCACCGTGTTAGTGGCAGTCACAGCAAACCAGCGCAGGATGCCAGGCAGGGGATAGGCTGTTATGAAGGTTGTCCGCTCGATCCACATGTTCTGTCGGAAGGGCAGCAGTCACCCACCACCCTCCTTACACCACCTTGGGTCACCCCTGGCTGCCCTGTGCAACAGTGGGGGCTCCCACCTCCCTTTTTCATGGCCCAGGATCACCAACCACCACCTTCTCCCTCCCAGGACCAGAGATCCCATCTCTTGTTCCTGGCTCCTTGCAGGGCTTCCCCAGCTCTCCCATCCTTCCTGGTCTGGGGTCCCAGCAGCCCCTTCCAGCACTCACTGCAAATTCATTGTCAGGATCCTTCGGGCCGCTCTTGAAGGGCCGTGAGTAGCTGAACTGCTGGACATGGTTGGCTTTGTAGAAGCTGTGGGGAGGGAAGGGGCAGAGATGAGAGAGGACCCCCGCTGTGTCTCACCTACAGGAAGCAGGGTGGAGGCTCCCTGTGCTCTGCCCTATGCTGGGCACTCACTTGGTGATCTGCTCTGGGATGGTCCGGCCCTTGAGCCGGACCTTGGCTTCCTCCACTGGCTGCACAGTGAAGCACTGGATGTCTGCAGGAGTGAAGGAGCCACAGCTACTAGAGGGGGACAGGACTGTGGGGAGAGGGGCTCCAGGGCCTGGAGGGGTGAACCCTGGGACTGCAGGAATCCCCACATGGAGAGCAATGGACAAGGACCGAGCTGCCCCCCCAGCCCTGTCCCTGTGTGCAGAGGATACACTGCCCTGGAGAGCCTGTGATGTCCTGCCCGGGGGGGGATGTGCTCTTCAGCTTCTCAGCGTTGGGGAAGGGGCTCAGTAGCTGCATCTCAAAGTCCTCACGGCGCTCGTACTCCTTCCCCCGGTAGATGAAGACTTTGTTCTGCAGGGGAGGAAGGTGGCAGCTCATCCCAATGCCATGGAGAAGGGCCAGGGAGCCCTCAGGCTGTGCACCAGCAAGTGCCAGGGCACTCCTGAGATTGAGACCCCTGCCAAGCAGGAGACTGCCCCTCTAGAAAAAAATATCTCCCAAACTCAGCAACTGGAGGAAAAAGAAACAAAGGCACATGAAGAATCAGAAGGGGATTTTTGCCAGCCAAGATAGTGTCACTAAGGGCAAATCCTGCCTGACCTATTCAGTGGCTTCTGCAAGGGAGTGACAGCATGGGTGGATGAGGTGAGTGACAGGACTTGTGCAAAGCATCTGACTCTGTACCCAGGCAACCTTTGCTCCAGACTGGACAGGTATGGATGGGACAGACCATTGGTGAGTTAAGAATGGGGTGGATGGTAACACTCAAAGAGTTGTAGTCAACAGCTCCACATCCAGGTGGAGACCAGTGAGGAGTGGGTTTTTTTGGGTATGGAGGTGGCAGGTGTGGAGCTGCTTCTGGCCCAGCTTACCCGGAGGAAGGTGGGGAAGCCCTGCCCATAGTATCCCACGGCAAAGTAGTCCGGGCTGGGCCGCAGCACCTTCAGGATCTTCTCATAGAACTTGGCTTCCTGCCGCTGCAGGGGAGAGGAGCAAGATGGGAACAGGATGTAGCCCTGCACACCTCCCACCCCCCAGATGATCCCCGCTATCCTGCCCTGCCAGCAGCATCCCCGATCCCAGCTGAGCACCCACCAGAATGTCACTCAGCATTTCGTAGTCGAAGACATGGCTCTCATACTGCTCCGCCAGCTCCTTGCAGATGTGAATGGCCTCCTCCCACATCTGGAGAAAAGGGGGCTAGGGCAGGGCCGTCCCAGTGCAGGGGGAGCTGGGGCAGGGGGCACCAGGGACTTCCAGAGGAGACCTCCCTGCCTGTGAGGGCACCTGCACCCCTACCATACCCCACAGTGAGGAGGGGAGAGAAGGCTCTCCCTGTGGGGACTGGTGATCTGGTGCAGCAGCAAGACTTCACTTCTCACTGTATCCAGCCCTGGAGTGTCCCCAGCCCTGGCAAGCCCTCCTGGGATGTCCCAGCTACCAGCCCCTGGCAGTATGAGGGCTGGGGCTGGAATAAGATGGGGTGGGTGGGACAGGATGGAAGGAAGCACAGTGGCTGTGGGAGGAACTGTCCAACTCAGCCTCACTGCAGGGCAGCTCCAGCCCCACTGCAGCTGTAAGGAGGGTGAGGGGCTGTGCTGAGGCCAGGATTTGGTGCCTTGGAACAGGGGCCAGTGGTGTCCAGGGGGCTAGGCTCGCCCTGGGCCAGTCCAGCGCCCTCCAGCTGTGGGGGTTCAGGGGCTGTAAGAGTGGGTGACTGCTCTCACCTTGCCCTGGTCAAAGTATTCAATGATCTGGTTGTACAGAGCCTCCTTCAGCTGGCGCTGGGTGTGCGGGTGGGGGCCATGCAGGCCTGGCACAGGGGCCGTGTTTGGCTCCTCTGACCACTATATGGGGGAGAGGGGGCCTGTCATGCCAAGTCACCATTGCTGCCCAACCCGCGCAGCCCCTCCGTGCCCACCGTGAGCAGACGGGCATGCAGCAGCAGCGTGTAGGCTCCCTCTGTGTAGTTTTCGTAGCTGATGTGCAGGTCTTTCAGCTTGTACAGGTACCTGGGAGCAACTGAGTCATGTGTGGGGAATGACAGTAGCGCATGTGGGGCCTGACAGCCAGCACAGTTTGGTGCCAGAGCCCCAGCCCCCTGGCCCTCTAGGCACTCTGACATCCCCATCCCACCGTGGCCAGGGGGAGCTAGGGGCTCTGGGACCCACCATCCCAGGCCCTGCCAGTCTCCCCAGGGCTGCACTCACCTGATGTACATGGCCTGGCGGTCAATCTCCTTGTAGAAGTTCTGGAAAAGAGTAGACAAGGCTGTTTGGGTGGCCCCAGCAGGGGCACGTGCCACAGCCCTCCACAGTCCCATACTCCAGGTCATGGTGCTGCCAGGACCATCCCCACACAGAGAAGGGGCTACCCATGGCACTGGGGAACTGTACTGTGACTCCCAAGGGACACTGGCTTTGGGTGCTCCCCATCTATGTTGTGCCAGGGGCACTGAGGGGATCTGGGGGGATGCAGGGACAAGCCCTGCCACCCTGGCAGTTGTGAGAAGGTGGGGACAAGCCCTAGTAGCACTGGGAATCTGAGGGGACATGGGAATGAGAGCTGGTTGCCCCAAGTAGCTGGGCGGACATGGGGATGAGCCCTGCCAGCCTCAGGGAGCTGGGACAGGGCACAGGTGCCCACCAGGAGGTTGACAGTGCAGCTCATGCTGTAGGTCTTGTTCTCATCATTCATGACAGCCCGATAGTCCAGGAGCCGCTCCAGGAGCCCAGTCACCAGCTCCACGAAGTCCTTCCCAGGCTTGGCCAGCTCAGGATGGCTCTGGCAGCAGCTCAACAGGCTGGGGAGGAGAGGAGATTGTGGGTGCCACTGCACACCCAGCTTTGCAGTGCTCCTACTACTGCCCTGCTTGGCTTCCCAGGGTGCCGGGAGTTGGGAGGGGGAAGACCCTCAACAAGGGCATAAATCAAGCCCTGATCTGCAGTGAGACCCCCCAAGGCATTGCTGGGAGGGGGGGAGACCTGGCAGCTCCATCACCCTGCAAGGGAACCTGATGAGCATGGTAGGGCAGGAGAAAAGCCTGAGGACAGCAGGGGCATCACCTAGGGCAGGGGTATCACAGGGGGCATGGGGTAATTCCTGGGGCAGGGACAAATCCCAAGGCAAGGCTAATTTCCTGGGGCAGGACAAAGGTAATTCCTCAGGCAGAGGCATCACTGGGGACAGGAACATCACCTGGGACCCAGATAACACCTGGGGCAGTGGCACTGCTGGGGGCAGGCTGGCCAGAACAGGAGAGGTATGCAGTGGGTACATGATGGTGCTCAGGCACCAGCCTTCCTCCTCTCTCTGGTCTCACTCCCCTGCAGCATGCTCCAGGTCACAGCAGTGTGAGGAGGAGTGGGATGGCAGAGAATGGTGACAGCAAAGGGTCAGTGCCCTGGGAAGAAGGTGGGGACATCACTGCACACTCACATGCTCTTGAAAAGCTGCTTGTACTGCTCGTCCCCCCGGCCGCCCTCCACCTCACTGTCAAGTCTGCGCAGAATCTCATCCTCAAACTGTGGAGAGGCGGTGAGGATGGGCTCAGCTTGTCCCTGGCTGCTGCAGCTGCAGCCCCCAGGCATGAGGCTACAGAGCAGCTCCTCCCCAGGGACTGGTCCCCTGGCAGAGACAGGTCCCTGTCCCCACTCCCAGGCCATGCTGCTCCCCTGGTGCAGTCATTTCCACACCATCCCACCCCATCCTGCTCTCCAGGACCAGCCCTGTCCCTCACCCGGCTGAAGCTCCCAGTCAGCTGGTGCTCACAGAGCATCATGTCAAAGAAGATGGGGATGGTGGACCTGCGCAGCTCTGGCTCCGGCACCAACGTCATCTCCAGGATAGGGCCCACCATGCCGGGGATGAACTCAATCTTGCGATGGCCTGGGAAGGGCAGGAAGGGCTGAGGGGCAGATCCGCAGCCACACAGGCTCCCGTGAGCACAGCAGCAACACCCCACTCCCCAGATCCACTCTGGAGACAGTGCTGATGGACACCAGCCCACGGAGACCCAACAACCCTCCCTGCCCACCATGACTCACCAAGGCTGTACCACATATCCTTGATGGATGCTCCAATTGCAGCTCTCATGTCCCCGTACCTGCCGGGATGGTGGTCAGTCAGCATCACTCTGCAGCCCAGAGTATGGCACAGGCTGGCCAGCTCATCCCCAGATCCCTAACCTAGTGGTGTGGCAGCAGCCTGGGGCAGGGACCCGAGGTATTGCTGTATGGACAGGGGGGACTCACTTGGCCAGGATGCTGTTACGCTTGGCCGGGGAGAAGTTCTCCAGCTGCAGGGAGTCCTGGGTAAGGAAGGCTACAGCCAGGTGAAAATAGTTGTTCCAAAGCTGCAGTGAAAGCACAGGGATGAATGTCAGGCTGGGTGGAGTAGGGGGCTGGGGTCCAGGCTGGGTCTTTCCTGGAGAAAGCAGCAGCCCCAGAGTGGGGCAGTGCCCACTCACCTGCAGCTCAAAGCTGGTATTGCTCAGGAACATCTTGGTCAAGGTCGTGGCAAACTGGTTGATGGCACGCAGGAACTCCCTGGGGACAAGTGGCCACAGGCACTGACTGAGGGCAGCACTGGTGTGCCCACTGCCCAATCCAGTGTGCCCACCATCCACATATCCTGCAGTGGGGTAGTAGGGCAGGGGTCCCTTGTGTCCACTGCAGTGCAGGTGAACACTGGCTGGGTGCACCGGTCCTGCACACTCAGAGCTGTGCTCCAGGGTCTGCCTGCCCCATGCCCAGCAAGGAACCCCAGGGTCTCACACCCAGCCCCAGCACCTGCCCACAGATCCCTCCAAGCCCAGGTCCTCACCGGTTCTGCACCATGTTCATCACCACCCAGTCGTAGGGATACACTGTCTTCCCAATCAGGTCCTTGAAGAGGATGAAGGTCTCCATGAGGAAGTCCTGCCGGTGGGGGAGAGACGTCAGGAGCTGTGCTGGACTGCGACGGCCTCTGGTGGGGATTCTGGGGTGGGGCAGCACTCACCATCAGCTCGGGCCGGGAAGGGAACGTCTGGATGTAGGCACTGTAGTGGTCCTTGTCCATCTGGCTCAGGATGGAGGCCATGCAGGCCACGTAGTGGCTCTGGGGGAGATGGGCTAGTCAGACCTTGCTGGGGTCCCGTGACTGGCATCATGGAAGGGGACACTATCCGTGTTCCCTGTCAGTCTGTACCCCAGAGCCCAAATACCCCTGGAAGCAAATCACCCCCTGTCTGCCCTGATTCCCTCCACCCCAGCTCCAGATTTCTCTTCCTGCCCCCTTCATCCCCAGCTCCTGGTCTGCACATCCCACTCCAGGGATGAGATGACTCTGGCACCAGTCACGATGCTGGGGAGTGCAGGTGTAACTCTACAGCATGGTCCTGAAACACCTCTGACATTTTTAAGGTAATTTAAGGCCATCTGTGGATGTAAGGGCATTTTGAAAATGGCAAGGAGGCTCTTTCTGGAGCCCAGTGCCTCCAGTGAAGGGTCCCAAACTGAGCCCTTGGCTCCAGTCCAGGAGGCCCCTGGCTTTGTGGTGAGATAAGCAGTGTGTGCAGGAACAGGATGCTGTCCAGAAAGCTGTCCCAGGGGTCTCTGGGATAAGAGCATCGTCTGGCGGGCTCAGGATGAGTGATGGCCTTGCCGTGCCCCAGTGTCACGGATTCAGCTCTGTGGTCGTGCCGAGGAGCCCTGTGAGCGCTGGGCACCACTGCCCGTCCCGGGTGCGCTGGAGCAGCCCCGTCGGCGATGCACAGCCCCGGAAGGCTGGCCGGTGCCGGGGCTTCCTCCTGGATCATTTCACCGGCGCCGGCAGAGAAGGAGCTGCACCGCAGCCCCAGACCAGCACTTGCCACCTGCATGGAACCCAGCGGGGACAGCCCAGGGCGTTCCGCGGGGGATGTGGCTGTTGCCGGTGACTGAGGGCTCCGGCGCCGCCCGCGCAGCTCCTGGACAGCCCCGGGAGCTTCTCGGGACGGGGCGCAGCCCTGCCAGGGAAGCCACGGCCAGCACTGGCTGCAGGCGGATTTGTAGGGAATAACCTTGCGCGAAGCAAATGGATCAAACCCCAATAGCCCCCGATCCTTCGGGCCCGTCGGGGGCCCACGGGGGGAGAGCGGAGTGACCGGGCGGGACCCGCGCGGGGCCGGGACCGGCGCTGCCCACGGGGCTCCGCTCCCCGCACCGCCCCGCACCGAGCCCCGCATCGCACCGCCCCGAGCCCCGCCCCGCACAGAGTCCCTCCCCGAGCCCAGCCCCGCCCCGCACAGAGCCGAGCCCCGCACAGAGCCGAGCCCCGCGCCCGCCGCCGCCGCCGGACCCGCTCCGGCGCCACCGAGCACCAGGTACTGCGTGGGACGGGACGGGGACGGGGCTCGGCCGGGGAGCGGGGCGGGGATCGGGCCGGGCGCTGCGGACACCGGCCCTGCGGCGCCGGGCCGGCACCGGGACCGGCAATGGGACCGGCACCGGGACCGGCACCGGGACCGCGGGCGGCCCCGCGGCCGGGACACGGGAATCCCGGGGCCAGGCACAGCGGCGCGGTGCGGGGATCCCCGCAGCTGGGGCTGCGTGGCGGTGCGGGGACCCGCGGCCCGCGGGATGCGCGGGGGCCGGCGGGGCCGGGTGGGGAGCGGGGCTGGGCTGGCGAGGGGGATCCGCGGTGTCCCCCTTCTCCGGGCCACCGGGGCACGGTGCCGGGCCTGGAGAGCCGGGGGTCGCGGCGCTTCCTCGTCCTCCCCTTTGCCCTCGCTGAGCAGGAGCTGCCGGGGGAGCCGCGGGAGCCACGGGGACGGTGGCACTCCCCATGGAGCATCCCGTGGGGGTCACCGAGCGCGGGGCACCCCGCACCGAGCCCCCTATGCTGGGCACCCCGCACCGAGCCCCCTGCGCTGGGCACCCCGCACCGAGCGCAGGGCACCCCGCACCGAGCCCCCTGCGCTGGGCACCCCGCACCGAGCGCAGGGCATCCCGCACCGAGCCCCCTGCGCTGGGCACCCCGCACGGGAGTGGCCGCCGGCTGCCGTGACAGGGTCTCGGGGGGACCCAGCCGTGCTGGAACCGAGGCGTGGTGTGCAGGCGAGGAAGGTGAATCTCTGACGGGAGCTGCCGTGTTAGAGAAGCCGAAGGCTCTCGGGTCGTGCCCCGGTGTGCAGCTCGCAGTGCCGCCCCGGTCCGTGGCCCCGCCGCCCGCCGGGTCGCTGCGTGCGGGGGCTGCATGCGGGAGCGGCCGGGGGGCTCAGGGACGGGTCCGTCAGCCGGGGCTGTGCCGGCTGACACACGCAGATCCAGGGATGTCACTTTCGGTGCCTCGCGCCGCGGTGACGCCGGCCGGGGCTGGAGGGATTCAGCCCACGTTGCTCCCGGCGCCGCGCCCAGGGCCTTTTGTCCGCCAGCGATGCTCCGGGGTACGGGAGCAAACCCTAGCCGGTCCTGCGAAACAGGGAGCCGCAGCTCCCGGGATGCTCCCATCCCCGCCGGGGTGCGCCGGTCCCCACCCTCCCTGCGGAAATGCACACAAACCCCGTTCGAGCGGCGGCTCCAGTCGGAGGTGCGGCGGGGCGGGAGATCTCCGCGGAGCCGGGTTTGTGTTGGGAGCACGAGGGGGACACGGATGAGTAACCACCAGGCCCGGGCTGTGCCAGCGTGTGCCCGCACGGGGACACACGGAGGCACCGGTGTCAGCTGCCCGGTCGGGGGGACACGGCGCGCTCGGTGCCAGCAGCAGCTCCCGGCGGTCTCCGTACCCGGCACGTCCCGGGGGCACGGGAACGAGCCCCTCGGCACAGCCGCGGTGGCAGGAGGAGCGGGGGACCACCGGCTGCACTGCCTCCATGCAGTGTTACCCAAGGAGAGGAGCCGGGGGGCTGCGAGGGGACCCCCCAGGGAGAGGCTGGTACCCCCGGCCCTTCCCCATATCCCCTCTTCACGGAGAGTGTTCATTCTTCTAGCATGCTCCGAGGAGTGGGGTAAATTTTGTCACAGAAGCTCCTTTGTGAGCTCCTTCTTCTTGTGAGAAGGTTGTCTTCTTTACAAATTATAATTGTTCTAATTATTTAATAGTATGGTTGCATCTAGAGGGTCACAGATAATTAGTGGGTCTATTCCCATCTAACAACTCTACTCCAGTCCTAACCAGTGCCATGGGCAGAGTCTGCCTCACATGTCTGCAGAGATGGTCCATGTGGTCCAAGCTGTTTGATGGTGGGGAAACTGAGGCACGGGGGGACAGGAGGACGCTTGCTAATTCCCGAATTCCCATGGTAACCAGTGTTGTCTAAAGCACATGGAGATAAAGGGGGGCAGGCTGCTTGATGGCATTGGGAATGCACTTAAAGGCAGGAATTTGTATTCTGGAAGGACGTTCTCTGTGCTGGCAGCTGCAGCTGCAGAGGCCGCAGCACTGGCTGCCGGCACTGTGGCTGGTGGGCACTGCTGAGACAGGGGCTGCCCCAGGGGGACCCTGCTTTGCCTGGGGCTGAGCCTTCCAAGGCCAGACTGGTATGTGCAGGGGCAGCCAGGGTGGTGAAGCCTTTTCAGCTTTTTCCAGAAATCTGCTCTGGGGAAAGCTTGTGGCTTTCTGATGCCATTCCCGGCATGTGAGGAAGCCCATGGAGTCCTAGGCTGCCAGGACCCCCCAGCCTGGCTGGCTGCTCTGCACACTGGGGAGGGTGTCCTCTTCAGATGGGTGCCCAAGCCCCTTCTCCAGAGATGGGACACTCTCCCCAGAGAGCATGGGGCTGTGGGGTCTGCTGATGAGCTGGGTCTCCTGTGGCCGAAAGTCTTTGGGCTGTGTCTCACTTCCCTTGTCCTGTCATTGCTTAGGATCACCCTCGGCTGGAGGTGGCAGCAGAGCCTTGGGCTGCAGTGCTGGGCACCAGCTGAGGTCTCTGGGCTGGATCGCCATGACAAGTGTCTTTCCAGGTCTATGTAGCCATGCAGAGCATCTCCAGGGCTCAGAGGAGCCCGGCATTGTTCACACCATTCACTGGGAAGCCAAGCAGGGTGTTCTTCCTCCCAGGGTGGTCCCTCCTGCAGCCCCGAGGAGCAGCACTGAACTTCAGGGCCGGCAGCAGCTCCAGGGATGTTCACTTGCTCCTCCATGGATGTGGCTGAAGGAAGCCTTGGGATATGAAACAAACTCCTCCTGAGGTGCTCCTGCTCCACACAGGCTGTCTGCCCTGCTCTGTCCATGCTCTCCCAGGCAGGTCACTCTACCTCTTCTTGTCTCATTAAAATGGTGATAACCGATGCCCCTCTGCTTGGCAGAGAGGTGGGAACACCAGCAGGTAGCAGAGGGAACAGAGACACCACTGCTATGACAGCCGTATTAGCATCCACAGGAGACAGAGGAATAATTTGGCTTCTGCAACTTCTGAAGGCTCATGCAGAGGCTTTGTACTCCTGTCTCCCTGACCATGTGCAGCCTCCATCTGCAGCACCAGCACATCCACAGATGGAGGGGAGCGATGGAAGCAGAGCTGGTGACCTCCATGTGCCGGAAAGATGCTACTGCTCCTTCCCCAACTGATGGGCCCACTTCAGTGGGCATGAGCCATGGTGTGTGCAGCCAGGACAATCAGGAGCCTCAGCTGCCCCAGAGAGGAGCCTGCAGGGTGCCTGTGGCTGCTGCCCCATGTGGAGATGGGTGGTGGAGACCCCCTGCCCTGGCCAGGCTCCAGAGCCTTCTCCTGGGCCCCGTGGCTGGGAGAGTGACTAATGTTCCCGCAGAGCACTTCAGCCAGTGACCTACATAGGGATGAGTGCGGATCCCTCAGCTCGTGCGCGCCACCACTCATGCCAGGACCTGTGTGCCAGCACCACTCCTGGAACCCCCAGGTGGTGCTCGAGAGGGGCTGGGGGGCTGTGGGGCACAGGCAAATTGGGCACAGACACAGTGGCAGGGATGGCATCTTTGTGTCTTTGGCCAGGATATCCCAGGGGTCCTGGGAGAGCCCCAGTGGTGTTTAAGAAGCACCTTGAGTGCTGCCAGGAGGGAGAAATCAGGTGTGAGGACCATCGGGGACATGGAGAGCTGGCCTTGGGGACATGAGCAGAGCTGGACCCACAGAACACTGGGAGTGTGGCTTGGAGGAGGGATATTTCCTCACTGGGGACCAAGAAGGCTGAGTGATGAGGAGGGAGAAGAGCGGCTCAAGCAGAAGCGCTCCATTGGCACAAATACAGTAGGATATAAACAGGCCATGATTAAGTGCCTGCAGAAAATGAGAATGTGAGGCTCCGAGCAGCCAGCTTCTGGAAGAGCCTCCAAGAGAACTGACAGGGCAGGGCAGGGCATGAGTTGGCTTCGTGGTGGAGCTTCCTCAGCGAGGAACTGGATTTTGAGTGTGCAAGCTGCTCAAGGAGCTGCTCCGAGTTCTCCATCCTCAAGTCCTACAGATGCTCTGATCTGAGTACAAACGCTTTGAGTCCTCCCAGAGCCAAGGCAGGCTTAGGCTCTGCTGTGGAGTCATGAGCCTGGCTCCTGCTCCTCCAGTGCCTCATCCTCCAATGCTGCCCCTCTCCATCACCACCAGCACCTCTCTTCTCTCTGGAGATCGGAAAAATCAGAGGTGTTGCTCTACAGAAGCTGTTACCTCATGAGCGGAGTTGGGTCATTCACTGCTTTCCTCTGCAGTTCTAGGAGAATCTGACTTCCTCCCTCATAAATCTATTTCTCCCGTCCTCCTGTGTCCTGAGAAGATTTATGTGTCTGTTCCGGTTTTCCCTCTGCCAGACATCACCAGGACAAGGTGGAGGATGGGTGGGGAAAGGGCCGAAGCTGGTGGGTAACTTTCTGGACAGGGAAGTGTGAAGTGGGGCTCTGTGCTCTGAGGTCAGCCCTGCACCATTTGAGATGAGTCCCACGATGCAAGTCCAGCAGTTTTAGTGCCTCTTGCTCACAAAATTCACCATCAATCAGTGCTGGCCAGAGCAGCCTGGTGCTGGGGCCCTCCAAGAAGAGATCCCCAAGCCCTTTGCAGGCAGGAGCCGGTGGGCAGGTGATGCAGGACCAGGTGTGGAATCCCAGATCCAAGATGGCATGGCACATTCATGGCAAAGGGCTCTGGGCTAGGGAAGGAGCTGAGCTGGTGTGTGTTTCACAGCCCCAGCACTGCTCACCAGGAGGGTACTCAATCTTCGTGTGCACTGAAGGTCAGTGGTGTCCATGGGAAGAGGGTCCCAACACTTCCTCAGCTCCTGGGCTCACTCAGTGGAGGAGACATCATTCCCAGCTGTGCTGAGCATCAAGTGGAACTCACTGCTACAGGACTTGTGTCATCCATTGCATTACAGGGGAATCGCCTGGTTTCACTTGTACATCATCAATGTGACCTGCTGTCCCACATTATCCATGAGCCTGCAATTGCCATAGGAATCAGAGGAGAAAAACCACTCAGACCTTCAAAAGTCGCTAAGATGGAGGATCCACCACTGTGCAAACCCTTTTCAAGCTGCTCCTATGTCAGTTAACCTCACTTTTTAAGGAAGTTGCCCCTCCAAACCCCAACAGCTGTTTCCAGCCACCATGAGCAGAGCCTGGAACTGCCACCCAGAGGCCCATCCCACACAGCCTCCACCCCACGCCTGTTGCCTGCCTCTGTATTGGCCTTTTTCCTTCCTTGCCCTTCATTTTCTCCTATTTCTTCAGTTTCTCTTTGTGGTCAGGACCATACAGTGTACGTGGCTGCTGCCTCTCCATGGTACTGGGGCAGAGTCCAGCTATGAGTGATGGTTGTGGGATGGTCACAAGTGGAGATGTGCTGGTTAGCTGGTTTTAATCCATTTAATGTGTGTCACATTGCTTTGGGATTATCCTCCTTTCTTCCTTGAAATGTCAAATGCCTCACAGAAATCCAAGTCTGCTCCGCTGAGGCTTTTACCTCCCCTGACCAAACTTGGAACCTCATCAAGCCCAGCAGCAAATGGGTTTGATGAGCCGTATTCTCCGCAGCCCTGTGCTGACTGGCGTGGCTGCTGCACACTGCCGTCCTTCAGAGGGGATCTGGCAAGCTCTGAGCCCCTTTCCTGGCCAGTGACAGCCCACCTGCATCCCCTGGACCCTCATGCCAGGGCTCTGCTTCTCCCCATCCCATGCACTGGGCTCTTCCAGGGTCGCTCTCCACTGACTGCCCCAGAGGTGGCGGCCCCAACATCCCATGTCCCACAGACACAGCCCAGCAGGGCACACTGGAGTGGAGCACCGTGACTCCTGCTTTGGGCTCAGGAGGTTGCACAGGTCTGTCTTGGAGAGGAGTGATCACCGCCCTGGGTCCTGTCAGACTGGATCCTGGAAGGGGCTGTGGTGAGCTCTGGACATTGGAGGGGCTCTGGTGGACCCCAGGACTGGAGGGCTCCAGTAAAGGAAGCTTGAAGAACAGCTGCCAGTGTGGCTGGGTGCTGGGTGCGTCCGAGATGTCCCTGGGAACCATCAGCACAGGGGCTTCCTTGGATTCAGTGACAGCCTGAGAGGGCCCATCAGACAGGAAAGACGCCAGGTTACACAGTCCCGATCCTGTCCCACAGCAGGACTCATCACCCATGCTTGGAGACTCGCCAGTGTGCTGCAAACAGTGCCCAAGCGCGACACTAAATCCAACCACAGCACACAGCAAACGCAGGGACGCGTGGGAGGGTCCTGGTGTGCGTGGTTGACATCCTCGGAGCTGTTCCCAAACAGAGTTGCTCCATGTATAATTTATAGGCTTCCCTTTGTCCTTGTGCCTTATCTCTGATCTCCTGGTGGTTCGGGAGGCCGAGGGAGCTCCGAGGAGGTTTTGCTGACTGACAGCGCCGCTGCGTTTGCTGCGTAGGCAGGGGATCAGCCTCGTCCAGCGCTGCATCAGCTGTGGCTCGTGAGGTCTCCACTGCAGGATCACGGGGCTGGTTCTGCGCCTGGACTGTGCCAGTGGTGAACCTGCCCCATGCCTGGCCTTTGGAGCCATTCCCAGCACCCTCTGCCCTGGGCTGGTTTGTGCTCCCATTAAGGAACCCTCCGGAGCATGCTGGTCACACACAGCCTGCTCTCTGGAGTGCTCAGCTCTAACAGAGAGATGTGCCCACTGGGCCCCTCTGCCCTCAGTGTGTTGCCCTCTCTGGCACAGCCATGGCTGAGGATGCTGCTGGGGACCTGGGAATGGGGCACCTGGAGCAGGGCATGGGCCCTCTCTGTGACATGAGGGAGAGAGGTGACCCCAAGGCTGTGGCAGGGCCTCAGGGAGCGGCTCACACCACAGCCATGGATATCCCAGCAAGCTCTGCCCTGGCCAGGGTGGGTGCCCCCATCCTGGCCAGGAGCAGGTGCCTGTGCCCCAGAACAGGTGTGGGTGCCCATGTCCCTGGCACAGCAAGGCTGTGGCAATGCGGGATGCGAGACGGGTGCCGCTGGCTCCAGCCCCAGCCAGCTCATTCCTTTGCCTGTTGCTGCCCATACTAACAAGGAGCCCCATCCCATCCCTTGTCGCGTCCTGCCTCACAGACATCTCTGGGTGTCTGGGCATGGCTCCAAGCTCAGGAAGGGAAGTGCTGGACGGCTGGGTGGTGCATGGAGCAGCATCCCGACAAACACAGAGCAAGGTGTGTGGAAGCACTGGGGCATGCAGGGCCAGGATGGGGGCCAGGAGGGCTGTGTGAGACCCCTGCTCTGTGGGGTCAGTGTTCACTGCTGGCATGGGGAGGCACTGGGCACCAGCACGTGCAGCACTCAGAAATTTGGTTGTTCCAGAGCTGGGGACTCCAGGCTGCTGTGCTGAGTCAGCGCTTTGTGCCAGGAGGAGCAGGGCAAGACAGGGACAGGGCTGAGGGATGGCTGTGCCATGTGTCTGCCTGCAGTGAGGGCAGGGGGGCTGTGGAGGCAGCAACACATCTGCCTTGGTGTGCTGAGAGGGTGTAGGGGCCCTGGAGGAGCAGCATCCTTGTGGTCTGGGTCAGGGACCACAGGGATATGGGACATGGCATGGTGTGATGAGGCTGAACCACCACCCACCAGGGCTGGGTTGGGTTCTATCTCTCTCCCACCCTGACCCTGGCACTGTGTCACAAAATGAGTCATTGGCCTCCACTGCACCCTGGGACATCCCAGCAGGGCTCCTGGTGTACCCTGTGCTCCATGTTCCCAGGCAGAGCTGTGCAGGGAAGGATGGCAGGGATGGGGCTGGGTGCAATCCCTGCTGTGCCACCAGGTCCTAACCCTGTGCCGCCTGGGAAGCACTGCTGGTGTCAGGGATACCCCACAGTCTCACTGGAGGTTCTCTCTCCTGCTGGTTCTCACACACCTGAAGTGGCTCAGTGTCCTTGAGCCACAGTGTCACCCCTTCCCATGAAGCTGGGCCCCCATGCCTGCAGCCCAGCCAGCACCTCCAGTGCCCAGTCCAGCCATGCTCCACACATGACGGGTCCCTGTGCCCATCCAGCCATGCTCCACACATGACGGGTCCCTGTATCAATCTGGCCAAGCCCAGTGCAGGATGCTCCATGCCTACTCCAGCCATGCCGCACACGGGATGGGTGCCCCACTTTTCCGATCCCACACAGAGCTGATGCCCGTGTGTGGCAGGTGCCCCATGTGCAGCCGGTGTCCCATGTCCGTCCGTCCCTCGCAGGACCCCCGTGCCCCCACCCTGCCCTGTGCCTGCCCTCCCTGCGTGAGGCACCAGCCCCGGCAAGGCACATCTATTTTTAACAGCTGCTTCTGCTTGATTTGAGCTGTGAACTCGGAACGTGTTTATGCTAAAGGGGTTTCTTTTCCCTTCTCCCTTTGTGCTGAGGAGGCAGCACCGCAGATCAAAGCCTGTCTCTTCGCATTTGGTGATGGCGAGCCGAGAGGGAGCTGCGGGGGGAGAGGCTGGCGGCTCCGCGGGGACACTCCTGTCCTCGGGGGCCGTGGTGGTGTGGCCGGGGCTGACAGGCCCCTCTCTGTCCCCACAGGTCCGGACCCCGGGAGCCATGGGCAGGCACGGCCGGCGGTGTGCCCGCTGCGGGCGGCGCTGAGCGCGGCCGGCCGGGGCAGGGCCATGGGCTGCGGGCAGCGCTGCGGGGCCGC